>QEPC01013087.1:313176-336374 GCA_003113815.1 Sphenodon punctatus | reverse complement strand
ATAATAATAATAATAATAATAATAATAATGTGCAGCAATTTTGTGCATGCAGGGATCATTTGGGGGGCATTTTTGAGATTCTTGAGTTTCTTGTGAGATCTCACCGGGGTTGCGAGATTCTCACAAGAGTCTTGCAAGAATTAATTTCATTCTTGTATCAGCCCTGATTTGAACCACTTTGTGTCCCTATCTGTAACTGACCCTGTCGGATGAATTCTCAACCTTTGTTAGTGTGAACCCAGTTACTATAATATGAGTATTTCCTTCCCCTGATAAGCTGCTTCCTACTATATCCCCAACACATGTTTCCCCTCTCTGTGTGTTTAACACTACCTATTGTAATTAAGTTTGTGTCCTACACCAATATATAATCTTACAGCTGTTTTTAAATGTCTGGCACATCGTGCTCTCTCTCTATCCCCTCCCACCTTGTTCTATCCACTCCCACCCATTCCATGCCCCCTCATATAGACCTGCTCTACATTTGCTCAGTTGATATATTTCTACTGACTATGCTACATGCCTGAGGAAGGGCTCTGTGTGGCCCGAAAGCTTGCTTATTTCCACTAACAGTTGATCCAATCAAATATATCCTTCCAAACACTTTTCCTTTCTTTCCATGGTATTCTCGTTTGGATAATTTTGGTTATTTTGGCCATTTCAGTTTGGATATTTGGTGTGTAGTACCAAATATCTGAACCAAAACAACCAAAACCAAAATAGCCAAAATGAATAAACAGAGTGGAAGTAAATCGCTATTCACATCTGCTTTATCCAAACAAATTTGAAGTGGCCAAAATTGTTCAAATTTCTTTGTCAGGTGTTTCAGCACTAATGGATACTGCTCTTTGCCATGGGATACACCTTTAATTAGTGTCAGAAGTTAACTAAAAACATCTGGCTAGCTGCCGGGGTAACAACTAGCTCCCAAGGCCGTACACCATAACCTACCAGGCAGTGTTTCTAGGGGGGAGGGGGGGGGGCGTGGTTACAAGGCATTTACACAAAATCAAGAGGAATCTTAGCCAGACCCATTGAGAGAAATTTGGAACACCTGGTAGCTGGGGGCGGGGCCTACCTCCCATCCTCTCCATTGTTATTACCTAATGGTTGGTCAAGTCAGTTTCTGGAGCTACCAGTACTTTGTTCACATAGATGTTAGCCACTTGGGTTTAGGAGTTGAATTTGTAAGTTTTCAAATCATTTTCTGGAGATCATACTGGTACCTTATAATGTTACTTGCAATTATTATTTTAATTATTATATTTTAATGTACATTCAGAAAGAAAAAAGTATATAGTTCTTTTTGGGGGGGATTCACTTGAGTCTGGGGGCTGAGTATAACTGTACCCCCATCCCTCCCACCTCACCAGCTTGACCTAGCACTGTACCTTCAGAATGCTACTGCCAGTGCTCTTTTGCTGACGGGACTAATATATGCATGCCACATGAGCAGCAAAAACATGCTCCACGTGGTGGATTCCTATCAGCAACTGAACAGGCCACCACAGAAGAGACCAGAGACCCCTGAAGGATCTCCAATAATTATTGGCAATTCTCTCACCTGCCAGGCAGCTCTGGTGGTCACACTCCCTCACCTCTTTCTTCTATCAACATGGTTCCTTAGGAGCCCACATTAGTTTGGGATTGTTATTTTGGGCAGACATGATTTATTGAGACATAGATTCTGTCCTCTGCCGGGTGACACGGGGATAACCTTTTGAGAACCCAGCTCACATCATACGACTGCTACCAGCACTAAATAAAGATTGGTGTTAGCACTCCTGAGAGTCACACCTTTGCAACAGCAGAGGCCACTGGATCTAGTATTATTATTATTATTATTATTATTATTATTAGCAAGCATTTATATATAGCGCCAGCAATGTACCTGGCGCTTTACAAAGCAATGGAATAGACACGGTCCCTGCCCTAGGGCTTACAATCTGAGAGACAGAGGGGGAGGGGAGACGAAGGAAGGGGAAGTATTCTGTACAGCCATATGCTGGAGGCTTGTGTTCTGTCCCTCCCCTGGATCTTTCATTCCCTTGGTGGGGAAGGTGTTAAACGTTTGCACTGTGGGGCAAGAAACCCATGGGGCTCCCTTGCTCTGTAGGGTCCTAGTGGGAAAACCAGGCCTGTTGGACTGTTGGGAGGGCCTCGTCTCTTGTCTTTCCAGACATTAGCGGCTTCCCCTGGGAGCCAGGAATTATTCCTATGATGTACAAAAGGGAAACTGAAGGACAGGGACATTAGTGTGGCCCAGGTCTCACACACATCAAAAAGCTGGGAGAGAAGCCGGATCCCTGTTTCCAGTTGAGGGCCTTGGCCTCAAGGATCATCATTCCTCGGAGGGTACTGAATTCTGCATTGTCACGAGGGAGACCATTCAGTCCTGCTTTCCCATTGTTCAAGGGCCTTCAGGACATTATATGGTACGGATGTTCCTACAAGCCCCCCCCCGGACACACAGAATGCAGCCTTCCTACTTTCTATGCAGCCTAGCTTCCACATCAAATGCCCTGCCTTTGTTGGATTATTTCTTGGCATCACACATTTCAGTCTTGCAGACCCAGATGCATGAAGTGATCCCATCTGCTCCCTCACAGCAACAGGGTTTTTATTTCAATCCCTTGCAACACCTCCCCGCAAAACTGGCATCCATGGAGCTCACGGAAAACCAGGGTGGGGTCACACTGACCAACAGGCCCATAGTTAGGACATTGGCATGCGTGGGGGGAGGAGACTGCATGACAAGGGGGGCAATTTCTTCAGACTAAGAAGCTGAGGGGGGGGGGGGAACCCTGGAATATATCTTATTTCTGTGGGAGAAATGTACAGGGGGCACAGTGCCCCCCATGCTCCACTTTGGCTTACAGGTTTACTCACCAACCACAGTCTGAGGCTTTGACATGGCAGGGAATTCAAAATGTTACCCCCACCTCAATCCATGGGTGTCACCAGTGTCTGTCTGCACTGATAATCTGGCCTCACCTGTCTCTCAGTATTGGAGGGAACCTAAACTGTGAGGGCACTTGTTGAATTCAACAGGGGTGGCTTTTTTGCTCTCCTCTAAATAACCTTGACAGGGATGCTATCTGGGAGATCTCTCCCTCACCCCCTAACCCTGTTCTTTCTAACCAAATATAAAGGGGTGACAATTCCGCATAAGTATCCATCCCCCCCCCCCCCCAATAACCCTGAACCAGTGAGCTCAACTGTCAGTGAATTTCTCTTTCACTTTTTCCCGCCCTCCATCCCTCCCTCCCTGCCTCTCCCCAGTTTGTTATCCTTGGCGCTCTGAAACACATGCCACTAATTAGTCCATTCATTAATGCACAGAACACGCATGGATGCACATCAACAATGATGCTGGCAAAGGATCTATAGCCCCTCAGCATGCAGCACCGAGAGGGACTGACCGTGCTCCCAGTGAGAATCTAAAGGCTGCTCACTGGAAACAGAATGTCAGAAAGTCCTTTAGATAAACTGTCCCTAAAGAGCCTTTTTCTCTCTCATTACCTAACAGACATGCTGCCACCTCAGTCAGCTTAAGGGCAAATTAAAAAAACAACTTCCTCCAAAGCCCCCCGACATCACGCTTTGGTCACTGACTCACAAACCAGCATTATGACTTGCAACACTAACCCGCACCGTCTGCCACTTTGCTTACTACCCTATGGCTGCCAAAAAGAATCTAGGAGGATCTTGCCCTCGGTCATTTCCAGAGATGGAAAGGACTGTACGAAAGGACTGCACAAAAGGCTTAATGAAAACCTCTCTTCAAAAGGCTTAATGAGAACCTTGATGTAAGTAAAGGGGGAAGCTGTGCTCCCCCATTCAAGATGGGTGCACCTTCTGGGTGCCCCCAATTCACTCCCATCTTCTCACCCCTTTTGTGGGTACCCTCCCTTTCAAAAACACCCTCTGTGTGCCCTCATCTGCAAGAAGTTTGTCATGCAACAACAATAACAATAACAATATCATCATCAACATGTTAGCTATAAAGTCACCTCCTGCAAATAATTATAAACATCATGCGCAAGAAGCCGGGCCTAAGGTGTAAAAAAAGCAGACACATCTCGTGAGGACTGATAAGCCTGCCTAGACCAGTGCCCTGTCTGCATAGATCCAGGCCAAAAGACAAGGAGAAATCCGTTACCTTTTTGCTGTCCATGGTCCCAGCTAGTGCCTATTAGGCCACCAATCTGCCCTAAATTCACACTCCGACCGGCCCCCACGCCTCAGGAAGTCCTTGCAGCCCCTCTCAGCTGTTGCCCACTCACTTCCCACACGGTAGAATATCTAGGAATGCCTCTGTATATAATTTGTAGTCTCTCTGCTTAGGCTTACAGTCTGCCTCATGCCTGTCTATTTATGGCTTCTGGTTGGGGAGGGCGGGGACATTAGCTAGGGGCAGAGACAGACGAGCCCCCGCCCAGCCCTCTCCAACATAAGCAAAAAAAAATTAAAAATCATGTGATCCCCCACTCTCTATGTTTCACAGATTCAGTAAGCCCTAGAAACATCACTCAGGAGGGCAGCTAAAAGGATTCCTCCCTCTTCCTCTGATCCAGCTGGCTTGTGTTGTTATGGAGCTCAATACAGCTTCCCACTGAAGTAAACAGGGCTTGCACTGGAACAGCACTTTAAGGATGAAACTCTAACTGCGGCTCTGGCTATATGACTCCTCCCCACAAAAAATAAATAAATAAAAGAAGTAGAAGGGAAATAAATGGCACCCCTAACGCATTGTGGGATGCAACAGCCCTTTCAACACAGCTTGTCATTTTCTTCACAGGGTCAGGGAGTGGATAGGCAAAGGGTAAGTCAAGAGCTGAAACGGAGAGCAAAAAAATTATCCATGCTATTCAACATAGCTTGGCAGTTATTCAGTAATAACTACTCAGTAACCTCAGAGGTTAACTGCCGAACTGGGATACCGGATATTACCGATTACCGTTTATCAAATTACCATTTACTGCACAACACAACCAGGCCAGATAGTGAGAGGGAGTATATATAAAAAAAGTCAAATGGTAATTAATCAGTAATGCAGTAAACAGTAATCCAATTAACTGGATAGATGGCAGATAATAAACAAGTGACAGCAGAATAGTTGCCATGGAGGAGAGATGGGTTCTCAGACTCAGGTGGGGTATGGAAATGCAGAGGGAGCTGCCATGGCCAGATCCGAGTTCGAGACATATGGCCTACGCCGACGCACCAGATGTAACTGGCAAAATGCCCCCTTCGCCACAGTCTCCACCTGCATCCACGCAAAGCTGCGGGTTCAGGAGCACCCCCAGACTCCAGATCTGCGAAACCAGGGAGGATGGACCCCATCAGTGATGGGGGCCACTACCCCACCACCCCCCCAGCCTTCCCCACAACCATCACCTCCATCTTGTCAGGATTTAGTTTCATGCGGCTCGCCCTCACCCAATCCCCCACAGCCGACAACACCGGGTAAGCATCAAGACTGCCGGGCCTGAGTCAGAGGAAAATGAGAGAGATTGCTGGGTATCATCAGCGTATTGATGACACCTCACCCCAAACTCCCTGACAACCTCCCCCAAAGGCTGCATGTACACATTGAACAGGAGAGGGGATAAGATGGAATCCTGCAAAACCCCACATGAGATCCCGTGGGGAAGATGAAAACTCCCCCAGAACCAGATGCTGGGTTCTCCCAGTCAGGAAAGAGAAGAATCATTCAAGAACAGTCCTGCTAATCCCTGCCCGGACCCGCAGCCGAGTCACCAACAACTCATGATCAACGGTATCAGATACAGCTGAGAGATCTAACAGGATCAACAGGGTCGAGCGACCCCGATCAAACTCACAGGAGAGGTCGTCAACCAAGGTCACGAGTGCAGTCTCCATGCCATAACCCAGAAGGAAGCTCGACTGCGAGGGATCAAGAAAATTGATCCGGTCCAAATGCCCCTGAAGCTGCCGAGCCACCACCCGTTCAATAACCTTCCCTAAAAAGGGAAGGTTAGAGACTGGCCGATAGCTGGCCAGGGTGCCAACGTCCAAAGATGGCTTCTTGAGCAGGGGCCTCACTACTGCCTCCTTGAGACAGTCCGGCACCCTGCCCTCCCTAAGGGAGGCATTGACTATCCCTGCCAGCAACGGCCCCAATGTCTCCCGGCTAGCCTTAACTAGCCAGGACGGGCATGGATCTAACTCACAATAGGTGGCTCGCCCAGTCCCAAGAGCATTCCCTGCATCCGAGGGCAACACAGCCTGAAACTCATGGCACAAAGCAGGACAAGACGGGGCTTCTACTGCCTCTGAGCCGTCCTCTGCTAAAAAGGTTGCATCAAAACCATGGTGAATTTGAGCAATTTTATCTGCAACGAAGTCCAAAAATAAATCACAGCGAGCATTTGATGATTCTAAGTCCAGGCGGAGGGAGGACGGACTGACCAGCCCCCTCACCACCCGTAACAGCTCAGCTGGGCAGGACTTAGCAGATGCAATGAGGGCAGCAAAGAAAGCTTTCTTTACTGTCCGCACCGCAATGGCATAGGTACGTAACCAGACTCTATGCCGCAATTGGTCAACTTCAGCACACAAGTGCTCTAACCACTGCCATCTAACCATCGCTCTAGTGCTCTAACCATCACTCTAACCACTGCCCTTCACGCTTCATCTTCATCCGCACGCTTCATCTGCATTGTTGGCGCTTCAGGAGCAGACGCCTGGGGGCCACATGTTCGATGGCCTCAGTCAACACAGAATTTCACATAGATATGAGGCCATCGTGTGAGCAGCCATTGAGGTCAGAGGAAACATCCCCTAGAGCTATCTGGAACCTTTCTGGTTCCATAAGCTTTTGGGGACGAACAAACCTAACTGGTTCCGCACCCTCCCAAGGGCCAACATGCACCAGGATACCCACCTGGAGGAGATAATGATCCATCCACGACAAGGGCACTGTTGACACCTCCCCCACTAACAGATCCCCCACCTCAAGGCCTGTGCAAAATATCATATCTAGGGTATGTCCTCCAATATGTGTGGGGCCCACTACTCTTTAAGACAGGCCCATGGTTGTCATGGCGGCCATGAACTCACGCTATACCCCTCCAAGACCAGCAGCATGAATATTGAAATTCCCCAGAACTATTGCCCTGGGGGACCGCAAGACCACCTCCGACACCAGCTCAGTCAGTGTGGGCAGGGAGGCTACTGTACAGGTGGGTGCCCGGTATATCAGCAGTATCCCCACTCTGCGTCCGACCAAATCCAACACCAAATGGAGAGTCTCCACACCCATGACAGGTTGCACAGGAAATCTCCTCACAGACCAGGCATCCTTAAAAATAATGACTACACTGCACCCCCGGCCCTCCAGCTGTGGCTGATGCTGCACGGAGTACTTGGCCGGAACAAGGTCAGCCAATATAGGCCCCGACTCAGTGTCCAGCCAGGTCTCTGTAACACATGCAAGGTTGGCCGCTTGGTCCAGGATCACCTCCCAGACCGTAGTTGATTTATTAGCCACCGACCTCGCATTTACCAGCATCAAACTGAGGCCCAGGGTCCTCTGATCCTCGATCACCTCAGCGCCTGTCTGTGGGCCAGTGAGCGGGACAGATATACAACATCTGTCCCATTTCATGGATCAAACCTGCCTCCCAGAAGAACCATAATTTCCCCGGCCCAGCACAACCCCTATGGCCGCAGACCCCCACCCCTCCAGCTCCCNACCGCCCCGAACGCTGCCCCACCAGCCCTCTGAAGGAGATCCCACCCCCCAAAACACTCCCATCCTCCTCTGTCACCGGAGGATCACCCCCCCATCCCAAGGGCGGTGCACCTCCCTCACACCAAGGGGGTCAGCCCTTCCCTCCCTAACCCAATCCCCCTGCCCCCCTCCCTCGTAAAGAAAACAACCCATTCCCCAACCCTATCCCTTTTTAAAATGTATTATTTATTTATTTAACAGATTTTTATCCCACTCTCCCCACCTCAGTGGCTCAGAGCGGCTAACAAAACCATAAAAACAATATGAAAACACTTGAACAATTTAACACATCATAAAAACACGCCCTCACCCCCAACCCTACCCCTCACCCCCACCCCGCAACGCCACCCCGGGCTTGGCCCTGCCTCCTGTAGCCTGCGTGCGTATCTCTGCTGGCCCTGCCCCTCCATTGTCAGGGGCGCAGGTATCAGGACAGCAGCTTGATCTGGAGGCTTCGCACCTCCTTCCCTGTTGTCCATTCTGGGATCCCCCGTTTTCCCGGGACCAGCTTTGTCTGGGTGGCATGGGGGGAGCACCCCTATTATTCCCAGGTAGGTCGGGTCTCAGTGAACCTGCGGGTGGCTGGAGCTGTTGCACCGGGGAGCCATCCTTCCTTCCCGTCCTCTGGCTTCTCAGCCTATGACGGGCTTGTGCAACTCGCCTCGTGATCCACCTCCTAACAGCACCCCCTAAGCCTCCCACCGGTGGTGGATAGAGGGGCCGGGACGGGAGGGATGATGGGCATGGAAGGCATGAACAAGACGAGGGGCGTGAATATTCATGGCAGGCTCCCAGGAACGGTCAGCCACTCTATAGCCCTTCCAATCCACTAAATAAAATAATATACTGCGAACTCGCTTGGAATCCAAGAGAGCTCGAACCTCATACTCAGGGGTCAGCGCTATATCACACATGGGGCCTGGAGGAGAAGGATCGGGAAAGGATGGAGGGATATGGGGTTTGAGAAGAGACACATGGAATACAGGGTGAATGCCCAACGAGGCGGGGAGAGTAAGTCGATATACAACAGGGTTAATTTGGCTATGGATCGGGAAAGGTCCCATATAATGATTATCCAACTTTGCTGATGGACACAGGGACAGGTAATGATGTCTATCAACCCATACCAAGTCCCCTACTTCGTAAAGAGGGGCTGGCTGGCGGTCTGCTAGGTTCTTGTAGTGTTGTCGCGCCTGACGAAGCATAGCAAGGGTGTGGGCATGGCAGTGTCGTAGCTGCTGTATCATAGCTCCCGCCGCAGGTACGTCCATGGCAGGTTCCTCTGGTAAAGCTAATCGCGGGTGGAAACCATAGGACACGTAGAAGGGGGATGTACCAAGCGCTGCATGGTTGGCATTATTAAAGGCAAACTCCGCAAGTGGTAAGTAGGAAACCCAGTCATTTTGCAAATAGTCCACGTAGCACCGAAAGTACTGTTCCAATGTTTGGTTGGCTCTCTCCACCTGGCCATTGGCTTGCGGATGGTAGGCAGTGGTTGGGGCTAAGCGGACTCCCACCGCCGTAAAGAGGGCACGCCAGAACTGGGTGACGAATTGAGGCCCTCTATCTGAAACAATAATCACCGGCAGCCCATGATGTTTGACTACGTGCTGTAGAAACAGTTGCGCTGTTTGTGGGGCAGTAGGTAATCCCTTGCACGGCACAAAATGTCCCATCTTCATAAACTGATCAACAATAGCAAAAATTGTGATATAGCCTTGGGAATCTGGTAGTTCTACTACAAAATCCATGTTTACCCTATGCCATGGACCCCGTGGGAGGGGGGCCAACTGCAAGAGTCCCACAGGCCGTTAGCACGGCACCTTGGCATGGCAGCAGGTGTGGCAACCTTGCACATATCTCTTGGTATCCTATCGCATAGTTGGCCACCAAAAATGCCATTGAATAAGTTGCAGGGTTCGTTGTTGGCCAGGATGGCCTGCTAGAGGCACATCATGATGAGCATGTAAGATTTTTTGGCGTGCGGCTCGTGGGACTGCAATGACACCACAACGTACGAGAAACCCTGAGGCGTTTCGTTTAGTCAGTGCCTGTAATCCAGGGTCTGGGGCGGCCCATGCCTTTAGTTGTGGGCCCGTAAGTCCCCCTGCCATGAAGGCCCTCTGATTTAGGAGAGTGTCTGGTTGTTGTTCTTCTCCCGGGGAGGGGTCATAGTAGCGAAATAGGGCATCCGCCAAGTGGTTTAACTTGCCTGGACGATAATTTATGTGGAAGTCAAAGCGGGCAAAGAAAAGGGCCCACCTGGTATGTCGGGCATTTTGGATCCGAGCAGTCTGTAAGAAAATTAAATTCTTGTGGTGTGATTACTTGCACCGGATGCCAGGCCCATTCTAAGAAATGCCTCCAGACCTCAAAGGCCACCCATATGGCGAGGAGCTCCTGATCCAGAATGGTATAATTCTTCTCTGCAGTTGTGAGTTGACGGGAGTAGAAGGCACACAGTAGTGGTTCTTGCTCCAGCCCTCGGGGCTGAAGAAGAACTGCTCCTAGCGCAATACTGGAGGTGTCGGTCTCTACAATAAAGGGAAGGGAGAAATGGGATGTTGAAAGATGGGAGCCTTCAGGAAGGCAGCCTTTAGTTGCTCAAACACGGTCTGCTGCAAGTGCCCCCATTGATATAGATGTCCTTTCTTGAGAATAGCGGTTAAGGGTGCTGTCACATCTGCGTACTGGGGAATATATTGCCTGTAGTAATTGGAGCTCCCTAAAAAACATTGGCTGGTGCTGGCCACGCAACTATTGCCTCTACCTTGGTTGGGTCCATTTTTATACCTTGTGCGGAGACGATGAACCCCAAAAAGGGGACTTCTGGTTGGTGGAAAGCGTACTTCTCCATTTTACAATATAAGTGGTGCTGTCGCAAGCATAAAAGAACGGTGCGGACATGTTGAACGTCCTCAGCCAGGTTGTGGGAAAATATAAGGATGTTGTCCAGATAGGCAACCATAAATTGGTCCAGTATGTCTCGAAATATATCATTTATTAAATGCTGGAATGCAGCAGGCGCATTAGCTAATCCATAGGGCATAACGAGGTACTCAAAGTGCCCGTACCTGGTGCGAAAGGCCGTTTTCCACTCGTCCCCCTGTTTTACTCACAGAAGGTTGTATGCTCCGCGTAGATCTAATTTTGTAAAGAGGGAGGCCCCCTGCAGCCTATTCAACAACTCGGAAATCAGCGGTAAGGGGTATCTATTCTTTATCGTGATGGCATTGAGGCCCCTGTAATCGATACAGGGGTGCAAACCCCCATCTTTCTTAGGTACGAAAAAGAGGGGGGGGGCAGGCGACATAGATGGGTGGATAAACCCTTTTGCCAAGTTTTCATCTATGTATTCTTTGCGGGTTTTTAGTTCAGGTTCTGACAGGGCGTAGGTCCTACCATACAGAGGGGTGGTATCAGGTTGCAAGGTAATAACACAATCATAGGGACAATGGGGAGGGGGTCTGGGGTTCCCTAAGCCCCTGGACTGGCAGTGGGTAGTACAGGTGGCAAGAGGGAAGGTTACCCTTTTGTGGACTCAGTCTATGGATGGATTATGAGTGCGTAACCACGGGATCCCTAACCACAGGAAATGCAGGAGTACATACCACATCCAACGTCAGTTGCTCTTGGTGGGCTCCAATGTTTCCCTGAAGGGCGATGGTACACTGTGTGATGGGTCCGGATGTCAGGGGGAACCGTCGATCGCGTATACTGCTTCTGCTCGGCTTCGTTGCATTACGGGGATCTTATACTTGTGCACTGTATGGGTATCAATAAAATTACCAGAAGCTCCGGAGTCAATAAGAGCAGGGAAAACAATGGACCTATCGGTCGTTAGCTGTAACATCAGGGGAACTTGGAGTTGGTCGCCCTTGTTGAGAATCGTAGCTAAGGGGATCCTAGTCTGAGGTAGGGGCCCTTCCTGCTTCACCGAGACGTCCCCTGCCTGCCTCGGCTCCTGCCGTTTCCCGGGCCCCGCCTCCCCCAGAGGGAGTTGGGGGCAGGAGCTGGTGAAGTTGCCCGCTGTCCCACAATGGTAGCATAGTTTCTCGACTCAACATCGTTCCTTTTCTTGGGGGTCCAAGGGGCCCCACGATGCCCCAAGTTGCATAGGTTCGGGGTCCTCAGTTTTTGGTCCTTCCATCTTTCCTACTCCCAGGAGAGGGGTCCGAATTCCCCAAGATCGAGTTCCCTCCTGTCATTTCTCCCGCCGTCATTCCATCAGTCGCTCGTCTATTTGGCACGTCAGATTCACAAGTTCTCCCCACTTCTCCAGGATAACTGTTAAAGCCAACTGGTCTTTAATGTCGTCGTTGAGACCCTTTCCAAATAACACCTTCAGGGAATCATCAGCCCACTCCAGTTCCACAGCTAGGTGCTGGAAGCGAGTTACATATTCTAAGAGGGGCCCCCTACCTTGTTTCAAGGTCATGATAGCCGCCTCTGCATCCCTTGTTCTATGGGGGTAGTCGAACAAGAACTGGAACTCACGCAGGAATCCCGTAAGGTCTTTTAGTAGTGGGCTATCTTTCAGCAGCAGGGGGGTGGTCCAATCTAGGGCAAGCCCCTCCAGATGCCCAATGATGAAGGCCACCTTAGCTGTGTCCGAGGCATATGTTAGGGGCTGCATCTGGAACACCAGTTTACATAGGGCTAAGAAACTCTGGAACTGGCGTCGATCCCCTCCAAACCTTTGGATAGGGGGGTGTCAGGTTTCCCTAACGGGGCCTTCATGAGGTGTGGGAGGAGGCAAGGGAGGTTCTTCCATAGGAGCGGGGTTTCCTACTCTGCTTCCACTCAGTCCAACACTTGCTCAATTCACCCACACGATACGCTTGGAAGTTTCGATCCGACAACACCCAGGGGCCAGCTTCACAGCACTGCTGGTAGCCGGTGCTGAGTTTGTGTTGAGCCCTGCCTTTTACCTGCTTAGCCCCGCCCCTGACGCTCCTGCAGGTGTGCAGAGCACCACAACGCCACCCCGGGCTTGGCCCTGCCCCCTGTAGCCTGCGTGCGTATCTCTGCTGGCCCCGCCCCTCTGTCAGGGGTGCAGGTATCAGGACAGCAGCTTGATCTGGAGGCTTCGTGCCTCCTTCCCTGTTGTCCATTCTGGGATCCCCGTTTGCGCGGGGCCAGCTTTGTCTGGGCGGCATGGGGGGGTGCACCCCTACTATTCCCAGGTAGGTTGGGTCTTGGTGAACCTGCAGACGGCTGGGGCTGTTGCACCGGGGAGCCATCCTTCCTTCCCGTCCTCTGGCTTCTCAGCCTATGACAGGCTTGTGCAACTCGCCTCGTGACCCACCTCCTAACAGAACTGAAACCAGCGGCCGAAGCCACCGCACCAGATGTAACTGGCAGAAGGCACTCCTCACCACAGCCTCCACCTGGACATCCAGGCAGAGCTACGCATCGAGGAGCACCCCCAAGTTCCACACCTGGGACGTCAGTGGAAGGCAGACTCCATCAATCGATGGGGCTGTCACCGCCATCGACCTACCCACTAGCATCATCTCTGTGTTGTCAGGATTCAGTCGCAGTCGGTTAGTTCTCATCCAATCCCCCACAGCCATCAGGCAGTGGGTCAGTACCGAGACAGCCAGGCCTAGGTCAGCTGAAAATGAGAGCTACAGTTGGGTGTCATCTGCATACTGATGACACCGCACCCCAAACTCTCTGATTACTTCACCGAGCAGCTGCATATACACGTTGAACAGGAGAGGGGACAAAACCGAACCCTGCAGGACCCAACACAGGAGGTCTCGGTAAGATGAAAAATAATCACCAAGTACCACCCGCTGAGTTCTCCCGGTCAGGAATGAGCGGAACCACTCAAGAACGGACCCACCCACCCCTGCACTGTCCCACAGGTGCGTCACCAACATCTCGTGGTCAACAGTGTCAAATGCTGCTGAAAGATCTAAATGGACCAACAGGGTCGATCGACCCCGGTCCTTTTCTTGGTGAAGATCATCTACCAAGGCCAAAAGCGCTGTCTTGGTGCCATTCCCCGGATAAAAGCCAGATTGCGAAGGATCCAGATAGCCGACACGGTTCAGATGCCCCTGGAGCTGCTGAGCCACTACCCATTCAGTAACCTTCCCTAAAAAGGGAAGGTTAGAGACAGGCCGGTAGCCAGCATCAAACGATGGTTTCTTGAGCAGAGGCTGCACCATCCCTCTTTGAGACAGCTCGGCACTCTGCCCTCCCACAGGGAGGCATTGACCACCCTGGCCAGCACCGGCCCCATTGTCTCCTGGTAGCTCTTAACCAGCCAGGACGGACACAGGTCTAATTCATAAGAGGTGGCTCAAACAGTCCCAAGCACCTCCACCACATTGGCGGGTGTCACCGACTGAAATTGATCCCATAAAATCGGACAAGCTGGGGCTTCTACAGCCGCTACTCCCCCCACTGCATTAAGTGCGGCCTTGAGGTCTTGGTGAATCTGAGCGATTTTATCTGCAAAATAATTCGCAAAAAGGTCACAGCGGGTGGAAGATGACTCAACCCCCAGGTTGAGGGAGGCCGGACTGACCAGCCCCCTCACAACTCCGCTGGACGGGATTTAATGGACGCTATGAGGGTAGCAAAGAACTCCTTCTTTGCTGTCCACATAGCCACGGCATAGGCCCGTAAACTGGCTCTATGTCGCAATCTGTCAGCTTCAGCATGAGAACAATGCCACTGTCACTCTCACGCTAGGGAAAAAACCTCCCACCAATGTCAATGGCCCTCCCAGTCCCCCTAAGGGCCACGCCTAAGGGCCCTTTAGCGCGGTCTTTAAAATCCGGTCATGTGCCCTGGTCCCACCCTCCTCCTCCAACAGGGGGAGGGGGCTGATAGTACGTGGGGCCACATGATGACACAAATCCTGAGGGGGGGGCAAGCCCCCCCCACAACCCCCGGTGAACCCAGATCCTGGCAGCGGCAAGCAAGTGTAGAGCAGGACCCCTCAGGGCTGGGCAGCGGGACCCCTCAGGGCTGGATGTATTCTCCAGTTCCCAAGTCCGACCCCCAAAGGCCAAAGTCCTTTGTGCATCGCCCTTCGGGCTGGTAGAAATACCTGTAGAGGAGGAGGGGGGGGAACAGGTGTTACTAATCAACCTCCTCAGGCAGCACACACGCCTCCAGGCAGGTTCTAGAGCAATTTGACAAATTCCCTCTTCGCGGCCACCCGTTGGCGGCGAAGACCGAGTTGTCGCGCCCCAACAGGGATGCAAATAGCACTGCCCTTACCGGGGGAGGCACTCTCCTGAGCAGTGCCTTGTTCCTCCCCGTGGTTCTTCTTGCAACCCCCGCGGCAGTGTGTTCACCGCGGGGGTGAGATTTAGCAAAGCCCGCATGGCGGGAAGATTTTGTTCCAGCGAGGGTTGCTAGGCGACCCTCGCTGGGGAGAGCGTGAAGAACGCGCTGTTGATTGGTGCACCGCCTGAAAGGGGCGGTGCACAGAACGAACTCCCCCGCTCGCCTCTTCAGTCAGGAGGCAGCGGGAGGCCGAGCAGCACGTGTGGGACGGAGCAGCAGCTGGTGGGGATCGTTGCCGGCAGTCTGTCAGAGGCCCTTGAAGTGCGCAGTTTGCCCGGTAGCTGCCGGCAGTCTGTCAGAGGCCCTTGAAGTGCGTAGTGTACCCGGTAGTGTTGGTCACTGGGGGGGGAGGTGCCGGCGCAAAAGGGGGGCTGTGCTGACCGCCCAGGGGTCCTAAACCTCTTGTGGGAGATGGGTGCCAGGAAGAAGAAGACTAAGGCTGGGGGTGGGGGGAAAGCAGTGCAACCACCCGCTGGGGTAGATGAGGCCTGCGGGGGCCCCATGACTGGGAATGAGGGAGGCATGGAGGGCCCGGCGGCCCATGATAATGGGGATATGCAGCCCCCTGGCGAGAGGGAACTGGTAGGGGCAGGCGTGGGGCATCCCCCAAATGGGGAGCCCTCCCTGCGTGTACGAATTGAGGGGTGTGAGGCACTGCTCCGCAGTATGGGGGAAGTACCAGACCCCCCACAACTCGAGCCCCTGGGAGGAGTAGGGGCCACAGGAGGAGGTGAGCTACCCCCATCCCCACGTAGGGGGGGCAGGCGAACTAAAACCCCGGCCAGATATATTGAAGACCCCCCTGCACCTCGACGCGCGCGGGTTGAACCATGCCCACCAGCTCCAGAGGGGAATCAAGCCCTGCTTGGTTTAGGTGCGGTCTTCGGGGGGGCTGCGGCTCCTCCTGGCCCTGGGGGGTGGCAAATTACCCAGCCAGCTCCAAGCGCCCCATGGCATGGTTGGCAAGCACAGGGGGCGCAGGTTCCGACGGGCACATGGCCTGGCTTCCAGGCACAGGGGGTACAAGCTCTGGGTGCCCCTGGGCCCGGCTTTCAAGTACAGGGGGCACAACAAGCTCTGGGTGCCCCTGGGCCCGGCTTTCAAGTACAGGGGGCACAACAAGGGTTGATCACAGGGGGCTGGGGTTTGCCTGTGGCAGGGATGGCCTACCCGCAGGGCATGACAGGGATGCCGGTTGCCGGTGCGGGTATGGGGCCTGGTTCCGGTTTTCCCCCTCTTTCGTTTGTCGGAGACAGGGACGGACGGGGTCAGCCGGTGGAATCACAAGCACCCCAGCAGGGTGAGGATGATGAGGATCTGCGCAGCAGAGTAGCAGTATTGGAGCAAGCCGTGCGGGAGATGGCGGAGCGACGCAGCAGGGGCGGGCCTAGGACCGATGCAGCAGCAGATGATCCAGCGCCGGGTACGGTGCCAGGTGGTTGCCCCACGGGTAATGCAGGCCCGAGTGTCGGGGCATATCCCTCAGTGGGGTGGGGGGTGAACCCGGGGGCAGGATGGGCTCTGGGCCCTGGTTGTGGATTACCCGGGGCGACGGGGCTCCCGCACTATCCTGGTCCTGCCACTGGGCCCATGGCCCCAGTGGTGGGGAGCGGGTCAACCTCGTCTGGGGACTCGGCTACCCAATTGATCTGGTGGAATGGGGCGTGGGTGCCAGCCTTACGCCCTCTTCCCCCTTTGGTGGGGGCCGGGCTCCCTCCTCAGGCGCCGGCAGCCCCGGGCGGTGCGGGGCAGGTGTTGCAAGTATGGGGGAGCCAGGGGACCCAACCGGCCCCAGGGTATAGCCCAGGGCTCATGGCGGGACAGTATACTTTCCCGGGGGTGGGCTATGCGTCAGTGTCTGCCCCCATCGGGGCGCATCTTTTGCCAGCGACGCGTGACAAAATATGGAGAGGTGAATTTGTGGATCTGTTTGCCCTCCTTTTTCGTGACCCACTTGCAGACCCGGCGGAAGCCGACGATAAGAAGGAAAAGGAGAGGTTCAAACGCCCCAAGGCCGACAGAAATTGGACCAATTGGACTGCGGCCTTTGCAATTTACCAGGGAGTCGTAATTCAGGCTTACCCAGCCAGGGCTCCCGAGCTCCTTAAATATGCGGACATAGTCCGCCGGGCCTACGAGTCTGGTCCGCAAGGGGCTTGGCTCCGTTATGACGAGGAGTTTCGTCATAGAGCAGCCTTCACCCCCGGTATGCGCTGGGATTCCCATGCACCTGACTTATGGTTGGACTGTATGGTGGATGCAGCAAGGGCCCCCAGGTCACACAGTGGCCATTTATTGGCAAAGGGTGGGGTGGCGCCCGCCAATGATCTTTTTCGTGGCGAAGGAAAGAAAGTCACGACGGGCCAAGGTAACCAATGTTATGAGTTTGATCGCTCGGGAAAATGTTCCCGTGCGTCCTGTAGATTCAGGCATTCGTGCCCCAACTGTGCCGGCCTGCACAACGCCGCGGCTTGTCCCAGGGGCAAGGCAGCGGGTAGAGGTAGGACCCCTGGAGGACCATCAGGAAAGGGGGGGCCGGGGGCGGCAGGTTTCCCAGCTCAAGGAAAGGGCCCCAACCCCAATTAGAGTAGATGTGCTGGCCGCGGCCCTTTCCCCCCACCCTGATCGAAGGGAGGTTGATTATGTAGTCGATGGGTTCAGGGAAGGGTTTCACATTCCAGCCGGGGAGGTCCACCCACATAGGGCCGTGTCCAATTTAAAGTCAGTGGTGGGGATGGAATGGGTGGTGAAACAGAAATTAGAAAAGGAGCGTGTGGAGGGCAGAATAGCTGGCCCTTTTTCCTCCCCACCATTTCCTGACCTGGTGGTTTCTCCGCTCGGGGTAGTTCCAAAGAAGGCCCCGGGGGAGTACCGCCTTATTCATCATTTGTCATACCCACGAGGGAGGTCAGTTAATGATGCCATCCCGAAGGATCTGGCCACTGTGCGTTATACATCATTTGACGCGGCTGTGGAGCTAGTAAAAGGTCATGGTCATGGTACCCTTTTGGCTAAGTGTGACGTGAAGTCCGCTTTTCGTCTGTTGCCAGTACATCCAGACAGTTTCCATTTGCTCGGGTTTGCATTTCAGGGTCAATTTTATTTTGATAAGGCCATGCCAATGGGATGCTCCATTTCATGTTCAGCCTTCGAGCGCTTTAGCTCGCTAATAGAATGGCTGATTCGGCGGCGCGCCGGTGGAGGGGGGGTCACCAAATACTTGGATGATTTCCTCTTCATGGGTGCTGCTGGAACCGATGACTGCCAAAAACTAATGGAGTCCTTTCAGGAAATGGCTGACATGTTGGGTATCCCGTTGGCGCCCGAAAAATCAGTGGGCCCTGCCACTTCCCTGCAGTATTTGGGCATAGAGCTGGACACAGTAGAAGGGGTATCTCGGCTTCCTTTGGACAAATTGGTCGACCTGCGACGGAAAATAGCTGGATGTAGGTTGTCGCGTAAAGTCACGGTTCGGCAGCTGCAATCCTTAGTGGGCAGTTTGAATTTCGCTTGTAGGGTTGTGGCTCCTGGTCGGGCCTTCCTAGCTCGGTTGTACACCAAATTGGCGGGTTCCCCACAGCCGCATCACCATATACGTGTCACTCAGGAAATGAGGGATGACTTAGATATTTGGTCTTCCTTCCTGGTTGATTACAATGGGGTGAGTCTTTGGCGGGATGAGCTCTTGGTGGAGGCTGAGTTACAAGTCCACTCTGACGCGGCAGGTGGAATGGGGTTTGGAGTGATATTTAGGGACAAGTGGTGCGGTGCCCCTTGGCCCTCTGATTGGCTGGAGGGAGGTTTCACCAAGGACTTGACATTCCTGGAGCTGTTCCCGATCGTCTTGGCTGTTCACCTCTGGGCGGACGAATTTGCCAACCAACGGGTGTTGTTTTGGTGTGATAATCAGGCCGTGGTCCATATAATTAATTCCCAATCGTCTCGCTCCCTCAGGGTCATGGGCTTAGTCAGGGCCTTCGTGTTAGCCTGTTTGCGTAACAACATAGTGTTTAAAGCGCGGCATGTCCCTGGGATTAACAACGGAGTGGCTGATGCCATATCTCGCTTCCAGATGGAGCGGTTTCGCTCGCTCGCACCTGGAGCCAGACAGGACCCGGAGCCCTTACCCCCGTGGGCGTGGAACCTTGGATCGTAGAGCTATATAACACCGTCCAGGGATCCTTGGCCCCACGGACCAGGGCAGCATACCAGAGGGCATTCAACGAATTTCAGGGCTATCGAGCGGCACAGGGTTGGCAGACAGGTTTTCCCATCCCAGAACCGCAGATCCTTAGGTTCATGCTGGATAACAGGCAACGGGGCTTAGCGGCGAGTACCATTGGTGTAAAGCTTGCGGCGGTAGCATTCATGAGCAGGTTGGCAGGCTACCCCTCACCAGATCGGGGGTTTTTTGCCCGTAGAATGTTGGAAGCATGGGCCAGGGAGCAGGGCGCACCACGAGACAGCAGGCCGCCCATAACACCTCAGATCCTTGCGGGCATGTGTGAGATTTTGCCCCGTATTTGTTCATCTGCATGGGAAGTCATGCTATTTAAAGCAGCATTTACAGTAGCTTTTTTCGGTGCATTCAGAGTCAGTGAATTGGTTGCCAATTCCATCAGGGACAGGTCGGCCCGCGCGTTAGCAATAGGTGATGTGGCTATTGAAGAACGAGGACTGTTATTGCGCTTGCGTCACTCAAAAACTGACCAGAGAGGTAGGGGAGTCACAGTGCGTTTGGCACAGGCTGGGGCTGATGATTTATGCCCAGTTCGGGCTTTACGGCAGTATTTGGCCGTTCGACCTGCCATCCAAGGGTGGCTGTTCTGTCATGCAGATGCCACCCCCCTCACAAGGTATCAACTGATGTCTGTTATGCGGGCAACTTTAGATGCTTTGGGTTTCCCAACAGGGCTGTTCGGAACTCATTCATTCCGGATAGGGGCGGCCTCCTTTGCGGCAAATTCAGGACTTGGGGAGAGGGGTGTCCAATCAATAGGTCGGTGGCGCAGCCGGGCTTATAGGTCATACATCCGGGCACCCTTCTCCTTCCAGCATCAGTAACTGTTTTTGTTTCCTCAGGTTCTGGGCGTCGCCCAAGGTGTGCAATCTGGATCGTGGGCCATAGTCTCGTTCGTTGGGCAGGAAAGGCAGCCGAAAAATCGCATTGGGGGACGCAGCTGGGTCTCTCTGCTTACGCACGCATCAAGTGGATGGGACGTAGTGGTATGCGTTGGCACCAGTTGATTCCCACCCTGAGCAACGAACAAGGGGTTAGGCCTGATTTATTAGTGATCCACCTTGGGGAAAACGACCTAGGTGATGTAAAAGGGGTGCAAATGTTGAGGGTAATTAGGAATGACATTTGGTCGATTAAAGTCATGTTTCCCGGAGTAATGATCCTGTGGAATGACTGGGTCGAGAGGGTATCTTGGGGTATAGGGGTACCACCACGGAAAATTGATAAGACCAGGAGAACGGTGAATAGGGAGATAGGGAGATGGCTACAAGAAGTGGGCGGGGCAACTATTCCCCATCGGGCAATCTCGCACAAGAGGCCCGAGCTATATAGATCAGATGGAGTACACTTGTCACCTACAGGAAACGAGTGGTACCTGGCGGCCCTGAGGGAAAAATTGCGAGAAGTCTTAGTTTCGGAGTGGTTAGGTGGGGGGTTCGGGTCTGTCCAGTAGGTACGGCAGCCCCTAAGTGGCAGGGGTCCAGCACCTGAGTTAGGTAGGTTAGAAGATTAATTGGGCATCTCCTTAAGAGATGAGGGAGTGATACCAGCCGCAAATGCTGGGTATGGCTAGCGGCGGAGTCAACCCCTTGGGAGAAGTGCCGCGAGGGCTGTAGGGACACGTACTGTTCCCGGCTTAATGGCACTATCCTCCTTCCTACGGCCTATACGGGCCATGGTCCCCCTCCCCACGACTGCGGTTTCGGGAGGGGGAGACGTTCAGAACAGTTTAAGAGGGATTGGTACCCGATGGGATATCGGGCCAATCCCCGTGTTGTGTTCATGTGTTTAATATGGGTGCTGGACCCAATTCACCTGAGCGAATTGCCCCCCACCATTACAATTTGGATAAATAATCTGTGGTAAATAAAGAGTGCGGCCATTTTGAATTCCAACTACACTGTGTCGTGTCTCATTTGGGAAGAAGGGTGCGTCGACAACTGACAAATTGCAAATCTCCAGGACCTGATGGTATTCACCCCAGAGTTCTGAAGGACCTCAAATATGAAATTATGGACCTATTGATAATTTGTAATCTGTTGCTAAAATCTGCCATGGTACCTGCAAACTGGAGGGTAGCAAATGTAACACCAATCTTTAAAAACGTGTCAAGCCCTGGCGGCATGCCCACATGGGGTCAGGGTGGACTCCCAGCCTGCAGGCAGCAGCCCCCAAGACAACTGTGAGTTCCTAGGGGCCGGTGGGGGAATCCCCGAACAGTGGGGGGAAGGCCACACCAAGCAGCAACGCACCAACAGCCGCGGAAACAAGGGGCAGGGCTCAAGAAGACTCATGCGCACTGAACCTGGGGCGCCATGGCGCTCAGAGCGCTTGTGCCAGAGTGTGCTGTGCCGGGGCAGGGCAAGGCCTAGTGCATAAAGGCAGATGTCTGGTGAGCCTCCCTTCTGGTGCTCAGTACTCTGCCCTGTGAGACTGGCCGCTCCAACTGGATACTCTACGGTGGCAATACTTAGTAGGGGTTTGTGTGTCTAGGTGTCTGTGTGTCTGGATACTTGTGTGCCAGTGAGCTTGTGTGTTACGTCTGCTTGACTGGTTGTTGCTTGTTAATCGTGGCGTGTGTGAGATAACCCAGGGGGTGAGGTAGTATTCCTTTTCCTGCACTCCCCCTGTGTATTCCTTCACTTCCCCTGTTCCCTGTGTGTTTGAAGGGTTGATTTGTGGCTTCCCAGCACACTTCTGAGCTGTGGTGAATTCTCCTAGACCAAGGTAGGTCTTGTGGCTTCTGCCTGGTTACCCTTACCCTATGATGATCGCGGCAGGATCCCGTTCCATGGAAATCAATGCCACCCTACAATCCTGAGGGTTATTTTCCAGGGGTACTCCATACACAGGACCACAGGGGTGAACTTTGTCCTTTCCCTTCCTCCATCCTTCACAAAAGGGCTCCCGATGCCATCCTGGTAACTACAGACTGGCAAGCCTCATGTTGGTGCTGGGCAAACTGGCGGAGATAATTGTCAAGAACAGAATTACTGGGCATATTGATAAACATGGCATAATGGGGAAAAGTCAACATGGATTTAGCAAAGGGAAGTAGTGCCTCACTAAACTACTGGAATTTTTTGAGGGAGTAAATTAGCATGTGGATAAAGGTGAGTCAGGTGATATAGTGTATCTGGATTTTCAGAAGGTGTTTCATAAGGTCCCTCATGAGAGACTCTTGAGGAAGCTAAGTAGTCATGGGATAAAAGGCTATATCCTTTTGTGGATCAGTAACTGGTTCAAGGCTAGGAAACAAAGGGTAGGACTAAATGGTCAGTTTTCACAACGGACAGAAGTAAATAGTGGAGTGTCGCACGGCTCTGTACTGGGTCCATTGTTTAATATCTTCATCAATGATCTGGAAAAAAGTAGTAAAGAAAGAGTCAGGTGATCCAATTTGCAGATAACACAAAGTTATTCAAGGTAGTTAAAACATGAGTGGACTGTGAAGAATTACAAGATGATCTTGAGAGACTAGGTGATTGGGCATCTAAATGGCAGATGAAGTTTAATGTGGACAAGAGCAAAGTGATACACATAGGGAATAATAATCCAAACTATGTGCACACAATGCTGGGTTCTAAATTAGGAGTTACCACTCAGGAAAAGGACCTTGGAGTCATTGTGGACAATACACTGAAATCCTCAGCTCAGTGTGCGGCGGCCGTCAAAAAAGCAAACAGAAGGTTAGGAATTATTCAGAAAGGGATAGAGAATAAAACTGAAAATATCATAATGCCCCTGTGTAAATCGGTGGTGTGACCGCACCTTGAGTACTGTGTGCAATTCTGATCATCCCATCTCAAAAAAAGATACAGTAGAATTTGAAAAGGTACCGAGAAGGGCAACAAAAATGATCAAGGGTTTGGAACGGCTTCCATACGA
>QEPC01013087.1:253130-305315 GCA_003113815.1 Sphenodon punctatus | reverse complement strand
TCCGGGGTGCTTGATCACTGAGCCACCTTGGCTGCAGACCCACTTAGCCAATTCTGTACTGACAGTGCGTCTAGTTCTATCTACCCTACCTGGTTTAACTGCCTTGTCCCAGTGTAACCTGGGAACCCAACTTGTCCAAACTATGTGTACTTCTGAAAACCAACTTTTAACTTGCACTAAATCTTTCTTAACTTGTAACAGTAAATTAAGTCCTTTACGGTGAGGAATGTCATTTTCACCTAAATGTATGACCATTATCTGTGGTGCCGGAGCCATTCTCATGTGATGTAATGTAGGCAATAATTGGCTCCATTTCATCCCACTCTTACCCATCCACTTTAGTGCCAATTCTTCGTGTAACCCTAAATGAAACCCCCACTGGCTTGTTCGTGCCGTTTTCTCTGCCCAGCGTACTAAGCTGTGTCCTATAATGCATACCTGGCTGTTCCGCCTCGCTTTTGGTGAGGGAGATGGGGCATAGGGTGGGATGGGGGCGGTTTGGTTTGTGCCTTCCCTTTTATTGTATTTTATGGTTTTATTGTTTTTATGTGTTTTAATATTGTAAGCCACCCCAGGCTTCTTGGAGCAGGAGGGGCAGGGTATGAAATGATTTTATAAATAAACAAATGAACAAACAAATAAATAAACTCCTCTCAGTTATAAAGGGGCACCCTCTATACAAGTGTTCCCACTGGCCACAATAATAACAGTGTCTTGTGATTCCCCATTTGGGTACATCTGTCCTCCCACAGTATCTGTTGGCATCGAGACATCCTCCAAACTTGTGGGGTTTGCTGCTCCATTTCCACACTGGTCTTCTGTAGCTCTGACTCTGCCCAGTTCCAGAGGGTTACTGCTGGCCTCTGTCATGGGTTCAGTCCTCCTGCTGCCATTTTGTTCCTCACCGGGATCCACATCATGCTGCCTGCCCCCTGCCATGAAATGCAGTCATGGTGGCCAATGATGGCCAGCCATGACTGCCTGTCATAGCAGAGCCAGCTGGCCTGGAAACACACATGCATCTCCGGGGGTGGCTCGCTTTGGTTCGATTGGAGCGGACCCTAGCCCAGGCTGTGATACCAGAGGTCTCCAGGATTAAAGCCTGGGCTAGCCACCACCACAACCTGCAATATTGTGGGCTAGCCACCACCACAACTTGTTTGAACATCCGGCAGCATCTGCACGCACATGCCGGCAGGGTCCATGTACAAATATGCCACAGTGGGCCAAACCGGTCCGCTGTCACATGTGATTTTACCCAAAGGAAATGGCTCCCCACCTCTGAACAACAGCTTCCTCCTGAAAGGAAATAAAATGTCTTTTGTTATGATAAAAACTTTAACACTTGGATATTGTTGCTGCCCCTTTGCCATTTAGAAGAATATATAAATACATATCCAACAATATCCAAGTCTTATATTTTATTTACTTTCAGTGAAATCATTTTGCTGGTAGGATCACTACTGCTTTGTTATATGTATATGTGTACGCAAGTACTGATTCTTGTTATAAAGTTGTTCATTTTTTATTTTAGGTGTATTACCCCTGAAAAAGAGTCCTGTGTCTCACAATGTTAATATCTTTGGATTACTTACTATGTTCTAAAGAAAGCATTCTTTATGAATTCATGAGTATATTGTATGACTCGTAGCTTCAGCAAAGAATTATACACGTTCTATAGTAGCCCTTGTTGTTTGGTTGCAGCTGTTCAATACCCCGTCTTATTTTACTGCTGCTTGAAGGAAAAAGAACTAAGAATTAAGAGATGGAGATAAAATAATTCTGATAATAACTTTTATTGGACCAACTTCTGTTGGTGAGAGCATGCAAGCTGTTGGGCCGTGGAGGACCCTACCTCGGGCATGTAAGAAAATCAGACTATAAAATGGCATATTCTTTTCAGCTCTACCTTTGAAACAAATAAGCAATGCTTTTTCTAAACCAAATGACACGGCCATTTCCCTTTTACAAGAGTAGGTATTCTCAAAGCCACAGATGTTCAGTTTCTATCTACAAATGCCAATAACTGGTAAGCGGCGGCACATTTGATGTCCAAAGGAATTAATTTAAGAAAATGGAAATTATCCACTCCTCATTCCTAGATTGGTAGTCTGAATTTTCAAACACTGCCCAAATAGGACAACTAACCTGAGCCAGCAACAGAAGCTTGATGACCTATGAGGTCATTTGGTCATTCATGAAAACGCTGGTTGATGCAGTATAAGATAAACAAGATATTTATATCTCCAGTGCACTTCATTCATGGTTGAATTATTTATTTAAAACCGATGGATTTTATAGACATTTTATGGACTAGCCTTTCCCTATTTTTTTACACACTCTATATACTTCTTATCACTGCTTATGTTATTGTGATATCTGGCAGTTTTACACCTTGTATTTATAATTGTATATTTACATTGCACAATCCTCCATCCGTTAAAGGTAATGACCCAGCTCCCATTAACTTTAATAGTGGAGTTGGGTACCTGTAATGCTATTTAAAATAAAAGAAACTAAAATAAAAAAGTTAATAAAATGCATCAAAAGGAGAGGAAAGGGAGAGATTAGCATCTCATGACCTTGAGATGGATATTAGAGAGATTAATTCAACAAAGATTAATTCTCCTAAATTGTAAGACCCTTGGGGCAGGGACCACTCTAATCATGACTGTTCAGTGCCAAGCACATTGGTGATGCTTTATAATATATATAACTTTGAGAATTTGATTCCTAGGCAGAGAATAAAAAGCTGCCTGTTCCAAGAGTAGGAAGATCTGGGATTTAATTTGGGCCTGTGCTCTAGCCTTTGCCTTGGGAAGGTAACTGAAAAATAAATTTCCAGCCCACTTGTGATTCCAATGGCTTTCTGCACAGAGATAGTCAGGGAAAGAATGATCCTGTCAGGTCAACTTGTCCCTGTCACTGGAAAGGTCAGTCACAGTAACAGGATTTGGGGGTGAGCTCTGGCCTCCATGGCAATGGTGACAGGTCAGCAGCTTTCAGAGACATACTGAGCTCTCAAAGAGAAAGTGTGAATTAGCAAAATCCTTAAACCTTGTACAGGTTTAACACTAACCCAGGCCAGTGACAGGGCAGGGGGAGGAGGTGTGACTGAGAGCTAGTAAAGAAGTAGGAAGTTCAAGGAACCCCATGCGGAGCTAGAAAAGGAAATCACAAGCATCAGAGCAAGGCTGCCTAGTAAATGAATATGCCGCTGCTTCCTACACACCGCTCCATGCTTACGAGGGATACGTGACAGTCCCTCAGAGGTCATCTGAGGCTGCCTGGCCCACATCTCCCTTCGGGCCTCCCTCCTCGCTTGCTTTAATTGGAAAAGGCTCCTTTTTCAGCATCTAGGCCATGAGCCTAGCTTTTTCCTATTGATGTTGCCAAGGCAACGGGGCCTAGCAGCAAAGTGAGAAAGGAAAGTCCGGGAGCAGCAACGTGTATGCTAGCATGATCATAGCTCCTCTCTGTGTCTGAGTCGCTCACACATCCTCAGTGTGTGTGTCTCTCTCTCTCTTTTCTCAGCTCCTGCCATGCTCAGTTTCTCTACTCCCTGCTTATGCTCTCAGTTTACACTTCTGTAGCCATCCTTTCATATCGTAAAAAGTACCTCAGAATTCTCTGGGTCTCAGTCCAAATTCCTATGTCTTACAACACCGAGGCACCAAATTTTGACTGCCATCACTGAAGAATATTGCAGTTCAGATACACGTTCAGACTCTCCCAGATCAAAACTTGTAGCCTCCCCTCACTGGACAACACTTCTTCCAGGGATGCCCCCGCTCCCCTGGGTGGCCATACCTCCTCTTTAAAAGAGGGCGCTTATGAAAAATACATGGTTCAGGGCTGCACTGGAACCAATGCAGCCCTGCAACATGTATTTTTCATAAGCAAACTCTTTTAAAGGAGAGGTATGGTCACCCTATGTGGGCCCTACACAGACCCCTCACACCAGGACTTGCTACCCCATCTTGACTGTGGCTTGCCACTGCTCTTCCACCACTTTGGTAGAGAGTGCCTTATGTGAGGTTATCCCACCAAACCGGGGGACAAAGCACTGGCGGACGGACAGTGTTGCCTGTAGGCCAAGCTACCAGCAACAGGCCTCACTGTAGTCACTGCAGTATTATTTATTTTAATAAAGATTTCCTCCTTTTGTGCACTTTTCTCTTGCTCTAGTTCTGCTACATTCTCTTTTCAAATTTAAAATTCTGGCTGTGAAAGTCATAGTATCTGCATAGAGGAGCCAATGGAAAGGGACAGCAGCAGATAAAGCATGGGAAGAAGGGTAATTCAGCAGCAAAACAGGTGGCACAAGAGAGCATCACAGAGATAAAGGTGATCGGGTATGACAGGCAGAGGCAATAGTCAAATCTACTTTGAAACCCTCAGGACTCAGAGCAGGGAACTGGCAGAGATGAGTGGGAAGCCCCAGGTTGGGGGCAGGGGCTGTAGGACAGGAGCCAGGGGCACTGGTAGAGCTGTGTGTGGAGCGCAGAGCTGGGATAGCAGGGGGGCTGCAGGGCAGGAGTGAGTGACATTAGCAGAGCTGCGTGGGGAGCTCAGGACTGGAATAGCAGGGGGGCTGCAGGGCAGGAAAGAGGGGCATTGGCAGGGCTGGGGGCGGGGCAGGTCTGGAATAGCAGAAGGTGCTGCATGGTAGGATTAAAGGGCATTAGCAGAGCTGTGTGGGGAGCTCAGGACTGGAATAGTAGGGGGGCTGCAGGGCAGGAGTGAGGGTTGTCAGATATATGGGGGGGTCTCGAACAATGACAATAGCATAGGGGACTGTAGGGCAGGATTAAGACCCACTGTCAGTCCAGGTTGTAGATTAGAACTATTACATCAGCTGCCTGTTTTCTCTCCAGCTTCACCCGCTACAAGAAACAAATTACAACGAAGAAACAGTGGCTATAAAACATCCTGTCATTTTACCTTCAGTCAAAACATCGCTAGAGGAGTCCAAGGAAGAGTGAAGCGTATTAAGAAATGTACTTTTAAAAGAAGACCTTCTAGTAGCGAGCTTGAGATGCTGATTGGTAACTCAGAGCACAGCATAAAAAAATTATAACTCAAGGAGAGGGTTGGAGCTCCATTAAGGAGGCATTCCAGCGGAGAGGGGAGGCAGCAGACATTTCATAAAGCCTGAATTCACTTCTCCCACCCACTTCCCAGAGCAGGTCTCATGGGGTGAGCGTGTACTCATGTTTGGCCTCTTTTTCCCTTTCCAAATTATTCACATTTTTACTAAACTGAACTTCTACTGGAAAGGAAAAGAAAACTAATCAGCACGCAGCTGGCTTCCTGTGTGGCTAGAGATGACGTTTCCCCCCTGAAAAGCACTAAGGAAGCTCTGTATGCAAGCAGCAAGCAGGGCATGGTGCCAGCAAAAGGCAGCAAATGATGGGAAGTGTCTGGTACTGAGGTAAAACGTGCATTT
Source organism: Sphenodon punctatus (assembly GCA_003113815.1). NCBI lineage: Eukaryota > Metazoa > Chordata > Lepidosauria > Sphenodontia > Sphenodontidae > Sphenodon > Sphenodon punctatus. Next base: position 299,866 of record QEPC01013087.1, on the reverse strand, counting down.
GCGCAACCCAGACAATGTCGCAGCTATCCATTTTGGGGGTGAGAACTTGGAAGATTGGAGCTCCCTTAGTAATGCACAGACACGGCAAACTGGTTGTGAGCTTCCTGACAGCAGTGCCCTGCCCACGCGATTCAGGGGAGAGGGTGGGAACTGGCACGGTGCTTCTCGCCTGCTGGAGATTTCAGCAGCATGCACATGGGTCCAGGCAAACCATCCGGGGGATCCTGCAGTCCACCTGCCCATTTGGGCGGGAGGGGATGTACTGGAATTGCCTCCGTTGTTAGTTTCCCCATTGCAGTGTCTCTCCCCGCAGTCACACATGACTAATAATATACATGCACCACATATACACAACAGGTATACACATTATCTGAGCTATACACAATTAGCCACAATAACATATAAATTGCCTGCATTATAATCAGACACACACACACACACCCCTGCTGGAGTGAAAATCCCTTCCTGGTCATTGTTTCAGATCATTGACGACTCATTGAAGGAGACAGGACACCAAGTGCTGGGTTTAAACAGCCACACTCTTTATTAAACCAATTATTAATTGAATTAAGTGGGGAGAAATCGCCTAGTGCAATTCGGGTCCAGTACTTGAATTCTTGAACAGCAACAACAACTCAGGGGTGGGTTCGATATACCCTGATTACCGTCCCAAACACAAACACAACATCTCCCCCTCTCAGTGGCACCTGCCACAAGTGAGGGGGACCAAAGTCCTTCCGGACTTGAGTAAGGACAAGAGTGCCTGCAGGCGGGGGACCATACCGCCCTCGCTGGACACCCCTCCCAGGGAGACTACCCTGCCGCTAGCCTGTTTTTCCAGTAGGTGTGGCCTCCTCATCTCTTAAAGAGATGACTCGTACTTTGTTCTAATTCTGTCCTACATTCTAACCCTCAGTACTGGACCCCTGCCACCAAGAGGTCACCGGGGCTACCCGGACGAGCCCAACCCCCACCACCTAATATTTTTCTAAAACAAGACTTAACTTGTCCTTTAGGACCTCTAGGTAGCGCTTGTTCCCTTCATCCGACAGGTGCACACCATCCCGGCGATACGCCGTTTGTGCATCAATGCATGATTGTGGATCCTTTCTCCATCCATGGCCACCAGTCCCCGGCCCATGTCCCTATTGATAGTCCTGCGGGTCTTATCTATTTTCCTAGGGTGTACCCCCTTGCCCCATGAGATAAACTCTACCAGGTCAGTCCATACTATAAGGACAGAGGGGGAAAGCTTAATCTCCCACATGTCCCTCTTGATGTTTCCTATGAGTTGGACGCCCTTCAGCTCAGGTATGTCGATCTCGCCCAAATGCAGGACAATTACAACTGGTGGGGGGCCCCTTTGTGGCATCCGCAGTGTTGGCAAGAGCTGGTGCCACCTCATGCCACCCCGGCCCTTCCAGCATATCTCCACATGGGCCAACAAGCCCAGCTGGGTTCCCTACCATGTCTGGCCAGCCGCTTTGCCCACCCAGTGCACGAGGCTGTGACCAACGATCCAAACTTGTCTTCGGCAGCGAGGGGGAACACCTGGGAAGCAAAAGAAAAATTCAGGACTGACTGTGTGTGTGTGTGTGCTGTATGTAGGACCAGAAAGCCCCCAACCGCCACCAGCCTATTGCTTGTATATCCCAACCTGACATCCTGGCCACAGTGGCAAAACTGGCGGCCCCTATGCGGAACGAGTGAGTTCCATATTCGGCCGCTGGCAAGCCCAGGCATGCCAGTGCGGCCCGCAGGACTGATGTAAATCATTAACTGGTCAGGAATTCCTTGCCTGCATGCCTAAAGAGGGGGCCGGGTACCCAGGGGTGCCTGACAAGGTACGCCTTGACTGCCCGAACAGGGCAGAGCTTTGGCATGCTGGCTCTGTTCAACTTAACCACCTGCCCTCTGCCTCTCTGGTCAGTTTTTGAGTGACGGATCCGCAATAACATCGTCGCTGGCCCGATATGGATATTGCCGAGCTTAATCACCGTACCTCTGATGTTCTTGGCTGATTTGGCCACGGGTTCACTCACGCGGAAAGCCCCAAAGAATGCTAGCTTAAAAACTGACCTAAACAAAGCAACCTCATAACTGTCAAAACAAAGTCGGGGAAGGACCCCGCATATATCCAGCAGCAAGGGGGAAGGTGTGATGGAGGTCCTTTGGTCCAGGGTTCGGCCTCACTCCCTTGCCCAGCCCTCAGCTGATCCCACCCTTGCAACCTCCGGTATTCCTGAAACTACCTGAACGCTCTGTCATAGGTGGCCCTCACCTGTGGTGCCAGTGATCCCTGTATGGCAGTGTACAATTCTATGACCCAAGGCTCCACACCGATGGGGGCAGTGGCTTTGGAGTCACCTTGGCTCAGGGTGCCAGCGAGCAGAAGCGCTCCATCTGGAAGCGAGAGAGGGCATCGGCTACCCCTTTGTCAATGCTGGGGGACATGCCAGACTCAGGCCCGGCAGTTTCTGTGCTTACCCGGTGTTTGGAAGCTATGGGAGATTGGATGAGGGCAAGCTGCCTGAAGTTAAATCCCGACAAGACGGAGGTGATGGTTTTGGGGAAAGCCAAGGGAGTGGTGGCCCCCATCATTGATGGGGGTCTGTCCTCCCCTGGTATCTCAGGTTCAGAGTCTGGGGGTGCTCCTGGATCTGCAGCTCCACCTGGATGTCCAGGTGGTGGCTGTGGCGAAGGGGGCATTCTGGCAGTTACATCTGGTACGTCGACTTAGGCCGTATGTCTCGGACTCGGATCTGGCCATGATCATCCATGCTTTTATTACCTCGAGACTGGACTACTGTAACACACTCTATGTGGGGCTACCCTTGGTGCTGGTTCGGAGACTGCAGCTGGTGCAGAACACAGCAGCTTGTCTCCTAACAGGGATGGGCCGACGCAAGCACATTACACCAGTACTTTGTTCTCTGCACTGGCTGCCGTTAGTCTTCCAGACTATTCAAGATGTTGGTGTTGACCTTTAAAGCCCTAAATGGCCTGGCCCCCACCTACCTGCAGGACCGCCTCACCCTCTGGGTTCTGGATTGGTCCCTGAGGTCGGCCGGGGGCACCTTCCTCGAGGTTCCCTGGGTTTCTCGGGTGTCGAACTTGAGGAGGGCGTTCTCTGTGGCTACGCCATGGCTGTGGAATTCCCTCCCGTTGGAGGTCCACTTGACCACCAACCTCCCCTCTTTCAGAGCTCCAGCATGCCTGGCTGTTCCACCGTGCCTTTCCTGAGGGAGATGGGGTGGGTTAGGGAGGGGTAGGGGGCTGAATAGTTTTTTATTCAATTTTAATTGTACTTGATGTGGTTTGTTTTAAATTGTTTTAACATGTTAGCCACCCTGAGATGGTTTTAGCAGGAGGGGGCGGCATACAAATTTTATTATAAATAAATAAAATAAATAAATGCCTGGCTTGAAACAATATATTGAAATTCAAACAGGTGAGCATGAACACACTAACCAGCTTCATGGCTCATGGGGATCGGGAGGTCTGTGTGTTTATGATGTGTACCACGGCCAGGTTATCACACCAGAAGAGGACCGTGTGGTTCGCAAATTAATTTGGCCATAGTTGGACAGTGAGGATGATGGGGAAAAGCTCTAGGAAGGTAAGGTTACTGGTTACCCCCGCCTCATACCATTTGGGTGGCCAGGGGGCTGCCGCCCACCTATACCAGAAGAACACCCCAAAACCGGAACCACCGGTCACATTGGAGTGCACCTGAAGATTGGCTTCAAGCAAAAACTGGTCCCTCCAAAAACTGGTTCTGTTGAATCTTGCTAAGAAAGCCACCCATGCCCCCAGGTCCTCCTTCATTTCCCTGGTAAGCCGGATGTGGTAATGTGGGGCAGGTTGCCAGCAAGCTTGGCACAGAGGTGTGACAAAGAGGCCCAATTTCTTTGTCACCCAATGAAAGGTCTGCATCAGGTCCCAGCATTCATTCATGCCAGTCCGCCCAATGAAGAGAAAATCATCAAGATATTTGGTGATGTGCCCCGCCCCGGTCTGATGCCGCACGACCCACTGGATGAGGGAGCTGAACCTCTAGAAGGCTGAACAAGAGATGGAGCACCCCATCGGCATGGCCTTATCATAATAATATGAGCCATTAAAATGGAAGCCAAACAAAGGGAAACTTTTGGGGTGGACTGGGAGTAGACAGAATGCCAACTTGATGTCGCACTTCGCCATGATGACACCCCAGCTGTCCTGCCTGACCAGTGCCACTGCCAAGTCAAATGACAAGTAGTGAACTGGCGTAAGCTTCTTGGGTATGGTGTCGTTAACTGAGCTACCTCATGGGTGGGACAGGTGATGAATCAACCGAAATTACCCCAGGGCCATTTTGGGAATGACCCCCAGGGAGGAAATCACCATATTGGTGAAAGGGGGGGTCGGGAAAGGGCCAGCCACCCTTCCTTCCGCTTGTTCCTTTTCAATTTTGGCCTGGACAACATGCTCCAGACCAGCTATGGACCTTAAGTTGGGTGACACCCTCTGCTGCTGGATGTTAGCTGCTGGGATCCGAAAACCATGTCTGAAGCCCTCGATGACATATCTAATCTCCACCCGGTCAGGGCACCCCCATAGGGCCAGCTCTAGCTGATCTGCCTCAATTGGGGGGGTTGGGACTCTTGCCTGGGCCACCACTGTTGCCCCTCCCTTGTCCGCCCTTCCCTGCTGACCTGAGGTTGGGTCTTCCTATTGCCCATGTCCTTGCACGGGGACACGTGGAGGTCGTATGGTGTCCTGAGAAGTTTGGGCAGGTGTGGCAAAATCTACAGGCAGTCTGGGACCACCTCCCAGATCGGCTGAACTCCCAGCACTGCCCAGGGGTACTTGCCACTGTCTTTTTTCCTTCCTCCTGAAAGGAATCAGTCATGGATGTGGTCCCTCCCTTGGCCAATAAGTGGCCACTATCCAGTCTAGGGCATTACCTACTCCACTCATGCAGTTGAGCCACAGGTCATTTGCATATAAATCCCAGTGGAGGCCTGGAGTATAGGCAGCCTAGAGTCTGAATGCCTCATCGTACCCGAGCCAGGCCCTGGAAGGACCTGCCTCATACGCCCGCTGAACTATGTTGGCATATTTAAGGAGGTCAGCAGCCTGGCTGGAGTAAGTCTATATGATCACCCTGTGGTAAATGGAGAAGGCTGCTGTCCAGTTGGACCAATTTTTCCCGGCCTTAGGGCACGTGAAACGTTCTTTTTCTTTTTTGTCGTCCTGCTCAGCTGGGTCCACTATTGAACAGTGAACAGGAGGGAAAATATGTCTATATATTCCCCTCACCAAATATGTTCACGCATGGCCAGAAGAAGGTGATCTCCGATTGGGACAGACACCTCAGTATACCCACCACCCACAGGTCGGCGCTGCCTGGAGGCCTCTGCCAAAGGCTGCACTAGACCCTCCAACGTGCTTGGCTGCCCTGAAGGGGCAAGTGATGGGGACCACACCTGGAGCGCCTGTCCCGCCAGTGGGTTGGTCCAGCCCCGGTGATCTGCATGGAGCAGGGGTTGGGAAGGATAAACCCCATCGCCAGGCCTGGGAGGGGGGGCAGTACTATCGCTGGCATCCATGCCCCGTTCCACCATAGCATCTTCCTACTGTGCCCGGTGTTGGGCCATGCTGGGGGCCCACCTGTGCTCTGTTGGCTATTCCAATGGTCCCCGTTGTTGTGAACCAGGCTTGTGCCAGTGCCCCAGCACCCTGGTTGTCCTCTATCTGTGAGTGGGCCCCTGCCTCACCTGGGTCATGTTGTGTGGTCGGGGGGGGGGTGGCTCCCAGTGTCCCGGTGGTTGGTGGGTACGCTGCTGCATCATGGCCTGGATGGCATGTTTGATCACCTCGAGCCTCTCCCGGAGATCATCCCTCTCACTTTCCTGGGGCTCCATGCGGTTGGCAGGCTCTCCGCCATGCGGGGGCAGCGTGTCCCCAAAAGGTAGAGATGATGGCTCCCCAGTCCCACCCCACAGGGGGGGGGCAGCCTGGCACCATCGCAGGTGTCTGATGGCCTGGGCCGAGGGGGGCGCGTTGGTTGGGTCTGCTATAAGGGACCCAAGCAAGGGGCTATCCAAACCCTTGTGGGACTGTCCATCCCCCAACCCCTGGTACCTGGGATCTCACTGGCCCTGAAACCCAGGTGGGGTCAATTACTATGGGGGGGGGGGCAAAGACCCGGGGACCACCCTGCTGCTGACGGGAACCTCTGCTGGTGGACCGCCTTGCCAGTCCCCTAGGCTGGGGGTCATCTAGAAAATGTGCCGGGAGAGCAATTGTACGCCCCCTCCTGCCTTGGCCGTGACTCACCCGGTGCCAGCCCCTCATTCCCCATATGGTGATCTCCTGTTTGACCTAGGGGTACCTGGGGCCCAGGGGGGGCATGGGGCTGTTGGCCTGCCCTCGCCCTTGATGGGGCCTGCCCACCTGACATGCCCAACTCTTGTACTGCCAGCTCCCTCAGCAGGGCCTTACACCTGCCAGTCTGTCATGGAGGGTGTGAGGCAGTGCCGCTACCCCACCACTAGCTGCTCCAGTGGGCTCGGTGCCCTGGGGGTGGGGGCCCGGATCCTGCAACAGTGTGCCCGGGGGGGACCCCTGGTGCTACTGCCGCTGTGGGAGCCCGTCTGCCAGTCACGGCGCCACCGCCGAGTTGTTGCTGTGGCGCCCTTCTTTTTAACCTTCCCCATGCTTGGGGAAGTGATAGGGCACTGCCTTTCTGGAGTCTGAAGGGGGGCAGGGGGAGGGGCTTTAAGGGTCCACCGAGCACTTGCCTCAATGGACGAGAAGGCACGCAGTGAGCTCCGGCAGCAGGTAGGCCCCCCATGCTCCGATGTGCGTGCTGGAGCAACAGTCCGGTGCTGCTGTTTTCTGCTTCGGCTCCGCCCGACTGAGGCGGGAGCAGCTCATAACTGCTTGAGGTGGGCTCCGCCCAGTGGAGGCAAAGCCCACGTGACCTGCCTGGCCCTATCACTTCCTGCCAGGACTGCCTAGCAACCCCGGCGGGTTCTATGTTTTCCCACCTGCAAACGTAGTGGCTGCTTTTCCCGCCCTCGGGGTCCTGCAACCTCGATGGCGGGAAACCACCCCCGTTCCCTGCCCCCCCCTGTCCTAAGCGGGCGTGGCAAGCCGCCTGCCACCCCCCACGATGGGGGAAGGGTGGAGGCAATTTTGATTATCCTCTCACTATTATGAACCCCTCACTGTAATGAAAAAAGGCTTCACTCCCACGAGGTCTGTTATAGTGATGGTGTACTGTATTAGATGTACAGAATAGTATTAGACACATACAAACACTTCTATGCATCTATACCCTATGCATCTATACACACATCTATACCCTATGCATCTATACCCAAAAGCACACCTACACATCCATTTCCTCCTCACACACATTCTGCTACTACTGCCTGGCCTGAATCCCATTGCCTTTTGAAGTTATTTTGAGGAGTGGGAGGAGTCTCCATTAAGTCTGCATGCTGTGATTACGGCACCAGGAGTCATGGGAGTGAAAAGAAGCCTCTGGTTGATTCCCTGCAAGTACTGTTCCTCTCACTATTGCAACTAAAATTAGCTGCAGTTGAGCTGATGACATCCAGTGATGCCAGAATTCTCCCCTCCCCTCCTCAGGACTCGGCTTACTGCAGACTAATAGCAGCTCAGGAAACAGAAGGGATTGTAACTCCCTCAAAATGAGGATGTTGTGACCCCACTCCACAGGGCCTGTCTTAAGAATCTGTGAGGCCCAGAGCGAAAGGAATAGTGGTGGTGGTGGTAGTGACAGCCCCATCAGCAGCAGGAAGAGCAGTAGGGGTGGGGTATGATGACTAGCAGCACAAAGTTCCTAGGAAACGCAAGACCCAGGGCAACTGCTCCATTCACCCCACCCTAAGAACAGACACCTCATAGATCCTGTTTTATGGATTTTATTTGTTATTTATGGTTTTAGTGATATTTTAAATTATGTTTGTAAGCTGCCTCAAGCTGCATGTGCAGGAGAGGCAGGGTAGAAATCCTGTAAAATAAATAAATGGTTCCATATAAACACCCTGTCATTCCAACTAGCCCCATAAAATGTGAACACATTACACCGGTGCACCATTGACTGCACTGGCTGCCTATTGTTTTCCAGACCCGATTCAAACAGGTGTTGGTTTTGACCTATAAAGCCCTAAACAGCTTGGGTCCCGCCTACCTGCGGGACCGCCTCATTCCCCGGGCCCTGGAGCAACCCCTGCAGTCAGCCAGGGGCGCCTTCCTGGCGGTCCCCCGGGTATCCTGGTGGGGGGAGCGACTTGAGAGAGCGTTCTCGGTGGTTGCATCTAGGCTGTGAATCTCCCTCCCAGCGGAGGCCCGGTTGGCTCTGGACCTCCCTTCCTTTCAACCAAGATGCAAGACCTGGCTATTCCGCCAGGCATCTGGTGAGGGAGATGGGTGATGGGTGGGTGGGACGGGCTAGGGTGGTGCGGGCCCCACTCCTCAGGGGCCCGCACCACCCAATTCCCCCCAGTTTTAGTTGAATTTTAATGTAGTGTTTTATTCTATTTTTATTGGTGTATTTTCTATTTTGTATTTTTATTGTTAGCCGCCTTGAGCTACTGGAAGCAGAAGAGACAGGATATAAATATTTTAATTAATTAATTAATTAATTAATTAATTTAATTAAATAAAAATAATACAGTTCCATACAACCCCATAGAAGAGTACTCCACAACTCCATAGAACCCTATAGAACAGACCCCCACAACTCCATCAAGTTGCATAGAACAAACCCTCCACAGCTTCATAGTGTCCCTTATATTTTAAATTATGATCTACTCACCCCCCAGCATTAGTGCCATGTATTGCACATGCAGACCTTCACAGGCTTGTGTCCTTAATTTCTGTGCAAACTAGAAGTTTGGATAAGGCGGGCCCTAGAAGCACAGAATTGTTGCGTCTTTGTCCCCTTCTCCGGATATTGGCCTGTGGATGTGTGTGCGGCAGCGGCAGCGTGCGTGAAGAGGCAGGACAGGAGGGTGTGTACGTGCAGAGCATCAGCTGAGAGATGCTAAGCCTTCTCAGCAGTTCCCATCAGACAACTGGAATTCCTCCACATGCAGGAATTTTTCTCTTTGGCTCAGAATCCCTCCTTTCCTTCCATAGAAAGTCACACTCATTGTTCCCAAGTCCCCCCGAGACCCTATGCTGCACAAATAAGCACAGCTTTGTTGATCACCCTGTATGTGTGTGTATGTGTGTGTGGGCGCGCCTGCGCATGCATGTGACTCACCCTCCAAACTAGGGCTGGAATGAATCAGACTTTTCTTATTCACAAAGATAATTTGCATAGTATTATTATAATATTTATATCGCACCCACAATGTACCTGACACTGTACACTCATTAGTTAGAGACAAGCCGCTGCCTCGAGGGGCTTACAGTCTAGGAAAGACATGGGAAAGGAGACAAAGAAGAAGGGAATACAAGGGAGAAGGGACCTTGAATGATGGGACAGCACCCACCAAAGAAACGCAGAGACATAAATTGGTTTGCAAATACAGCATGGCCGCACTCTATATTTAAATCACTGTAAAGCAGGTGGGGGATTGCACTAGCAATCTTGGGTCCAGCATGCTAGCTAAAAACGATCCTTATTAACTATACAACTGGTACTGTCTCGGAAGCGCCTTCCGGTTGGCAGTACGGTAAACTAGAACCATCCCCTCCCTTGACTGCCTCATGAGCCAATGGCCAAAGGGGTGTGTGCCCACTGTGGGCGTGAGTAAGTCGGTAAGTGCCCTGCAGGGTATGAAGGCTGTGCACGCCCTTACTCACCCTGCGAAGCACCCCTCCCAGGGTTATGACCCCGGTGCATGCTGCGCCCTGCATTACACGAGGTGTCAGATCCCCATCTCTTATGGAGATGACTCTTTTAACTATCTTATACCTATTTATCCTAACCTAGCCTGCTGGACCCCTGCCACCAAGGGGTAGTCGGGACGTACTGCCCCGCCCCCACTGCTTTAACTCAACAACAATTCTTCCAAATGCCCTGCTAAGGAAATACACTCGATTTCCTTCCTCAGATAGATGTACTCCATCCCCCCTATATAACATCGTAGTGGTGTGTCTTATTTCAGAGTGGTTAATTACAGTGCCCCCCACACTATGAACCCATTTGGTAATTTCTTTATTAATGCCCTTTCTGGTCCTATCTACTCTGCCCGGGTTACGTGCTCCTGCCCAGCGTATTCTGGGTATCCAATTTGTCCATACACGTTTTACCCCTTGAAACCACCCCTTTGCTGTTAACAAATCCATTTTTATGCAAATGATTAAGTTGACCCCTTTTGTTGAGGTGATATCGTTTTTCCCTAAATGAATGACTATTATATCAGGGGGATGGTCTGTTCCTTTTCCTCTTAGCGTTGGCAGCAATTGAGCCCAACGCATCCCGCTTTTTCCCAACCATCTAACTTTTGCCTTTTCGCTTAAACCTAATTGTGTACCCCACTCGGTCACTGCAGCCGCTCGACTCGCCCATCGGACAATGCCGTGACCCACAATCCATACTTCCCATCTCGTCCTGTATCGGGTTCCTGGTCCTATTGAGAAACACATTTCTATTAGCAAGGGTGCAGTCTGACATATTTTCTGTAAGCTGCAGATCTCCATCTCCCTACCGACTTGATCGCCTCTTCTGGCAATCCTGCTGCGGCAGCTGTTGTGGCGGCCCCTATCCTAAAGGAATGGGAGTCAAATTCCTTAGGGGGGAGGCCGGCCTTGGAGAGGGCAGCCCTGAATATTGCAATGAATTGGTGGCTAGTAAGGAGGGCCCCGCTCTGGTGGATAAACAGTGCTCCGTTTACCAGAGGCCTGGTCTCAAGGTAGCAACCTAACTGTTGTACTGTGCATATTGAACCTTGCCCACATCGAATTAGCTGCACCGTCTGTCCTCTCCTATGCTGATCAGTCTTTGACCGGCTGAGTTTTATCACTACCTTGTTGGCACCGCAACTAATATCAGTGTTTTGGAGGGGGGTGTCCGACTTGTCTCGTACATTGGCAGCTACAACTTCACTAATGCGGAACCCTCCGAAGAATGTCACCGCAAATACAGTAGTGAACACTACAGCTGTGTTTCATACGTATCGTAACATGTCCCAGGCAGGGCCCCAATTACACCTAATAATTTGGGTGTTGTGAGTGGCTTGCTTATCATGGGCGGGGTCCTGGGGGCCCTCGCCCAGCTTTCTAACATATGTTTGATGTAAAATCCTCGATCTGGTGAAGGAAAACCCATGATGCGGTTGGCAAATACTAGGACAGCTACTTTACCTCCTATCATGCCTGGTGTAAGTCCCCTTCCTCTTTGTCCCATTGCGAATTGTATGACCTCCGGCTCAGTGATGGGAAAACCTAGGTCCCATCCCTTTGAAGACCAGAATTCTTGGAACTCCCTAATTGCCCTACCGTATGCGGCTTGGGTACGTGGGGCTAACGATCCCTGTATGACAACTTGTGCTGTTAGTCCCCATGGTTCCACAACCCGGGTGGCAGGGGGCTGGGGTTGTGCCTGGCCTCCAGAGCCAATTGTTGGAACCGGGCTATCTGGAATCGAGAAAGAGCATCGACTATACCATTGTCAATACCTGGTACGTGTCTAGCCGTGAACAAAATATTTGCCTTTAAACATGCCAGTACTAATACCCGTACCAGTCACATCACTCGTGGGGACCGGGCTGACAAGGTGTTAATTATGTGGACTACAGCTAAGTTGTCACACCAAAAAAGGACCGTCTTATTCGCAAATTGGTCTGACCACACCAATACTGCTACCACTATCGGGAATAGCTCCAAAAACGTACGGTCCCGGGTCACTCCCTGCTCGTGTCATGTCTGTGGCCAAGGGGCCGGCACACCAACGAGTCCTAAAGTATACTCCAAAACCTGATCCTCCTGCTGCGTCCGACTGGACCTGCAGGTCTGCCTGGAGTATTAGCCTAGTCCTCCAAAAGCTCACCCCGTTGAAATTGGTCAGAAAATCTAGCCACGTGTCTAAATCCTTTTTCATTTCCCTTGTTACCCGAATCCTATGATGGGGTGCAGTTGCCCCTCTTAGCTTCTCATACAACCGTGCTAGGAAAGCCCTGCCTGGCGCTATTACTCGGCAAGCAAAGTTGAGGCTGCCAACTAATGACTGGAGCGCCTGTACAGTGATCTTTTGTATGGCTAAATACTCCTGTATCTTTACTCTAATGCCTTCCAGCTTGTCCTCTGGCAGTCTGGATTGCTCCTTTACCGTGTCCAGCTCGATACCTAAATAGGTACGTCTCATATCAGGACCCTCCATCTTTTCTGGGGCCCAACGGTACCCCCAGGTCCTCCATTACCTCCTGGAAAACCCGCAGGGCTGTCGCACAGTCCCCGGACCCAGGGCAGCCTATCATGAGGAAGTCATTGAGGTATTTTGTTACCTCTCCTTCCTTCCATTTTTGTTTGAGTACCCACTCTATCAGGCTGCTGAATCTTTCGAAGACTGAACAGGAAATGGAGCAACCCATCGGCATGGCCCGGTCAAAATAGAATTTTCCGTCAAAGTGAAAACCTAAGAGGTGAAAACTATCAGGATGTACCGGTAACAAGCAAAAGGCGGACTTCACATTGCACTTCGCCGTCAGGGCCCCCCGCCCCATCTTTCTGGCCTTCTCGACAGCCATGTCAAAGGAAGCGTATTTAATTGTGGCGAGTTCCTTTGGGGTGGCATCATTGACTGATCTGTCTCTCGGATGGGACAGGTGGTGAATCAGGCGGAATTCTCCTTCCGCTTTTTTTGGAACTACCCCCGATGGGGAGATGTACAAATTTGGTATTGGGGGTTCCCAGAACGGGCCTGCTACCCGGCCCTCCTTCACTTCCTTTTCTATTTTTGCTCGCACTATGTGTTCCTTCCCTACTGTGGATTTTAGGTTCCGCGGTAAGCCATTTGGGTTCTCTGGGGAGGCCGGTATTCTAAATCCCACTCTGAATCCTTCCACTATGTACCTGACTTTGGGCTGGTTGGTGTGGAGGCGCAGGGCGTTTTTGAGCCGGTCAATTCTGACTGGAGTTTGTCCCCTGACCAGTCCGGCCATTTCCTGATGAGTCACCGCCTCCCTTTGAGTTATTCCCGCCCTGAGCGAACTTTCCCTTTTTGTTCTTTGGCCTAAGTCTGAAGCAATTCGTGACTGGGTGTCCCACCTGCCCTTGCAGTTTGAACATTCATGCCGAAATCTGCAGGGATTCCTGTTACATCTCCCTCCCTTGTTGTACTCCCAGCAAGGGCCAATGTTGCCATGTGTGTTCTTTCTACCCTCGCCACGAAAAGGCTCGTTAGCGGCCGCAACTCCCCCTTTTACTAAGGCATGTCCGCTTTCCGACAAGGGGACCCTGGTGACATCCACCGTGCACTCCAGCCATAAGTTGACTGCATGTGTGTCCCAACGTATGCCTGGGTTGGAGGCCGCCCTGTGCTGGAAGGCTTCATCATATTTCAACCAGGCCCCAGGGGGGCCGGTTGCATATGCCCTTCTTGCTATGTCCACATACTTGTGGAGCTCAAGTCCTTGCCCGGGGTCAGCCTGGAGAACGACACCCATGTATACGGCGAACGCTGATGTCCAACTCGCCCAGTTCCTATTCGCTTTAGGGCGGCGGAACTTTTCTTTATCTTTTGCCTCCTCGTTCTCCGTGTGATCCAGGATGGGATCACTGAACATTAGGGCGTATACGTCCACGTACTCCCCTCGCCAAATTTTTTCCTTCGTCACTGGGAGCAAATGCTCCCCGAAGGGGGCAGCCAGTCCACTATGTGCCCCTGCTGGTGGCAGGACGGGGCGGCTCTTGGGAACGCTGGATGGCCCTGCCTTGGCCTGCTCTGTAATCGCCCCCGGGTCCTCCTGCCCTGCAGCCCTGGTTGCCCCTTTTTGGTGATCATGGTCCCCCCTTTCTGCCTCAGCCTGGGTACCCGTTGGTGGTGTGGCCGGGGATACCCATACCCATTCCCCTTCCAGCCTTATCCTACGTGGTCCTATGGATGTTGGGGTTCGATCTGTCCTACGTCCTGTCTCATCCATTTAGATGCCCCCTGCAGGAGAAGTTATGGTAATGGTTTGTTCTTCTTCCTCCCTCGGCCCTCCCATGGCAGGGGGGTTACCCCCAAAAATTCAGTTCCGTTCCCTGGCCTCACCTTGGTCTGCTGCCCTTGTTGCTGTGCCTGACTCCCTGGGCCTCCTTTGTCCCTGCTGGAGCTCTCTTTCGAGGGCCTGGACTCTTCTCCACAGCTGTTCGTAGGTGGGCTGCTCTTCGCTCACGGGGTTTTTGATTCTCCGTCTAGACGCCGGTGGTGATACTGCTTGGTCTAACAAAGGAGAAACCCCCTCCCCTCCTACCCCACTGGGCCGGCTTCCACCGGTCCAGGGGGGGTGAACCCCCAGATCGGAGCTTGTGCCCTCGCTAATTCAGTACTGCGCCAGCCCCGGAATCCCATAGGGATCCTGTACCCTGGCAGTTGTTGTGTCTTGCGCGGGGTTGTCTTGAGCCCCGCCTCCGTAAATCGCTTCCAGAACTGGGCCTAGGCCCTCGGTGTGCTCTCTTTCCCCACGGGGCTCCTCACTAACCGTCACTCCCCGTGCCCCATCCCTGGGAACTGTTGGATCCACAGGCTCTGTGAGCCTAGTTCCTTCCCTCCTGCTGGGGCCTGGTGTAGGGGGGCCCATCTCCCAACAGGCCTCTTGATCCCTGTAGCGCATCGGGGGGGGGGGTGTGATGGTCCTTCCCCCCCTTCTGAGACCTTGTCCCTCCATGGGCGGGCACTGCCCACCGTGTCCTGTTGGGGCCTGAATCTGCTCCTCCCCCAGGCCTCTCTCCCCTTCCCTTTCTTGGGGACCTGGCATCCCTGACTCTTCGGGGCCTCCTGCCCCCACATCCCTTGCCCTTAACTGGGCCTCACACTGCTGGAGCCTGGCCAAGATCTCCCCCGGTGTGGGGCACTCATTTTGGGGACTTGCCTGGTGCGGCGGTCTGGTTCCCTCCCCCCCGCCACCGCGGCCGCCACCACCAGGGTTGTTCTTCTTGTTCCCTTCCCCCTTTCTCTTGGTGCGACCCATTTCCCCCCCCCCTCCCGCAACAGCGCATTCCTGCATCTGTTGCTTCTTCAGCCTGAGCCTGAGCCCAACTCTGCCGCTCCCACGCGGCTATAGGGGCTCCTCCCTTCCAAAGGGGAGGAGCTCCAAACCCCGCGTGCCAAACCCCTGCTTTAGATTGTGCTTATCAGTCAAAGGCAGAAGGATACATCCATGCCCTCTGCAAAATTCATGGGTGTGAGCACGCACAAAGGCATGCAAACGCACCAAGGTGCTTTCACAAAGTGAGTGGTGCTGCACTTCCTCACAGTGCATTAACTGATTCAGTTGGCTGCCCCACTGCCCCCCTTTTTTTTTTTAGTGTTTGAGGGCTGGGTTGTGTTGCTTTTTCTAACTTTGTCGCACTCTTGCAGGGGGCCAGTACTGCAATTTTGAGGTTATTAGGATTGGCGTAAGTGGGACTTTGGTCCCCTTCTCCCATGGCCAGTGCCATGGGAGGGGTGGGAGACTTTGTGTTCAATAATGGGATGGTAATCAAGGGTATATCAAAACCACCCCTGGGGTTAGTTTGTTGGCAGTTAGGTTAAGTACTGGATCCAAATCGCATTAGGCGCTTGCCCCCACCTATTCTAATGAAGATTTGGCATAATAAAGCTGGAAGGGAACTAAACTACTTTTTACACCCTGCTCAATGCCAGTGATCTCACTGTAATATTTTGCCAGAGCCTTATCTTGTCTGTCCAGCGCCTTCCGCTTTCCATGGCCTAGTTCTTTACAAGATGCTGAAGAATTTCCAACAATAAAAAAAAAGAGAGCTCTTTTTCAAAAATGTATTTGTTTTGCTTTAGTTTGTGTTAGTAAAAGCCCTGTCACTTGAGAGATCAGTCAAAGGCAGAAGGAAACACCCACGCCCCCTGCAAAATTCATGGGTGTGGGCACGCACAGACATGAAAACACAGGAAGATGCTTTCACAATGGGCCAATTTTACACGGACGCCACCCACCCACAAACACCCGGAAACACCCATCAGATGGGTGGGAGAGCATCCGTGTAAAAGTCCTCGAGTGGGTGGGTGCGCATGCCCGACGCACCCGCCAACACCCACGGATCAGCCGCGAGGGAGCCGGCACCCTCCGTGGGTGGAGATGGGTGGAGATGGGTTCCTGCCCTGGTACCCCCTGTCAAATCCAAGTCTGCCTTGATTGGCCCCATCTATCGCCTTGCCAGTCTCAGAAGAGAGCTGATAAGTAACACCAGGGATGGCCAAAAGGTAGACCATGATCTCCTGGTAGATCACAAGCTGGTCTCCTGTAGATCACAGGGCGGGGAAGGGAATCAGCCTCTCATAGTTCACCTCTGGGGAGGAGAGCAGGACTGGTGCCCCAGGAAGGAGACATTGCCTGCAACCTGTATTTTTCATAAGTGTCCTCTAAAACGTGCATATCTGGCCACTAATTGTGTGTGAGAGAGAGAGCCTGCAGAGCTTCTCCAGCGCAGCAGGGAAGCTTCTTTCTAACGGGGAGTGCTCCTCTCCACTCCTGAGACTGGCTGCTGAGATGCACTAGAACTGAGAGTCAGCGGGAGGGAGGGGTTCTGGCCTGGAGCACCAAAGCCAGCAGGAGGAGTCCTGGTAGATTGCTAGATTGATACCTAGATCAAGCCGAGTGTGTGCACCCTGACCTCCCCTTCCCCCGGGTTACAGAGGCTAGACTCCCCTTGGGCAGAGTCTGAAAGCAAAATGCCAACAGCTGCTAGGCCACCTCTTTGCGGGAGGGAAGGTACCTCAGCTCCCCTTTCTCACCACTTCAGTCAGGTGGGAGCCATGTGGGCCTTTGCGTGCACTTTGTTTGAAGGCGATTATGCTCCCATGCCACCTTTCTTGCCTGGGTCCTTATCGCTCTGCAAATAAAGAGAGAGCAGGGGGGACGGAGCTGGGGAAGCCGGACTTGGGTGAGGGGAAAGGGCTACAGCTCCAATAAGGCCAAGCAGCTGTACGATGGGACAAACAGCTGAAATAGCGATCCTAAGATGCGGAACGAAAGAGCAAGGGAGCAAAGAGAGAGGAGGAGTGAGGAGGAGGCCTAGTGCTCAGCCACACAATGCTCTACGGAGGGACTTCTCACTCCTGCCATGAGGAGGCCTAGTGCTCAGCCACACAATGGTCAGAAACTTGCTTGCTAGACAGACGTTACCCCTAATGGAGCTGCACGGGGGTCAGCCAAGGACACAGAACAGACATATCCCTCTTTCCCTTATTACCTTTTTCCCCATCCTTTTGTTCTCTCTTCCTGACTCCTTTTGTCATTTTCTTTTCCCCCCTCCTTCTATCCCCTTTTGTTTTCCCCAGTTCTCCATTCCCTCATCTCTCTCCACACACACCCCTATCGATTTTTCTCTCTCTTCCCCATCCATCACTGTCTCTCTCTAACAGCTATTAATTATCATTATTATTTATTATTATTATTTATATAGCACAGGCAATGTACCTGGTGCTTTACAAAAAATAAGATAGACACAGTCCCTGCCCGAGAGCTTACAATCTAAAGTTGCCCGGCCACTCTTTTCTGTCCAGCGGTCTCTCCTCCCCATTACAGCTCCTCTGGTCCCAACCCATCTTGTCCCCAGTGTCACAGGTGAATTGGAAGGAGAGGAGAGCCATCACAGGGAAGATGATGGGATGCTGCTGGGCTGCCCTTCCTTGCTCTGCTAACTGTGCTCAGCTCTTCGCAGTGGGATGAGAGGTAGTAGGGGGGAAATATGTAGCTCTGGGGCTGCGTGCTTGCTCACACGTCCTCAGCAGCAGCAGCAGCAACACACACACACTCACACACAGCTGCCTACAGCCCACAGGCCTATACTATCTATACTATCTGAAAGCAGAGAGCAGGCAGGGAGAGGGGGAAGGAGAAGTGCTCCAGTTCGAGGCAACATAGAACAGGGCTGAAAGAATTTGTCGACGCACCCGAAAGAGACGCGGAGACATAAATTGGTTTGAAACACAGCATGGCCGCACTCTTTATTCAAACATATCAACTGTAGAGACCGGTGGGGAATTGCACTAGCAATCTTGGGTCCAGCACGCTAGCTAAAAACAATCCTTATTAACTTTAACTGAGTACTGTCTCAGAAGCGCCTTCCGTTTGGCAGTACGGTAAACTCTAACCATCCCCTCCTTTGACTGCCTCCAGGCAAGTGGCCAAAGGGGGGGGGGCGTGCCCATTGTGGGCATGAGTAAGTCGGTAAGTGCCCTGCAGGATGTGAAGGCTGTGCACGCCCCTGCTTACCCCGCAAAGCACCCCTCCCAGGGTTATGACCCCGGTGCATGCTGCGTCCTGCATTACACAAGATATCACAACCCCATCTCTTATGGAGATGTCTCTTAACTATCTTATACCTATTTATGCTAACCTAGCTTGCTGGACCCCTGCCACAAAGGGGGAGTCAGAATGAACTGCCCCGCCCCCACCGCTCTATTCTTGCAACAATCCTTCCGAATGCCCAGCCAAGGCAACCAAATACACATGATTTCCTTCCTCTGATAAATGTACTCCGTCTCCCCTGTATAGTGTCGTGTTGGTGTGTACTATCCCGGAGTGGTTGACTACAGTGCCACCCCCACTATGAATCCATTTGTTTATTTCTCTGTTGATTCCCTTCTTGGCCCTATCTACCCTACCTGGCTTGCGAGCTCCTGCCCACGTTATTCTGGGTATCTAATTAATCCATACCAATTTGACCCCTTGGAACCATCCCTTCACTGTTAACAAATCTGTTTTAATCTGAATTATTAACTTGACCCCTTTTGTTGTGGTGATATCATTTCCCCCTAAATGTATGATTAGTATATCTGGAACCCCACTTTCTTCCCTTCTTTTTAATGCCGGCAATAGTTGGGGCCAGCGCATGCCACTCTTTCCCATCCATCTAAATTTTGCCAGCTCTCCCAAGCCTAATTGAGTACCCCACTCCGTTAAAGCGGCAGCTCGGCTCGCCCATCGGACGATGCTGTGACCCACAATCCAGACTTCCCGTCTCGTCTTGGCTCGGGTTCCCAGTCCTATTAAGAAACACACTTGTTAGCAAGGGTACTGTCTGATGTATCTCTTCTAAGCCGCTGACCTCCATCTCCCCACTGACTTGATAGCCTCTTCAGGTAATCCTGCTGCAGCTGCTGTTGTGGCTGTCCCCATCCTGAAGGAATGGGAGTCAAAATCCTTAGGGGGTAAGCCAGCCTCACTGAGGGCAGACCTAAACACTGCTGTAAATTGGTGGTTGGTGAGGGGGAGCTCCATTCTGGTGAATAAACCATGCCCCTGGTACTGGGAGCCTGTTGTCAAGGAAGCGCGCCGCCTGCAGAACCGGGCATATTGCAATTTGCCCGCACCTGTATAGCCATACTGTCAACCCTTTTCTACATTGGTCGGTCTTTGACCGGCGGAGGCGGATCGCTACCTTGTCGTCCCAGCAGGTAATGTCCGTGCTCTGGAGAGGGGTATCTGACCTGTCTCGTGCATTGGCAGCAACTACTTCGCTAATGCGGAAATCCCCCAAAAATGTGACTGCAAATACAGTAGTGAAAACCTGCAATTCATACTGATCGTAGCATATCTGGGGCAGGGCCCCGATCACCTGTAACAATCTAGGTGTCGTGAGTGGTGCTCTCATTCTGGGAGGGGGTGGGGTCGTGCGACCCGTGCCCAGCTTTCCAACATGTGTTTCATGTAGAATCCCCCATGAGGCGGTTGGCAAATACCAGGGCAGCTACTTTTCCACCTATCATACCCGGGGCCAATCCCTTATCCCGTAGCTGGATAGCAAACTGGATAAGCTCAGTTTCGGTGATTGGAAAACCCTTGCCCCATCCTTTTGAAGCCCGAAATTCCTGAAACTCCCTAACTGCCCTACCATATGCCACTTGGGTTCGCAGGGTCAACAATCCCTGTATGATAGCCTGTGCTGTTAGTTCCCAAGGCTCCATAACCCCGGTAGAAGGGGGTCGGGGTCTGGCCTGGCCTCCGGAGCCAGTTCTCGAAAATGCGCTATCTGGAATCGAGAAAGGGCATCAGCTATGCCGTTATCGATACCAGGTACGGGTCTGGCCGTAAATAAAATATTAGCCTTTAGGCATGCAAGTACTAATACTCGGACCAAACCCATAACTCGCGGGGACCGGGATGACAAGGTGTTAATCACGTGGACCACAGCTAAGTTGTCACACCAGAACAGAACTGGCTTGTTAGCAAACTGTTCTGCCCAAACCAAGACTGCCACCACTATCGGGAATAGTTCCAAAAATGTAAGATCCCGGGTCACTCCCTGCTCATGCCACTCTCGAGGCCACGGGGTTGCACACCAACGGGACCTAAAATAGATACCGAAACCAGATCCCCCTGCAGAATCTGACTGCACCTGCAGCTCAGCCTGGAGTAACATTCTGTTCCTCCAGAAGCTCACCCCTAAAATTGGTTAGGAAATCCCGCCACGTGCCTAAATCCTTCTTCCTTTCCCTTGTTACCCGAATCCTGTGGTGGGGGGCAGTTGTCCCTCTTAGCCTCTCATGCAACCGTGCCAGAAAAGCCCTGCCTGGTGTAACCACACGGCAAGCGAAGTTAAGGCTGCCCACTAGAGATTGAAGCGCCTGCACTGTGATCTTCCAGGTAGCCAGGCACTCCCGTATCTTAACTCTAATCCCCTCCAGCTTGCTGGCTGGCAGGCTGGATTGCTCCCTTACTGTGTCCAGTTCGATGCCTAAATATGTGATTCTCGTACTGGGGCCTTCTGTCTTTTCCGGAGCCAAAGGGACCCCTAGGTCCTCCATTACCTCCTGGAAAATCCGCAAAGCGGCCGCACACTCCCCAGACCCAGGGCGACCTATTATCAGGAAATCATCGAGGTATTTAGTCACCTCTCCATCCCTCCATCGCTGTTTGAAGACCCACTCAATGAGGGAGCTGAATCTTTCGAAAACTGAACAGGAAATGGAGCAGCCCATTGGCATGGCCTGGTCAAAGTAATATTGTCCTTCATAATGAAAACCCAAGAGGTGAAAACTATCCAGGTGTACGGGTAACAAGCGGAAAGTGGATTTTACATCGCACTTCACCATCAAAGCCCCCCACCCCATTTTCCTGGCCTTCTCCACTGCCACGTCAAAAGTAGCATATTTAATGGCCCCTTGGCCCAGCCGCCCGTTCCCCGAGGGACCGGGGCCTCCTTTTCCGGTACCCCCGCTCTGCGTGGACTTGCCTTTTTTGTTCCTCTGCCGAAGCTTGAAGCAGTTCGGAACTAGGTGACCCCCCCACCCCCGGTAGAACACCCGTGGCAAAACTTACAGGAATTCCTGTTACATCGCCCTCCCCGACTATACTCCCAGAAGTACCCCATACTGCTTTGCATGTTCCTTCTCCCTTCAGCATGAAAAGGCTCATTGGCAATTGCGACCCCCACATTTTACCAGCGCGTGTCCGCTTTCCGACAAGGGGACTCTAGTAACATCCACCATGCATTCCAACCATAGGTCGGTTGCATGTGTATCCCATCGCATTCCCAGGTTAGAGGCCGCCCTGTGTCGAAAAGCCTCATCATACCTCAACCAGGCTCCGGGGGGGCCAGTTGTGTACGCTCTTCATACTATGTCTACATATTTGTGGAGCTCTAGGCCCCACCCTGGGTCTGCCTGGAGAACAACTCCCATGTATACGGCAAACGCAGATGTCCAGTTCGCCCAGTTCCTATCCGCTTTAGGGCGACGGAACTTTTCTTTATCCTTAGCCTCCTCACTCTCAGTGTGATCCAGGATGGGATCACTAAACATTAGGACAAAGACATCAACGTACTCGCCCCTCCAGATTATTTCCTTAGTGGCTGGAAGCAAATGTTCACCAAAAGGGACCGCCACGCCACTATGGGCCCCCCCTGGTGGAGGGGGAGGGCAGCTTCGGGGGGGGTTGCCTGTCCCTGGCTGGGGGAGCCCCGAATTTGCTCCAGGATCCGCTTGCCCCATGGCCAAGGGTACCCCCTGCTGGTGATCCTGTCTACCCCATGCCGTATCCGCTTGGGAGCCCTCCCCTCCCGGTGAGGCTGGGGCAGGAGACATCCATACCCATTCACCATCTATCCACCGATGGCATGGCCCGCTGGGGGCTGCCGGTCCCGTGGTGCCATGTCCCCGCCCCTCCATGTCGGTGACCCCCGACGGGGGGGCTAGGGCCCTGGCTTGGCTTTGGTCCACCCTCAATCCCGCCTCTGCTGGGGGGTTACCCAAGGGAATAACGTCTATTGCCCTGGCCTCACCTCGGTCCGTTGTTCTCACTGCCGCGCTTGGGACTATGGGTTTCATCTGCCCCCACTGCAGCTCCCTTTCCAAGGCCTGGACTCTTCTCCACAGGTCCTCATACGTGGGGGGGCCCCTCGGTCTTGGGATTCTCCACTCTCCTCCTGGTCACCGGTGGTGAACCTCCTGGATCAACAGAGGGGGAAACCCCCTCCCCACCAGCCCCTCTTGGCCGGTTCCCGTCCGTCCAGAGGGGCTGTGCCCCTGGATTGGTGATTGTTCTTTCCCTTATCCGGTGCTGGGCCAATCCGAATATACCATGAGGGTCCTGTACCCTAGATCCTGTAGTTCCCTGCGCGGTGGCCTCCTGCGCCCCCACCGCGTATATCGCATCTAGTAGGGGGCCTAGGCCCGGTTGTTCCCTTTCCCTGGGGGGATCTTCCCCGCTTCCCCCTTCTTGTGCCATTCACATGTGGGTTGGGGCATCAGCAGGCTCTCCATGCTGACTTGGTTCCTCTCCTCTAGGCCTCGGTGTTGGTGGGTCTGGTCTCCTCGCATCCCACCCCTCTCTGTAGTGCCTTGGAGGGGTAATAATCCTCCCCCCCTTGGAAGCCCTTGTTCCTCCAGATTGCTCTCCCCTGATGGGGCCTGCACCCCAATTTGGGTGGACCCCCTGTCTCCCTCCTGGGGACCCGCCTCCGCTGGCCCTACAGGGGCTCCCTGAGTAGTTTCCCTGACCCTCAATTGGGCCTCACATTGCTGCAACCTGGCCAGTATTTCCGAGGGGGCGGGGCACTCGGTGCGAGAACTTGCCTATTGTCCCGGACCGGGCCCCCCCACCCCACTGGATGGTTTGCTGCCGCCAGGCTCCCTTCTTTTACTCCCATCTCCCTTCTTTCTCACCCGGCCCATTTTTCTTCCGTACCAGCAGCGCACCCGCTGCTGCTTCTTCAGTTATTTGGCCAGCTCTGTCGCTCCCACGCGGCTCCAGGGGATCCTCCCTTCCAACTGGGAGGAGCCCCAAACCCCGTGCCGCACAGTGTGCCTGCACGTTGGGTGGGTTGCCGTGGCAACCCCAATCAACAGAGAGAGAGAGCCCGCTAGCAGGCTTCTCTCTCAATCGGCCGTGCCGCCAAAACTCCACGCCTCTTCCCTATTCAGGGGGGTGGGGTGGGGGGACAATAGCCCGTTGCCTCCATTTTGGAGGCAACGGGAGCTAGTCACAAATATTCATCTCTAAGGTTGATGGGTGGAGTTGTTGCTGTTATCACAATAACAGAGAAGGAGAAGAGTTCATTCAGCCCATCCCCATTACTGCCACTACCCCTCTGTCAATGCTCCTCACTCCTGCCCTGCAGCACTCTCTGCTATTCCAGTCCTGAGCTCCCCACACAGCTCTGCCAGTGCCCCTCTGTTAGGAAGGGGAGGGTAGAGAGGGAATTTCAGGAAGGGCTGTTAGGAAGGGGGGGATAGAAAGGGAATTCCAGGAAGGGTGCCGCCTATGGCCATCTCTCCGCTGACACACTTGGTTGTCAGTAATCCCCTCAGGTTGTTGTGTGGGCTTTCCTCCTTAACAGGAGGCAACCCGCTTCATCATAGGGGAAGAGAGAATGTGCCACTCGCAGAAGGAATGGGGGTAACAAGCAAGGGTGGGGAAAAACAGTCGCTCGCCACAACACACGCCCGGGCACCAAGGTGAGACACGGTGCGGGGATCAACTTGAAAGGGGAAAAAAGGGGGAAGGGGGCCGGGGTGTGGGAGGGGTATGGGAGGAGAAGAAGGGGGGATAGGGATGAAGGGGCAAGGAGGGGGGTATGGAAATCACACACAACTGACCGGGGGGGGGGAGAAGGGGCGACGGTCGGGAAAGACGCGGGCAAAAGGAAGACCAAACCAGGGGCCAATTGGAGGGGATAGGGAGGGGGGTGAAGGAGGCTCAGTCTCACAGCTTCTACACAATGAAGCAAAGGGGGTTAAGGTATAGCAAGGCAAGGTACACAGACACAGATACAATCACCAGCAAGATCTCCAATCCAATCACTTAGCTTTCACCAACACAGGAGCAAGGGCCAGTCTCTCTCACGATTACCGGCGGGGAACTGATGTCCCGCCGGCATTTTTATGCCCCTCAAGAGCAATTCAGGTGTCAGCCCTTGTGTGCAGATTAAGGCCCCGCCCCACGCCGAGCGCGCTCTGCTGCTAGGCGCGCACTGCGTCGGGGCGGGGTTGGAGTCTCAGTCCCGGAGGTTCCTGATTGTGGGAGAGGAGGGGCCTGCAACGTTGCCTGGGAAGCGTCCTGATGACGCAGGGGCAGAATCTGCCCTATGACTGGGGGGAATGTCCTCTCCGAGGATTCCCCCACAAACTCCGCCGCCGAGGCACGCCGCGGGACTGCGGCGTGACACCCTCACTCCTATGATACAGTACCTACCCACTGCTGTCCCAGCCCTGGGCTCCCCACACAGCTCTGCCCGTGCCCCTCAATCCTGCTTGTGGTGCCTCCTGCTACTCCAGTCCTGGCTCCTGGGATCCACAAGCAGCCATGTACCAGCTAGCCCAACGGGCCCTATTTAGGAGGGACAGTTCCCCTTTGAGTACTCAATCCCACTCTCCCTCTTTCAGGGGTCAAAGTCCCTCTTGACAAAAAGCCCAATATTCAAGCCTCAAGCACCTCTTTCCTGGTAAAAGCACCTGAAAGGACAATGGGGAGATGATGGAATGACAAGACACTAAGGGCATTTTTAGACATTGCCACTTTTCCCTGGACTTCAAAAGTCCAGGACTGGCAAACTCCCATGGGGGGGATTTAGACGCTTCCCCCTCCCCTGACCAGAATTCATCTGGGTGCTGTTGTAAACAGTGGCGCCGTGCGACTCCTGGAAGTTTTGAGACCAAGACTTGTGAGATCTCAGCTATCAGGGTTTTACAAGTTATGGGCTCAAGACTTCTGGGAGTTGTGTGGCATTGCTGTTTACAATGGTACCCAGGCAACTTCCGGTCCAGGGGGGGAGCATCTAAATCTCCCCTGTGGGAGTTTGCTGATCCCAGACTTTTGAAGTCTGGGGGAAAGCTGCCACGTCTAAAAATGCCCTAAGAGGAATAAGCAGGAGAACTTCTGTCCTTCTTTGCTTGAAAACTTTCAAGGGTGTTGTCCCTTGAACGGTGAGGAAACTCCCAAGAGACCCAAGGAGCACAATGAGATTTTGCAGGGATTAGAATCTAGCCAACAGGAGGTGCGGAAGGTAGAGAAATTGATCCAACAGGAAGATCCCTTCTCAACAGCAGGGACGGAATGTGTGTGCGAGGGAGGAAATGCGTCAGCTAATTCCTCAAAAACAAAACAATAAAATCAAGGATTAAGGAATAAAATCAGAGGAAACACCAGCAAAAGTTATTCTGAAAAGTGGAGGAATGATTTATAGGAGAAGGCTAAATGCGTATAGCTTGGCACAGGAACAAGCGGGTCAGACAGCAGAACTGTCTGCAAGGAACTGAATGGCCCCAGTGTCAAGGAGGCAAGAGGGATTGTTTGGAAACGATGCAGCTCACAGGCAACTCCTCTCCTTCCGCTTCTGCAGAGTTTCCTCATCTGGGAGGGAGTCACAAGAGGGAGAGGAAAAGAGAAAGAGGAGAAAAGAAGCAGAGAGATAAACAAGGAGAGTCAGAAACAGAGATGAAGCAGGGGAAGAGAGGAATGAAAAGGGATGAGTGAGAACGTAAAAGAGATGGAGAAAAAGAAGAAAAGAAAGTGAGACGAGAGCATGCGCAATGGAGGGCAGGTCGAGAGGGATCATTACACTGGCTATGCTGCAGTGCAGGAGGGCCCGGGGGCCCCTAACCTAAAGGCAACACTAAGGGGCAGACAGAGTAGGTAAAACCACACAAGACAGGGCTGGCATTCCCCAGGGAGGGCAAATGCAGCCACCACTCTGGGTCTGTGGGGAGAACAGTCCAAACAATCTGCCCGCACAGGGAAACCAGGCAGGCGGGCCTCCGTCACAAGTTCCACTATGCTCTGGGGTGGGTCAAATAGCCATCCACACAGGTGGGTGCCCAGCCCCACCTCACCACCACCCCCCAGCCCACCCACTATCCTGCCCCCCTGGCGTGACATAGACGCACAGAAATGGCAAACTATGCCCACGGCTCTATGGTGCCAGCGGACTGTACCAGAGGGTGGGGCTCCACAGGACCGGCCTGACAGGAGGCAACCGGACTCATTACTCCACATTGGTCCAAGTGGGGCAACAGTAGCCCGCGATGTGTCACCAGCCTTCTCCGGCAGACACTTTGCATAGCAGCCAGCTGCCCCCCACAGAGTGGAAGTAGTCGACCATCTGGCAGTCACTGACCTGACAGCTGCATCGCAGGCTAATGTGGAGTAAGGGTTCAGGAGCATTTCTTAACATGGAGGATGTAGGGAAGGCAATAGGTGGGGAGTGGGGCCGTGCATACCAATGCCTGAGGGCTGGCACTGGCACAATAGGAATCTAGAGGGCATGGGGGGCCCACAGTATGGTTTAGTGTGGGTTTCTAATGTCCTTTCAGCCAGTCCTGATGGAGAGAGAGAGCTAACATGGTACCAGGAATACCTGTTGCAACCAATGAGGTTTTTGTCTCCTTTCTGGAAATGGGTTTCTCTGCCTTTCCTCAGCAAGAGTTACCCAAGGTGGCAGCGGAACTCAGATAAGGATGCTCAAGCAACCACTGCAGGAAGTGGAGCAATTTACTGCAACCTTCCTCGAAAGGGGAAGAGAATATGAGCTAGAGTCCTCCACCCTCCGGAACAAACTGTGTCCACCTCCCTGGACTCCTCAATTTGCAACTCTTGCGGAGGCTCTCTTCCAAATGTCTTTGTGGCCACAGCTCCTCTCACACAGCTATGAACAGTGTCTCTTGAATTGCCTCCCCAAAGGGCTCTCTGCCATGGTCCAATGCCACCAAGGAGGAGAGCCACCACCCTCAAAGTATGTCATCTTTGGCTTTTGCCTAGAAGACAAGTTATATTAAGAATGTGGACACATCAACCAAGAAGGGTTCCTCAGTGTGGCTTCTAGCAACAGAGACTTTCTGATAATGCTTAATGTCAGTGTCTCAGAAGAATCATCACTTACCTGTCACCTGAGAAAGAGTCCTGGGTGGCTCGGAAGCTTGCATACCCTCATCAACAGACGTTGGTCCAAAAAAGGTATTACCTGAAATACTTTGTCTCCATATCAGCATAGTCAGACGTGAGGGAGTGGTAGTGGAGTAGGAATGCAGAAGAACGGACACTTTTCCTGTGCCCCCCCAGCAGCCTAGAAGGCTTTGTGGGGGCTCTCATGAAGAGTTTCTGCACTTTTAAAATTACCACTACACCACTGGGGAGTGAAGAATAAATGCTATCCAAGTTTTGTGATGTACAGGGAAGAGGTGACAGTACAGAATGGTCATCACTATAAAGTATAGATATAAAGTATCCAGCCTGGAGAACTTGTACTGATTTTCAAAGTGGCCCCCTTACCCCATGACTAAGTCCACAGTCCTGAAACTACTTAAAGCTTGTAAATCCCATTAGACTGCCTAGACATTACAGTAAATCCCATTACGCTTCCTAAGACAGATGAAGTATTATCACTCCTGTCTGTCTCAGGGACAGAGAAAGACAAAGGCCATGTCCTGCAAATCACTGACTCCAGAGTAGTCGCATTTAAGCCCTAGGGTAATCCCTGGGCCAGGGACTCACCGGTCCAGGCATGGGTCACTGAATCAGGGGAGCTATAATGGGGCCATGGGGCAGAGAGGTAGGGCTACCTGAGCAGAGAGGGTGGCCAGTAGGGTGGCCATACCTCCCCTTTAAAAGAGGACGCTTATGAAAAATACATGGTGCAGGGTTGCACTGGAACCAATGCAGCCCTGAACCATATATTTTTCATAAGCGTCCTCTTTTAAAGGGGAGGTATGGCCACCCTAGTGGCAAGGTGTGCCAGGGTGCAAGTGGGCTGGGTGCGGCAGGACTCATTCACAAGCAAAGTGAGCAGGCAGGTCCGCTGTCCCTGACTCCCCCACTCCAGTGCACCCCTCCCCTCTGTTCAAGTAGCTCCCACCTCCTTGTCTCATGGCCCCTGTGTGCCCCATCCTCCATCTCTCCAATGACCCCTGTCTCCCTGCCCGTGGTCCTAGTGTGTCCAATGCGTCCCTGTCCCAGGAACCACACCATTCTCCTAAATCCCTGTCCAGTCTCTCAATTAAAATCTCAGACCGCTTTCTCATGTGCATTAATACGGACCTGTTGGCGCCACGGGGAAGTCCGGGGCTCAAAAGACACGCAGCTTCCATCTCGTGAGAATGGCAGAAATGGCTGCAGACGTACATGTCCGGCAGGGTAGGGAAAAGGTACTCTGCCAGACGTGTATGTTTGAAGGCAAAGATCCGCATGTCCGCCATTCTCATGAGACTTTCCTGCGGTACCGACAGGTGCGTATTAATGCGTGTGAGAAAGCGCCCTGTCCTCTTCCTCTGTAGAGCAAAGTCGACCTTGTCATGGCTGGCACTGTTTCAGTTACCGAGGAACATACTCTAGCCATGTCTAATGCACATCTCTAGCTAGGCCCCAAAATAACTTCCTCCCAGCCATAGTAGCTTCTCACACTGAACCTGTCCCTGCTGCTGGAATTGCAGCGTTTGTGGGTGAACTCACATGTAACTCTGCTGACTCCAATGTTTGCAGAGCCCTGGAAGCTGTATAATCAGCCCTGGATGATCCCCCTGATCACTGTTGCGTGTGAGTGAGACAGTCAGAGTTCCAGCCCTGCTTTAAACCCAGATCTGATTAATAGATCAGATCTAAATGCCAGATCAGAGTTTAAAGTGGGGCTGGAAATCAGAGTGCCTCACACTCACATGTAACAGTGATCAGGAAATCATTCAGGACTGATTTTACAGCTTCTGGGGTCCCACAAACATCAGAGTTTAGCAGAGTTATGTGTGAGTTCACCCTGTACTTACAGATATTGGACCTCTGCTTGCCTTGTCTGGGAGCTTTGCATAGTCTGCAATATCAGCATGATCTTGCATGTCACATCCTGTCCAGGTTACAGCCAGGCTAGCAGCAGAACAGGGGAAAGAAATTACTATAAAAGGCATGCCACATATTGTGATAGTGAGTTCACTACTAACACGGCAGGCATGCATGCATGCATGCAGACAGACAGGCAGACAGATTATTCTTAGATCAAAAAACCTTGGTTTAAAAGAGGTAAGGCCATTTTTAGATGTGCCTCCTCTTTGTCTGTTCCTCAATCCTAGGATTGCCAATACCTCCCCTTTAATCCAGGATGCTTATGAAAATACATGGTTCAGGGCTGCATTGGTTCTAACACGTCCCTACCCCCGCACGAGTTTGTTTCTCCCAGAAAAGTGACTTCCCATGCCGCTCGTCTAAAAACGCCCATACTGTGTTTGTACTGCAACAGTGTAGCAATCCTTCTAGCTCTGCATTTCAGATACCTGCACATGCCCTCTTGCTGTAAGGCCGCTTTTAGACGAGCAGCCAGGGAAGCATGTTCTACAATGTGCTGGTAGGAAAAGCCACGCGGGGTGCGTTTACATGCACCGGAAGGGGGCGCCCGCCATAGGAATCGGCAGTGCGCGCGGCCGCTTTAAAGACGTATTCTGGAAACCTCAATATCTGGGTTTCCACAATGCATCTTCAAAGAGGCCGCGGGAGGCTGCGTGCGCCGCTGATTCCTATGGCGGGCGGCCACTTCCAGTGCATGTAAACGCACCCCGCACGGCTTTTCCTACCGGCACATTGCAGAACGTGCTTCCCTGGCCGCTCATCTAAAAGCGGCCTGAGACTCTTAAGCATGTTAATATCAGTGCTGTGCGTACAACCTCAACAAATCTTTGTGGAGAAGCACTGCTTAAATATTGCCCAACCACAACACAGCCACCAGGGACATCACCAAGCAAGAAACCACAAGGTTAGCCCTGCCTCCCTAATTATTTCTAATCCCAATATTTAACCGAGTCTGACCCCAGTAGTAATAATCTGAATGCAAACTATGAGTAGGCTCTGCCGTCCACATTCTTCCTATTCTCCACAACCCTGCTCTCCATAGCTTTAGTTTTGACCCCCAAGCTGCAGGGGAAGAGGAGTGTCAACTCCTTCCCCAAGTCTTTCCTTTTTCTCTGCAGCTCTTTGCTGGTGATCTCATCCCAGGTCAAGCATTCCATAGTCAGTTCCCTTCTGCAACCCGCCATGGTCTTCCTATTTCCAGGTGAGCCAATTAGGCACAGGTGGTTGGACTGATAAACCTCCCCAAAGGTCAGACCAACAAATACTTAGGGTGTCCTCATACAGTGGTGGGTGCCCCCACCCTCTCTGTACTGATGGAGAAACTCAAAGCGAAAGTGACCTAGGTCTGTCTGACGCAGTAGGCCAATAACAGAATGCCGATCTCGCGATTCTCAGCTCAGAGTCTTAGACCGCTTTTATACGAGGCGCTGAAAAGCGCCTCCTGAGTCCCGCGTTGAGCGAAAAGCCACGCGGGGAGTGTTTACATACGTCCCGTGCTGCCGGAAGTGACGTGCTCCCCAACGGAGAGCACGTCACTTCCGGCAGCGCGAGGAGCATGTAAACACTCCCCGCGCGGCTTTTCGCTCAACGTGGGACTCTCAGCGTCTCGTTTAAAAGCGGCCTTAGGGTGCAATCTTGACCCCAGTGAATTCCTTGGGATTTTTTTGCTGGGGGGGGGGACAAAAACCAGTCTCCCTTGCACTTTTGGATAGAAAGCGAATGAATGCTTACTACAGTGTTCCCATGCACAATGTGTATGTGCTTTTGAGCCTCCTCTGTGAGCTGACACCAAGTATGATGGCCCAAGGATAAGAAATCTCTGAATAGGGTGAACATCTGCAAAGTGTCTGAAAGGGGCTAACCCCAGGAAGGAAGAGGGTTTGTTACGGAGGTAGAGTGGGTGCAGCAGAGAGTGCTGACAGGAAGTAGCAAGGGGCGATAGGCTGAAACTGAGTCTAGTGAAGGAAATGGATATGAAAATATCTTACTGGTAAGGATGGGTCAGGATGTTGCGTCATCATAGAATCATAGAACTGAAGCGCTGGAAAGGGGCTCAAGGGTCATCTAGTCTAACCCCCAGCTCTGAGGCAGGATATTCGATACCCAAACCATCCCTGGCAGATTCTTGTACCCTCTGTTCTTGAAAACCTCCAGAAAGGCGATCCCACTGCCTCCCTAGGCAGCTTTCAGTTAGGAAGGTTTCCCTAATATTTAACCTAAGTCTACTTTCTTACTATTTAAACCCACTGCTACTTGTCCTGTCTTCCATAGGAATGGGGGACAAATGTTCTCCACCTTTTTATCGCATGCCTTTAGATATTTGAAAACCAGCAACATGCCCCCACATCTAATTTTTTTTCTCTAGCCCAAACTTGCCTAGTGCTGTCAATCTTTCCTCCTATTACTTGTGTTCTAGAGCCCTGATCTCCTCTGAATCCTTCCCATTTTACCAACATCCTTCCGGAAATGCAGAAAACTGAACCTAGTACTCCAGGAGAAGTCTGACAAGAGCTGAGTATAGGGGTACTGTATCTTCTGGAGCCTTGGAAATGATGTTTTTGTTAACACTACCCAAAATGGGGCTGCTCTTTTTTTTTTTTTTGCAGTAGTGTCACCCTGTTGATTTGTGTTCCGTTTGTGATCTATTATAACCCCCAGATCGTTCCTGGCAACGCTGCTGCCCAGCCAGCTATCTCCCACCTTGTCGTTGTGCCCCAACGACATGGTGGAAAGATGCCATTTGGGCTGCAATCTCAATACCACTTGGAGCTTGCAAATTCTATAAATGGGATATCACATCAGGATAGTGGTCAAGGACTGGACAAAGCCATGGCAAATAGAGTATAGAGCAGAATCCTGCCTTGACCCCAGGTGTGATTAAATACTCCAGCTCTTTCCTGCCTCTAGTTTAGGCTCCCCATTGGCCCCACTTCAGGAATCGCTGGAATCAGTTCTCCTGCTAGAACAGGGGTCATCCAAGTGCAGCCCCCTTTGCAGAGCAGCTGCCTCATCCTCGCAGGTGCCCAGCAGGCTCATCACCAACGGGCAATGAACTCAGCTCACCCCATCCGCACCAGTGAGACAACAGCTTCTGACAGTGCCCAAGAGGAGGGTTTCTGGCTCCCAGTTTGTTTTCCTTGCATAGACCAAGCCTCAGAGAAATGCATACATGGACCCACCACCACATACCCATGTACCCACATACCCGCCCACATCACCCACACACACACACACATACGCTCACCCACAGACCCACACTCATACTCCCTCCATGCACCTAGACACATACCCCACTCCCACACACACAACTAGATCCATTGCTTGCATATTTGTTTATTTTGTTGGATTTTTATCCCACCCTTCCTCGAAAACTCAGGGTGGCTAACATCATCATAATATACATATAAAATGCATAGAATAAAATCACATATAATCCCCCCCCCCCCTCAAACTCTCCTTACTCTGCCTGTTAAATGTCTGGTCAAACAAATAGGTCTTACACGGCCTCCGGAACATGCGGGTAGGGCTTTGGCAAACCTCCAAGGGATTGTAAGCTCTCGGGCAGGGACCGTGTCTATCTTATTCTTTGTAAAGCACCAGGTACATTGCTTGCGCTATATAAATGCTAATGCTAATGCTAATAATGCTAATGCTAATGCTAATGCTAATAATAATAATAATAATAATAATAATAAGGGAGTTCCAAAGCCGCAGAGCGGCCACTGAGATTGCAAAGGGGTATAATGGAGGAGGCAGGGCCCAGGCTATTTAGGGGCCCCGTATATTGGGGTGGGGGGACAGGGGCCCCAGTACATGGAGACAATTAATAAGTTGAAATGACAACGGGCGTGAGAAGCACTGGAGCAAAATAGGGGCCCGCCCAGAGAGCCATGGTCGTGGGCCTTTCTGCGCATGGAGAGCCCATGGCAATTGAGGAGGATGAGGACCCCCCACCCCAGCACAGAAGACTCACAAGTAAACTAGAAATAGCAACACATGCCTAAAATATGGGCTTACAGGTCTTGCAATGCTGAGAGGCCTGGGCTTTGAAGGGGATGTTATATATATTTAACTGAACATCAGTAATTACTAATTACGATGCTTTTCTTTTTCCAGTTGTCAAATCAGTGTGTCCCCATCAAATATTCCTATGCTGGGGGACAGGGGGGGTACACAACCATTTTGCATGGGTCCCCAACTTCCCTGGATCCAACACTGCACACACATTCCCTCCATACCCACTCTCCTACACCCCCACATGCACACCTCCCACACCCACCCACACCTTGCACATTAGAAGCAGCCAGCACGCAGCCTTTGCCAACAACCTGTGCCCACATTCCACGGGAGGCAACAAGCTCCTCTACAGCTGCTCCAATTCCATTGCCCTGTACCCTGTCATCATATGACCAGGTGGTGCAAAGCCTTTTTCCAGTTCTGCTGGCATGTCCGTGTGAGCAAGACTGAGAGATCCCAGCCAAGATAATCTTATACACTCAGCAGGCAGGCAGAAGTCTGAGGCAGGGGCCTTAACCTGCTAGGAGGTCAGTCTGCAGGGCTGATCATAGACAGGAGGGGATTTCTCTCACATAAAAGAGGAAAGCTAAGATCATAGGGGCTAATATATCCCATTCCTGTTTGCTCTGCTGCTCCCCAATACATCTTAAATTTCCTGGACCCTTTTCAATCTGGGTTCCATCCCGGCTATGGCACGGAGACAGCGTTGGTGGCCTTGGTCGACTACCTCCGCCGGGAGATGGACGCAGGATGTTCTACATTTCTCATCCTGCTAGATCTCACGGCCGCTTTTGATACCATGAACCATGGGCTGCTGTTGAGACAGCTGCGAGACCTGGGGGGTCTGGACAGGACTGTTCTTGAATGGTTCCGCTCATTCCTCTCGGGGAGAAGCCAACGGGTGCTGTTGGGGGCTGAAACATCTTGCCCCCGCGCCTTGACCTGTGGCATTCCGCAGGGTTCCATCCTCTCTCCTTTATTATTTAATGTATATATGCAGCCCTTGGGGGAAGTCATGAGAGGGTGCGATGTCACCAATATGCTGATGATACTCAGCTGTACCTCTCTTTTTCAGCTGACCCAGACCCTGCTGTCTTGTTGTTTTCTCTGTGTTTGGAGGCCATGGCGGAGTGGATGTGTCAGAGCAGACTGAAGCTCAACCCTGATAAGACGGAGGTGATGGTGGTGGGGAGGGCGAGGGAGGTGTCGATCCCTCTGATTGGGGTGGTTTGCCCTCCTATAGCTCAGCAGGTTCAGAATCTGGGGGTGGTGTTGGATTCGGATCTCCGCCTGGATCAACAGGTGGAGGTGGTGGCGAAGGCCGCCTTCCGCCAGTTGTATCTGGTGTGGAGGCTGCGTCCATACATCTCCAGGCCGGACCTGGCCTCCCTCATTCATGCCTTCGTTACCTCAAGGCTGGACTACTGCAATGCGCTCTACATGGGGCTGCCCTTGTTCCAGGTTCGGAGGCTGCAGCTAGTGCAGAATGCAGCGGCCTGGCTCCTGTCGGGGACGGGTTGTGAGGAGCATATAACACCTGTGCTCCAGACTCTGTACTGGTTGCCAATAGCTTGCTGAGCCAGGTTCAAGGTATTGGTATTAATCTATAAAGCCCTTCGCGGTCTGGGCCCCTCGTACCTCAGGGATCGCCTCGCCCGCCGCGCCCCAGAGCGGCTCCTTCGGTCTTCTGGGGGTGCCTTCCTGGAGGTCCCCCACGTTAAGCAGGGCACTACAATGGAGAGGGCATTCTCAGTGGCTGGGCCGCGTCTTTGGAATTGCCTCCCGGAGGAAGCTCGCCTGGCTCCAAGCCTTTTAACATTCCGGCGGGCTTGTAAAACCTGACTGTTTGCCAAGGCCTTTGGGGAGGGGGGATTTAGGGTAGGGTATTGGCTCTCCCCTACCTTTTTGGTTTGTTTTTATACATTTCTGTTTCTTCAGTCCTGTTTCAGGTTTAAATTTATTATATTGTTTTTAAAATGTTTTTATTGAATGTTTCATATTGTACGTCGCCCCGAGATGCCGTAGGCATAGAGGGTGACTTAGAAATGTTTATAACAAATAAATAAATAAATAAATAAATTCCCCTTTGTTATTCCCCTGCCCCATGTGAGACCCCACCTCTTCAACACCTTTCCCTTTCTAATGTTATCCTGACCTCCTTACCCTCTTCGCCCTGGCCTATGCTATAACGGTATTTCTGACAAGCCCTCTCTGATGCATGTTCCTTGGAAGCCTTCATGGCATTTTCCATTCCCCGCCCCCCCACTCTCTGATGCCCCGTCTCCTCCCCTTAGCCTTTCCATAATTGAACATTGACCTCTCTGAGGCACTTGGAAAGCCTCCCCACTGCTCTCAATTCCATTGGCACCCTCATCAGCTGATCTATAAATTCCCTCTCATATCCAATCCTAGTGTCACCCCCACCCCACCCCCCTGCCACTCAGGAAGCCTTGGCACTCCCATGACTGCCAGTCACAGTGCCAAATTACCCTCAGGACACACATCATCTTCACTTACTCCTGGCTCACCTACCAGCCTCCAAAATAACCCAGCCTTGTGCCTCCTTTGGCCATCTCCCTGCTCTTTATACAAGAACAAAAATTAGAGGGGTGGAGGCAGAGAGAGCACATTAACACATTCAGCCATAGACTCTACCACATTCTCTTGATTACTTACATAGCATCAGTGGTAGTTAGAGACAGGTCCCCGCCACAAGGGATTACAATCTAAGATGGTCAAGGAGGTGAGGGGAAGATAAGGAGAGCAAAGACACATACATTCCCATTTTACAGAGGTGGAACTGAGGCTGGGAGACAGTGGCTGTTTTTAGATGAGACACCATTTCTCCCAGACTGAAACAAAGTTGCACACTGGGTGGGGAGAGAGTAGACGTTCCCCCTGAAACCAGAAGTCAGCTGGTGCCATAGGAAACAGCAGGTGCCGACAAACTCGCATATGGACAGAAATCCGAAGCCCTGATATTGGGGTTTCACAACTTCCGGTATCAGGGTGGGGGGGATGTCTAAACCCTGCCCCCCCATGCAACTTTGTTTCTCCTGGACTCTGAAGAAATGATGTCTCATCTAAAAATGGCCAGTGCCTTCCCCCAGCAGCCACTCAGTGAGTTCATGGCTAAGCCGCAGTTTTTCTAGGTCCAAGCCCAGCACCTTATCCACTACGCTAATGTAACAGAACTGGAGGGTGCCACCAAAAGGCTTTTTTGGTCTTTCTTCCTCTGAGTGGAACCCTGTGGCCGGCCAGTCAATCAGAGATCAGGCTGTGTCTCAGTGTGGCAGGACAGTGCTTGAGGGCTAGTGGCCCTTCAAAGGGGTTAGCGCCAGCATGGAGGCAGTGCAAACAGGGCTGCAGGTGCTCCAATAGAGGAAGGACTGTGCTTAATTGGACTGCACCTGCATAAGGCATTAGCCAGTCTATCTATTTATTTATTTATTTATTTATTTATTTCAGCCTATCTGGTTTACAGTTCTTTAATTCATTAACTGCAACACTAACAACAACTAAGTAAATAACTCAGCTCTAAATCCTCACAACAATCCTGTGAGGTAGGTTAGGCTGAGAGATATGTGATTGTCCTAAGGCAGGGGTGGGGAACCTGAGGCCCAGGGGCCAAATGCGGCCCGCGACAAGTTTTTATGTGGCCCCTTTCCAGCACCTGGATATGACTCCTGGATCCAGTCTCTACCCCAAGCACTGAAAAACTGAGCTCAGGATAAGGGAGCAGAGAGGAAGGCATGCACACAAGGGTAGGGAACAGATCCATGATCTGGACCCTCCTTTTCTTGAATACACCCATTAAGCACCCTCACCCCAACCTCTATGTGGCTCCTGGGACAGAAAAGGTTCCCCATCCCTGGCCTAAGGTCACCCAGTGAGTTCATAGCTGAGATAAGACTTGAATCAGAGCTTTCCCCCTAACTTCTCATCCAACCTCTGCACTCTGCAAGGGTACTGGCTCCCCTTGGGGGTGGGGGGGTCCATCCTCCTGTAGCCCAGCAGGTTCGGAGTCTGGGGATGGTGCTGGACTCAGGTCTCCGTCTGGATCGGCAGGTGGAGATGGTGGCTAAGGCTGCCGCCAACTGTATCTGGTACGGAGGCTGTGTCCATACATTTCCAGACCCGACCTGGCCACTCTCATCCATGCCTTTATCACCTTGAGGCTAGACTACTGCAATGCACTTTACTTGGGGCTTCCCTTGTTTCTGGTTCGGAGGCTGCAGCTGTTGCAGAATGTGGCGGCCCGTCTCCTTATGGGGACTGGGCGATGGGAGCACATAACACCTGTGCTCCGTGCTCTGCACTGGCTGCCTATAGCGTACCGAGCCATATTCAAGGTGTTAGTGTTGATCTATAAAGCCCTGTACGGTCTGGGCCCCTCATATCTCGGGGACCGCCTCGTCCTCCACGCCTGGGAGCGATCCCTTCAGTCCACTGGGGGCGCCTTTTTGGAGGTCCCCTGGTGTGAGACGGGGGGCCTCAATGGAGAGGGCGTTCTCGTTGGCTGGGCTGCAGCTCTGGAACTCCCTCCCGGAGGAAGCCCACTTGGCCCCAGGTTTGTTGGCGTTTCGTCGAACCTGCAAGACCTAGCTGTTCGTCCAGGCCTTCGGAGGCGGGGAAGGGAGGGTGGGGTGGTTTTTGGAGGGGGGATGGGATGATATTTTTAAATATTGATTTTATGGAATTTTATTGTGTTAAGCCACCCTGAGATGCTGTAGACATGAGGGGGCGGCTAAAAAATGCTTATAATAAATAAATGAATGAATTAACCACTACACCACACTGACCTAGAGGGAAAGTCAGGTTGGGGTAAGCCTCAGTGCTAAGGAGGCTGCTGTAAGGTAAGAGCTGAGAGGGAGAGCTCTTCCCAGAGCCAAGGCCATGGGGTTTTTGGAGAGCCTGCCTAAGGGAATTGTGGAAAGCTCAGAAGGAGAGTGTCTGAGCTGGGAAGGTCTACAAAGCCAGAGGATCTTGCCTGACTAAAGAGTGAAGAAAGTGGGACCTTGTATACATGAAGAGACTGTGCTTCTATATGGTAAAGAAGAGGATTTATAGCTAATTCCCTGAGAAGGAGTGATTCACTGGGCAGAAACTTAACCCCAGGTAACCTTCATGCTGTTATGCTTGGGCAGGTGAGAATCTGAAAATGTGCTGACAGTCAGAATAACAGTAGGACCAGGGGAAGCTGAAAGAGGAGCAGGGAGTGGGAGAGAGCAGAGGGCTGCCGGTAGCAGAAGCTGGGCACACAGTTGTGGGGAAGTTGGCTGGCGGCCGCTGCTGGAGCTGCACCAGGGAAGAACTGTTTGCTGATTTCAGCTAAGAAGTACGTGATCCTCAAAGACTGAGGGTGCTGATGCGTAGCAGAGGAGACAGCTCTAGCTCCCTCCGCAGGAAGGCACTTGACTGGCATAGCGGCCCATTGAAAAGCTAGCAACTGGGAGCTCAGTGGGCATATTGGCGAGTGGAACTGCAGCAAAGAGAACTAGTACAAGACAGTGGGGTCTCACTATAGCTTCAACGGGACACTGAGTGAATGAACATAAATGCCCAGCCTGGGCAGAGGTGGTTTTTTTTTTTTTTTAATGTGTGGGGTACCAGTTATTGTGAAGAATATTCATTGTTTATATTCTTTAGCATTTCCTTTCATTCTAAACATAAGGTTATATTTAATTGTAGAATAAATAGCTTTATAATTTAGCGGAGTCCAGATCCAGTGCCTGCTGCAGTTCCGTTAACAAATCTTGTTAGGCAAACCCCTTTCGTGGTTAACCTGTTACACTACTCTGGTGCAGCCACAAGAGCTACAGAGGGCCTGATCCCCGCACGGCCCCGTGGTGGACAAGCGCAGCCACCACAGGGTGCAGGCAGATGACCTGCGGCGGTCCAATCCCCGTACAGCCTTGTGGCAGGCAATCGCTGTTGCCACGATGTGGGGCCAGTGCAGGGAGACGGGCACACGGTTGTGGGGAAGCTGGCTGGGCTGGCTGCTACTGGAGCTGCTGTCACGGGGGGGCCTGACCTTGCTGCACCTCCCTCCCCTGACATGACTGAGATCCCACCCCCAGATGTCACTAGGGTGGCCAGATATGCACATTTTAGAGGATGCTTATGAGAAATACAAGTTGCAGGGCTGCATTGTAACAGGGGGAACATCTGGTGTCTGCTGGGCAGGCGAGCAACTGCATCGCATGTCCCGGCTGCCCAGAATGGGGTACAGCTACCAAAGGTGTGGTAGTCTCCCCAGGCTGTCTCATGTGACTGCACCCACAGTGTGGGGCCAGCGTGGGGAGCAGGGCAGATGGTCACCCCTCCTCCCTTGCAGGGAAGCCAGGCAGGCGGGCCGCAGTTGGACCTCCCACCGTGGTGCGGAGCGAACTGAGGCAGCAGCCACACGAGTGGGTGCCTGGCCCTGCCCCATTTCCCTCCCCCGCCTGATGGCTATCCTGCCCCCGGCCATGATGTGACCACACAGGACTGGAACTAGCGACCGCTGCTCAAAGCTCCGCGGCGGATGGACCTCACAGTGCGGTGGGGCAGATGACGATTGGGCCCATGAGCTACTGCTCCTTGGGCAGCCCCTTACCCCGTTTTGGGTAACGCTGCTACACGCTGCATCCTCGGCCTTTTTCCAAGGACACAGCACACAGCAGCCAGCTGGCAGGGGGAATATCTGTTAGCCAGCAGGCACACGATGCACTGCATCACACGGAAGGCTGTCTGGAATGGGGTACGGCTGCCCAAGGCTTGGGAAGTGCATTGTGTAGCTGCACCCTCTGACTCTCTTTCAAGGAGTATCTTTTCCATCATCTCAGGGATGAAGGGAGGGATGGACATTCTCCCCCACTGTCCCCAGCCCCCCTCATGCCTCATCCTTCCTCTTCTCTCCTATAAAATCCGGTTCCCTCAGAATGAAAGGAGAGCAGCCCATCTAGACAGCCTCTCTGTTTCCAGGAGGGAAAGTCTAGGACCCAGGTTACTGTCCTTGGATCTAACCCTGGACTCTTGTTGCAGCTATGATGTGTCCAGGGCAGCCATGATGCTGCAGTATTAGGGAATAGAAGACTGAAACTGCAGCAGGTCATGCGGTGGAATTCAGCCACTGGAGTCTGAACATGAAGCAGGGATGGATGCTCAGTCCCTCCCCTGTCTCCACCCTTTCCTCTGTCTTTGCCCCATTCCTTTCTCCCTGACTCTCTCTCTCTCTCTCCCCGACATACACGAGTCTCTAGATGCTCTCACCTCCCCCCTCCTTCTACATCCACCCTGGGAGTCCTCAGCTGAGAGGTTGCTACGGAGACAGTGCTGTCATAGCAACTGAACCATGGAGATGGAGGGAGAGAGCCTGCGTGTGCAAGAGAGACGTGTGAGACCAGCAATTGGACACCTGTCCTAAGACTGCTTTTTCTTTGCTGACTCCGCTCTGGTGGGAACGTTTCCTTGCTTTGCACACTGGGAGGAAACAGTACAGGATGAGGGGGGCCCTATAAAACCAGCCAGGTCCTGGGTGCAAAAGTAGCCAGGGCTGGACTTAGGGGCAAGCAAACAATTCAGTTGTCTAGGGCAGCAGATTTTTTTGAGGGGGAAGAACAGATTTGGGGGGAGATGGTGTCATGGGGACATGGAGGCAACACACCCATTTGGGGGGAGATAACACACCCATTTGGGGGAAGATGACACACATT
The DNA here is from genome assembly GCA_003113815.1 of Sphenodon punctatus. Classification (NCBI taxonomy): domain Eukaryota; kingdom Metazoa; phylum Chordata; class Lepidosauria; order Sphenodontia; family Sphenodontidae; genus Sphenodon; species Sphenodon punctatus. The sequence goes on along the minus strand of QEPC01013087.1, from coordinate 258,699 downwards.
TCGAGGATACGTGTAATGTAATATAAAGGGTTAACAGACTGTAAGCTCAGTTGGAGCAATATATTGGAACCAGTTGCCAGAGTGGGGGGAGAGATTCCTTTTGATATAACAAGTGGGCAGTTTATTGCCAAGCAACGGCCAGGTCAGCCCTGCCACCTGATTACAAGGACAATAGCAGCAGGGGACAGGAAGTCACCGAAGCCCCTGCGAAGGGGAGAAGAAGAGATAGGATCTCTAGAGACTTTAAGGACACTTCCATCTTGGACTTCAACAAGTAAACAGCTCGGTGGAGTAGCTGCTGCAAGAATGCAAACTATGGATTATAGACTTTGCCATTTCGCTAAGGAATTGTGCCCGGCTTGAACATCAAAGCCATGAGAACTCTATTGGAACTGGATTGTACCTTTTAGGGTAAGGGGACAGTTAGGGAATCTCAGTATATCTTAGAATGCGTGGACTTTATGTTTGATTTATTGACTTGCACTATCTGATCAACAGCCTTGTACTTGTATGTACTCAATATATGTTTTATAACCAAGCCTGGCGTGCTTGTGTGTTTATTCGGCCTTGGGGGGTTCATTTGAGGGGCACTCTATCTAGGTGAGAGCCTAGATGAACCTTTTTCATATGAAAGACAACCCCACTGCGAAGTCTTCCAAGTTACAGGTGGCCAGAGAACGTTCTCTGCATTACGGTCGGGCTAGGAGACCAAGGGGAGCCGTTTCTAGGAGGCGCGGGCCTCTGAAAGCTCCCTGTTTGCAGGGAAGGTTTTCTGATCATGTGGGGACCCACGCAGGCACAGGCAACTGGGTTGCGGCTGGCCTGGTGGGCAAACAGGGGACAGTCTCTAAAGGGAGTGAGGGCCCCCAAACCCGGTGACAGATGGAGGTGTCTATTCTCAGCCTGTGCCTACCTGGTCATGGCACCCCCACCACTGCACTGCCTCACCCACACCACCTGCAGGTTGGAGGGGGGCAGATGCCCTGGAGAAGCCCCATTCTACCCCCAAGATCCCCACAAACACGCTCTGCAACAGCACCCCCAAACACAGAGGCCAAGTCACTGGGAACCACTATTCTCTTCCTCCCCGCCTCAGACGCACAGTTTACTGCTATTGATGCATGTACACAGTCACCATCTTTGCTCTACCCTGAGCATGATGGGAAATGTAGTTCCAGCAGCAGCTCCGAGAGCAAAGATAGCGGCAGAAATAGTTTGTGTGCAGACTCCGGGAACTTGCGGCTTAGAAGTTAAGGAGGCCATTGACCGAACAAAGACTGGTGAAGGGGCGGCCCAGTCTGCAAAGGGGTACCCTGGGCTGGGCAGGCTGGGCCAGCCACCACCACTTTGTGCAGGCGCCCCAGAATTTGGGAGGGGGGGGGCAGCCTGAGTTGCCTAGGGCTGCTGAAATCCTAAGTCTAGCCCTGAGAGTAGCCACAGGAAGATGGTGTGGATCTTCCTGTAGGCCTGCCACTTGGAACATTTCACCCTCTCTGTGCCTTTGAAATACCACCTGCTTCTGGGAGAATTTGGAAGCACACTACCCCTCTTTCTCCCTTACTTTGCCGGGAACCTGCCCTCCCACATGTGCTCAATTTTTGCCAAGAATTCTGTTTTCTTCTGTTCCGCTTTCCTGGCATGCAACTCCAGGCCTGATGGTCCAGTAGCTTGCTACTTGCTGGTCCTACAGTTTTGTCCTTCTGCTCACAAGTCTCTGAACTATTGCCCCCAGTAGTATCCCATTGGGAGGCACAGTGCAAAGTCTCAACACAGCCAATTATGAATCCCTTGAATCCTTTGCGACTTTTATCAAGCGCCTTACTAGTTGTACGGGTTTTGTATTTCCTGTCAACCTATCCCATTGTATAGCAGGCACTTGTGGTCATTGTAATGGATCCCTCTTCAGTGCTTGCAGGGGGCAGAATTGTGTGCAGTGCTAAATGTTTTCGGAGCATGAGCCATTGAGTGCAGTCTTGTTTCCTTTGAAGTCAATGTGAGTTCAGCCTCCATGCACAACTACCCTGTGGAACTCATTGCCAGAGGATGTCGTGAAGACTAGTAGCATAACTGAGTCATGGATAAGTTCTTAGAGAATAGGTCTGTAAACAGCTATTAGTCAAGTTGGTCAGGGGGTGAGATCTCTTCGCTGTCGGGGTCTGGGAATGAATAGCAGGAACGTGATTGCTCCATTATGACCTGTTATGTGCTTCTCGGAAGCGGCTAAAGCTGCCAGCGTCAGAGACTGGATGCTGGGCTAGAATGGACCATTGCTCTGACCCAGTATGGCACTGCTTTTATTTGTATTAACCACTGATTTAATGGAGTTAGGAGTGCATCCACTGAGGATGGTTGCAGCCTATTCACAGGGGGCGGCCAATTGTTCCAGCAGGAAGCAAACTGGTCAGACTGAATGAGACAAGGTTGGGACTTGCCGGAGGGTAGACCAAAGGGGCTGCCACACCCTTTTCTGACATAACTCTGCCCTAGAGCTGCAAAGGATAACTCATTTGCTACCCATGGGTGATACCCACAATTTTGAGCACCACATTAGGTACTCAACGGACTACCCAATTACCAATTGGATACTTAGATAAAATCGGTAAATTCAAATTATCGATAGGTAAATTGTGATAGAAAAAACCCCAAAAAACGGGACCAGAAATTGACATACTGGACACTGAATCAGGTCAAAATCAGGTCCACCAACTGGTACCTGATATTTTCAAGTCGATTCGGGTACTGAATATTCAACTGATATACTAGGGCTGAAAAGAGAAGCTAAATTGCTTCTCATGAGAAATGTCACCATGTTGGGAACCAGGATCAATTTTTATTTTATTTTAATTTATTTTTCAATTTAATATCCCGCCCTCCTGCCATCAGGCAGCCCAGGGTGACTTACAATATAAAAACACAAATAAAATCCATATAAAACATTTTTAAAACTGCTAAAAGGAGGACGACATTTAACACCCCCACCCCCATCCGGCCCCGACCTTTTATTAATTATTATTATTATAAGCATTTGTATAGCGCCAGCTGTGTACCTGGCACTTTACAGAACAATAAGATAGACGCGGTCTCTGCCTACAGCTTACAATCTAATAGACACGGAGCGGGGAGACAAGAAGAGGGGACATAGGGAGAGACAAGGGATAAAAAAAATTGAAGTGGATGCGAAGTCTCAGGTGCACATGCTTGGCTTGGGTGCAGTTAGGCAGGAGTCTGCGGGGAGGGCAGATAGTAAATATTGAAAGGAAAGTTCTAACAGGCATCGGGAAAGGCGGCAAGGAAGAGGTGGGTTTTGAGGAGGGATCTGAAGGTGCGGAGGGAGGGGGCGAGGTGGATGTGGGCAGGGAGGGAGTTCCAGGCATGGGGGGCAACAAGAGAGAAGGGACAAAGGTGGTTAGGGGAGCAGGGGAGACGAGGGAGAGTGAGGGAGGGGGCAGAGGAGGAGTGGAGAGTGCGTGCAGGAGTGTGTAAGAAGATTAGGGCTGAGAGGTAAGGGGAATCCAGGCTGTGAAGGGTTTTGTAAGTGAATACCAGGAGTTTGTGAAGGATGTGTTTGGGAAGGGGGAGCCAGTGAAGTCAGGAGAGGAGAGGCTGCACATGGTCGAAACGACGGGCTGAGTGGTCACCCCTCTCCCCCACTAAACGCCTGGCAGAACAGCCAGGTCTTACAATTTTTTTTAAAAGGGGAGGTCCGGGGTCAGCCGCACCCCCACCGGAAGGGAGTTCCACAGCCACGACGCGGCCACCAAGAATGCCCTCTCCTGCGTGGCCCCCTGGAAGACTCAGGGGACCTCGAGCAGGGCACCCCCGGATGACCGCAGGGGTCAATCCAGCACCCGGGGGGTGAGGCGGTCCCACAGGTAGGCAGAGCCGAGACCGTTTAAGGCTTTATAGGTCAAAACCAACACCTTGAAGCAGGCCCGGAAGTCACCGGTGTTATGTGCTCCCTGTGGCCCAATCCCACCAGGAGACGAGCAGGCGCATTCTGCACCAGCTGCAGGCTCCGAGCTGTTGTCATGGGTAGCCCCACATAGAGCATGTTACCGTAGTCTAGTCTAGAGGTGATGAAAGCATGGATGAGGGTGGCCAGGTCATAGTCTGAAACATTTAGATTGTAAGCCGTAGGCAGGGTCCACGTCTTTATATTTGTTCTATAATGCACCAGGTACATGGCTGGTGCTATACAAATGTTTATAATAAATAATAATAATAATAATAATAATACAGCCGAAGCTGCCACACCAGATGACAATTTCCTGACAATTTCCTGATACAAATGCGATTTCTCGATTCTCGCAATACCGTGAGATGCCTTCCCAATTTACCAACTTTCTGTTTAACGTTTACCACGTGTCATTCATTTACTGCTTACCACATTGCTGGGGGTACCATTTTACTTCTGGGTTGGGAGTTTCTGCATTTCTGAGCCAATCACTGTGCAAACAGCCCATCCCTTAACCTGCCCCCAGTGCACCTTAATCTCCACTCTAGCGCCTCCAATCAGAATTGTTGTTTTATCTTGTTCCCTTTGTTTTGACCAATCTGCAACTGGATTTCAGATTAATAAAGGAATCTGCATACCAGCCAATGAGTGACAAGGAAATACAAAGGAAAATGGAGTGAAAGAATTGTGGTTTTGTGTCGGTATTACCTCTTGGAATTTGAAATGGACGGCAAAGCAGTAAATGGGGTCCCAATAAGTGGAAAGTCCCAATGCGGTAAGCGGTAAATCAAGCCATGAAATGTTGGTCGAGACATTTCCGAGTACTGAGAGGTTCTTGACTCAACCGGGACAGTATTGGGAACCAGGATTTTGATGAGATTTCCTGTTTTGGCGAAACCTCCTTTCAGGTCTAAGGTGATTATACCCATTTTTGTGGGTCTGTGTTTCAGCTGTACCCTGGCCCCTTATAGAACATCATGACATCACAACAGTCCACATGGCTGGGGACGGGGCCATATTGGAAAGGGGCGTTGCAAATGGGCTGTCACGCCCCTTTCTGTTGTAAGCCTGCCCTTGTGGAGTATCACAGCATGATGGTGCTCAATCGGGGGTGTGGGGTGTCACAGAAGAAAGAGGCAGGAAAGTCCGTATGACCAACCCCCTTTCTGATATTGCTGCCCTTGGAAACCACTGTTATTCAGGTTAACCATGGACACCAACCCCATGCGAATCTGGGGGAATTGGGGCACTCCCCAGAGCCTGGAGACTCTGGCTCAAAATCTGGCGGCTGTAGGGGAAATCCAGAGAAGTGACAACCATCTGTGTCCATGCTTGTCTGGAATGAAGTCTGTATTCATTCTGCTCTTGCTGACAAAACGCATACTTATTTATTTATTATTTAAAATTTATATCCTGCCCCTCCTGCCCACAGGGCAGCCCGAGGCGGCGAACAACACTCAATAATTATTTTTTTTAAAAAAAACAATTTAAAATACAATACAATATGGGGAACCCCCACCCCTACCCCTCACCAAAAGCCTGCCGGAACAGCCAGGTCTTACATACACGCCGAAACAGCAGGAGAGTGGGAGCCAGCCGAGCCTCCTCCGGGAG
>QEPC01013087.1:239728-253030 GCA_003113815.1 Sphenodon punctatus | reverse complement strand
GTGCGCATGCGCAGAAGGGTGCGCATGCGCAGAAGGGTGCGCATGCATACTGAGTCTCTACGCCGGGTCTGATGCTTTTCTGAGCATCAGACCCGGCGTAGAGAGAAAGGCGGGTGCCTGATCCCGCCTCTGAACGATCCCGCTTGTCATCGGGATCGTCTAAAAGCACCCTAAGGAGTACGTCGCAGCTGCTACCAGACCCACAAGGCCCTTAAGACCATTGTATTTGGGGCCCACTGACAGGGAGCCCTGCCGCTGCTGCTCTGGCGAGTCAGGGGGCAACACAACAGACAGTGAAGGGCTTTCTGCAGGGGCCTCCAAAGTGTGAGAAAGCATGGCCCCTTCATCCCTGCCTAAGGCTGGCTTGCCCCCTGCCCTCCCTGAATGTCACCCCTGCTACTGCTTGAGCACACAGTCTACTGAGCAGTAGAGAACTGCACACTGGTACTGCCAGAGTCAACTTCTGTGCAGAAAAATGTTGTGTAAGCAGCCAGAGTCCCCACCCTGCCTGTGATCAAAAGAGAACAACAAACTCAGCCACCATGCTCTTTAGCATGTTTTAATTAATTTTTAATTTAGCTCAATTTTTTTAAAAAAATTAAAACAAATTTTAAAAAGATTAGTAACAAGAGGTAGTATTTCCAGTTTCATTCAGAAAGATTTTGATCCAGTGCAATTGGAGATTTCAGTGGTTCCTTTGTACTCCTAGGCTTCACAGTTGGGTATCTTATCTTTGATGACAACACTCATCCATTGGCCAGTACAGATCAAGCTTTGTTCTTTAAAGTTGGCAGGGCCCAGATGGGCTCAGTGGATTATGCTTGGCATTTCCAGGTTCATGCTGTGTGGCATTATGACATGATATCCTTCCTGCAGAATCTCACCAGATGCGGCCATTTCATCTCGCTAGCGTCACTAAATTACTGGGGTCATGATCCTCAACCACTTACTCTAGAGTAGCCACTCTATGGGCTTCAGTTGGGCTACTCTGGAGTAAGTGGCTTGCAGATCACAGCCTATGTAACGTTTACAGGTCTCACTTCATTTTGCACTGGCCATGCATTCCAAATTACTCAAACTGTCTTGAGATTGGCTCACCACTGAGTGCTTTGCATTAGAGCTTGCTCAGTTTTGTTATGGAAATGGGCAGAGCTTGAGTCATATCTGCAGAACAGGCTTCTCCTTGCAGTTCTTTTTCACTTCTTGTAGGAGGCCTTGAAAGAATTTCTGCTATAAGGGTTGCTTATTTAGGCCTGAATTGCACATTTTACAATTATACGATATGAACAGCCATACAGTCCAACGAACCCAGCACCAGAGGAAAGTGATGGGGAAGTCATCACAAAATGACAGATTGAGCCATCAGACAGCTTCTGACAGTCAGTAAGCCTGATCCTTAAAGTGCTTTGCTGGCAGCACTTTGAGAATCAGAGACACAGAGGTTTAGAGGCACCCTCACCACAGGATTGCCATCTCCAGGGATGGAAGCGTGAAGGGGAGCAGAGAATGCTTATAATGCACGTGTGCTGGATGTGGCTTCTCCATGGCCGGCACCTGGTCATTATGGGCATCCCTCACCCCGGCAATCCAAGCAAACACTCACTGATGGTTCTATCATCCATGAAATTGTCTAGTCCAGGGGTGGGAAAAGTTCCTAACCCTAACAGTCCTGTACCAAAATCCTCATATGGCTGAAAGCAACAACATATGCACACACACACACGTGTGTGTGTGCGCACACTGTAGTGAAAAGATTGCGAGAAGACCTTTGTGCACTGGTGGAGTCAGATTAGTGGGCATTTATATATCTTATTTTGGCCTGTATATGCTGTAGAATCCATCTTGAGTGACATATGGGTAAAAACATATATGTAATGTAAAAATTGAGAACTGGCAACTCATTTCATGCAATGAATGTATCTTATGTGAGCCTCTTTGGCAACTTTTCTGTATTGTATAAGTTGTTGTTTGGAATGTCAAGGCCAGTTAGAGATGTTATGGGAAGCGCGAAAGGCTTGCTAATCGGAAGGTGGATGACTCAGGCCAGGGAGAGGCAATGGTTAATTGTTAGCACATGTGCAGTAATTTCCTAGTGGGTTGTGTAACAGCAGAATACTATAAAGACACAGAGACCAGACACTCACATTGAAAAGAACTTCACTGCTGGCTACTCTGCAGATGTGTTGAGTGGGTGCAGCAGAACCTGTGGCTTGTCCTGCAGCTCTTGTTGGGGTTCTCTGGTTTGCAGAAAGGGATGTGAGATGCTTTGTATATCTTTTATGTTGTGTACTTTATGCTGTATATAAAATAAAATAAAATAAAATAACTTTCTTGGCACCATATTGTTTGAGCTTTCACTGTACTGATCCAAAAGAACAAACAATTTCAATATGCACACATGCACATGTGCGCGCACACACACACACACACACCCCTTTCCTGTCTCATGATTGGCTAGTAGAGCCAATACTCTGCTGTCTGAGCTGTTGCGATTGAGGAGCAGCAGCGATTCACCTGCTGAAGCGTGGGTGCAATGAAGTAAGACATAGGACTACTCAGGCAGCGCGGACCCTGGCCCTAGCCCTGGCCGAAAGCAGCACTTGAACTGCCCAAAAACCACATGTGGCTCCTGAGCTGCAATGTGGCCACCTCTGGTGTAGTCTTTTTTTTTTTCTTTTTTTTTTTAACCCACTTATACTCTTGGCCTTCACCACATCATGTTGGTAATGAGTACTTCCTTCTGTTTGTTTTAAATCCATCCCCTGTTTATTTTGTGGGGTGCCATCGAGTTCCTGGATTAAGAGCAAGAGTAAACAACGGTTCATTGTTTGCTTCTCCTTGCTGTTGATTTATAAAGCTTGTGATCATTATCTGAAATCTAATCTCGTGAAATCTATGCACAATGGCTTTCTAGAATGAGACTTCCAACAGCTTATAGCAGAGATTCCTGGCTGTGGCTCAGTGAGGCTGTGGTAAGTGGTTTGCTGCTGGTCTGTAGAACCAGATAACAGCAGCTTAAAGGGCTTAGGTCTCTATCAGTGCCTCAGCTGTTGTTCTTTCTGGGGGCAAAGGATGCCTGCAATACTCATACACTGGCCATGAAGAAGTCACATCCAGTAAACATGCATTATGGTCATTCCCTGCCCCCATCTTTCCCTTGCACGTCTATCCCTGGAGATGGCATCAGCACTGACAGAAATACCTGCCTTTTGCAGATATGGCCAACCACTAAGGAGTTTGTGCCAGGGACCGGTAGCCCTCTCCAGCAAATGCATGATGGTCTGTGAGAAGTTTTAAGGGATTATTGTAGCCTGTTGGTCCAAAAAGATTGGTAATTGCTGATTTCTGGTCTGTTTCTACTTTTGATTTGTGCCCATAAACCTAGCCACGAAATGGTACCTACCCAAAAGCAGTTCCAATAATTCCATTTAGGTCTGAGCACAGTCCTGTTGCATTTTGACTATGTACAGCCCCTCCTCTGCTCTCTTCACTGGCTCCCCCTTCCTGAACAAATCCTGCACAAGCTCCTAGTCTTCAACTATAAAGCTCTTCATAACCTTACTCCCCCCTATCTCTCTGCACTAATTTCCCTCCAGTCCGTGAACTCTACTCCTCCTCTCTTGCCCTCCCACACCTCCCCTATTCCCCTAACCACTTTCATCCCTTCTCCCTAGCTGCCCCCATGCCTGGACATTCCTCCCTGCCCACATCTGTCTCACCCCCTCCCTTCGTACCTTCAAATCCCTCCTCAAGACCCACCTTTTCTGCTCTGTCCTCTCTGATCCCTCTCACCCCTCTCCTAACTCCTGCTCATACCTACCATCCGGTACAATACAATCTGTTACCTGAGGTCTGTGTACCCATATCGTCACCACATGGACCAGCCAGCCATCATTCTTGATGTAACCAAGCGAAGCACGTGCACGTGAGACCTTGCATCTTCATGAATGTTACACCCCTTGTCTCTCTCTCTGTTCCCCTTCCTAAGTCTCTCCCCCAGCTCCTGTCTCTCAGATTGTAAGCCCTAGGGCAGGGACTGTGTCTATTCCATTACTTTGTAAAGCACCAGGTATATTGCTGACACTATATAAATGCTTGCTAATAATAATAACAATAATAATTAATAAATTTCCATCTGTGCACAAGCCATTAGGGTGATCACCTTGCAGGAGGTCAAGAGAGCCAAAAGGAGGTCAGTTATGTAAAGCACATGCACATACACAGAGTGGGGACAGTCATACAATTAGATTGCAGAACAAGGAGGATTTCACAGGCATGCTAAGCAAATAAATCCACCCTTTATTTACTATATTCCAAATGCTATTTGTGGTCGGTAGAGAATAGCACAGGGATGATCAGCAAGAAAAAATATTGGGGACATTAAGGTAGTCATGGAAGCATATGGCATTGAAATACTAGGAGAAGAACTGAAAGCCCAAAATCTGAGTTGATGTAAACTTCCGGAGGATTGGTCAGTGTTACTAGATGTCATGCCCTCTTTGCACAGCAAGCATCTTTCACTACTATTTTCAAGTAAGGCAATTTTCAAGTAAGGCAAGTGCGGCGCCCACTCAGCCTCCACTCACATGTTTAGCGTGTCCAGCCTAATACAGGCAGCCCCCTGCGTGTATTTCATGCTCTTCTGGGCTGCTCCCACTTGCAGCGCCAGTGAGAGCGAGAGTGGAGAAAGGGCAAGAAGTGGTCGCTTCTTAGACACTCTAGGATTTTCACCTGCAGCTCTATGGTGCTGGTGGAAATGTAAGTATCTGTTAGGTGCTGGCAGACCTATAAGTGTGGAGGTGCTGCATGCAACTGAATTGTTGGGATGCAGACACATGGGTGTGCATTAGCTGCATTCGCCCGCATGGCAGGCTCCAAGGTCTCTGAGACCCTGCCATGAATGGGGGCTGCGTGTCTGGAGGGGGTGGAACACCTACTAAACAGGCAGGTGGACACCCACCTGGTGTGGGCTAATGTGGGCTAGCATCTCGTTTGTTAACATACACAGTTGCCCACGGAAACCATATTGGTGAAACCACCAACCCTTCCGTAAAGGAATGAGCTCCCACAGGAAAAACACACCATGGACAAAGCACTGATTCTGCTCTGGGCATTCACTTCTCCCAGAGCGGCTGCTCCATTTCTGATCTCTCAATCCTCGCCCTGAAAGGGAAACGCTACACCACCTTGAAAAGACAGGCCTGGGAACTAAAAACAATGGACTAAATCAGTGGCTCTCAAACTTTTTGTATGCAAGATCCAGCAAAATATTTTTTTAAAAATCTGGTACCCACTTTAAAAATAATCTAGAACCAGGAATACTCGGGCAGTGGCACTCTGTGTGTGTGTGTGTGTGTGAGGGAGAGAGAGAGAGAGACAGAGACAGAGACAGAGAGAGGAGGGGATAGGGGAAGGCTGATCCTGACCAGCAGCAGCAGCAGCAGCAAGAAACCAGCAGCAGCAGCAAGAAGCCAGCATGAGATGGCTAGAAGCAACAGGAGGCAAAAACCATAGAGGCAGGGAAGCTGCAGGAAGCCACGTCCCTGTCTCTGCCTATCCTGTCCCTGTCCCTCAGCACCACAGGTGGCCAGAAAAATAAGCAGCAGGAGGGGACACAGCAGGGGATGCAACACAGTTTTACCAAGCTACACAGGACCCCTCTGCCAGGCCACCCCAGACCCCTTCCAGGATTCATCTGAGACCCTCCTAGGAGCCATCAGTTGGGACTAAATAAAGAGTTGGGCTTCATGAGCCACTGGAGAAATGTAGAACAGTCAGCTTGCCCTTTACACCTCACCTGCTGCGTTCCCGACATTGTTTCATAATGCTTTGTTACGTGAACTCCCTCTTCCCCTGGAAATTCCCTTCTACAGCCCCCTGTAGCCTTAGTGCTGCTTATCAGTTATGTATAGGGTATCTTTTCCTTGCCTGCAATCATATTTGTTTACCATCTGATATTTGATTCTTGTTTACCCCTCATTGAATTTAAATGCTTGATATGTCAGTGATGTGTTCCCTAACAACAATCTCCCTCCAAGTGTCTGTTTTCATGCACGCCCATGTGCACGCACACACACACACACACACACACTGAGAGACATGGCACCAGGTCCACAGCACCACTGTTATGTTCTTGTTTGCATCTCCTGCCCCAGTTTCAGGCAGGGGCTCCGCAAAGCAGCCCACCCCCCCTTCCCAAAACACTGTGGGTTGACCTGGTCGCCTTTTCTGGGGCCAGGAAGGAATTTTACTGGGAACCCCAATTTGGGCCAAGGATTCTCAGTTTTTGCCTTCTTCACAGTGTAGGGGATTTGGATTGACTTGGTTCCTTCGCCCCCCCCCACCCCCACGATTCAGGCAAAGGGGGTGTTTGCTATGATGTTACAGTTGTCGCACTCTTTGCAGGGGTCCAGTACTGTTGACATAAGCTATTATAGATCTTAGATTGAAGAGATGGGGAGGCGACACCTACCGCAAAAGCAGGGTATGGCAAGTGGTGGGGTAGCCTCCCTGGGAGGGGTGTCCCACGCGAGCGGCAAGGGACAGGTACGGTCCCCAGCCTGCCGGCACCTTTCTCCTTGCTCAGGTCCGGCAAGGATCTTGTCCCCCTCACACATGTGATGAGGGTGAGATGTGTTTGCGGGGGCAGGCACTGGAGGATATATCGAGCCAGCCCCCTGTGATCACGTTTAACGTGTGGAGACTTGTTGTACTGGACCCGAATCGCATTAGGCGATTTCCCCACCTAATCCTGATTTGATACATAATCCTGATTTGATTAAAGAGTGCGGCCATTTTAAACCCAACTCATGGTTGTCTTGTCTCATTCGGGATGTGTCAACAACTGCCTGCCGGCAGGAAGAAAAAGTCCAGCAGAGCAATGCTTAGGTCTACTCTTTAGGAACCTCAGCCTTGCTGCCTCCCTAGTCCTTGGTCCTGTCAACCTGCCTGAAGTGAATCCCTGTTTCTGATCCTGCTTCCCTGTCTAACTGTTTCCAATTCTTGCTCCCAGCCGTCCCCAATCCCAGCCCTTCCCGCCCATACTGGGCTTTTCTTCAGCCACATTCTGACAAACAGTTAATTTTATGTAGTTGGGCCTTACTGCTCTTTTACCCCTGAAGCGTTCACACAATTAGAGCACTAAACTGATGTTGTTCAGGAGTAGGAAGCAAGGGTGCTGGCAGAAGGATGTTCGGGAGGGAGGGACAGGAGAGCTCCACGCCCCCTTCCAAGTGTTGTGATGTCATGATGATGCTTGGAAAGGAGGTGTAGTCACTTCAGAAAGGGGCGTGGCAAAGGGGGTCTCCACCCCTTTCTGACATGGCCATACCTCTTTTCCAAATGCCATGACATCACAAAGCTCAGAAGGGGAGGGGCCAGACAGGACCCAGAGGGGTGCAACCACATCCCCTTGCACTCCCTTGCCCCAGTGCCCGTGGCAGGAAGAGAAGTATGTACTCCTGAAAAATCAGGAGTATCTACTCCCCTTGGGTTTGTATTTAAAAATAATTATTCGTGTGAACTTGTATCAGTGTAAGGGCGGCGACCAAAGTTCAAAGATAATTATGTCTCTGTGAGGGGGAAACTGATACAGTATTATTAATTATTATTATAAGCATTTATATAGCACCAGCGATGTACCTGGTGCTTTACAGAGAATAAAACAGACATGGTCCCTGCCCGAGAGCTTACTTTGGTTCATGCTGTTTGTCTGAACGCTACCAAAGTGGAGTGGTGTCAGGGTCCATGGTTGGGGCCCAGAGAGGAGTGGCAGGATCAGTGACAGAGAGACATGCAGGAGAGTTGTGGCAGGATCAGGTGCAGAAGGTTTGTGCAGGATCAGGGTTCCAGGGGTCACAACAGGATCGGCACACAGACCAAGGGAGCAGGCATAGACAAGGCAGGGCTAGACAAGGCAGGACAGATTGGAGCACAGCGGGCACCAGGCAGAGTGGGCTCCCTGGGCAGTCACACAGGGGACTCCCCAGGCAGTCACATATGGGACACATCAAGCAGATTCCAAGCCCCCATCATAGCAGACACTGAGCCCCCATCATAGCAGATGCCGACCCACAGCATCCAAGTGGCCAGACTCACCAGCGGAATCGGAAGGACTTGGTTCCAGGAAGGAAGGTCAGAAGGGTCAGTCTCCAACTGTCCCAAAGGACATACTAGGTTCAGGGAGTGCAGAGCTGGTCCAAGATGTGTGGAGACGCAAGGAAAAGGCACAACAGGAACAAGAAGTTGACTAGTGAACCACTCAGCTTCCTGTGGCTAATGGCTGGCCTTATATACAGGCCAGCAGCCAACCAGGAAGCTGGGGGCATGGAGCAAGGCTGGGGAGGGGTGTGGCTTGACCAGTACTGGGGAAAGGTCTTATGGTCAAAACTGGGCCCTGGTCAGCAGGAACTGGTGGTGGTGCTGCAGAGTCAGTTGCTGTGCCCAAGCCCCCCAGCGTACTGGTCCAAGCCCAGCAGGTCCTCATTACAAATAGTTACTTTGATTTAATTTAATCAGTCTGGTTATTTTGGTTTACAGTGTTTGGTGGAACATGACCTCCAATATCAACCCAGGGCCCAGACTCATTTGTAGACTCTGCTCTCTCTACTGACTTTTGGCTTGGTTTCTGGGCTCGGCCTGGTTCCTGGTTCAACTCCTCGGCCTGTACTTCAGTGATTCTGCTTGGACCCAACTCCAGTCCTGTTTGGACCTGACTTGTCTGGCCCTGATCCTGAATCCTGCCTGAGACTCTTCCTGCTGTAACTCTGCTTGATTCCTGACCGGATGCCTGACAATCGCAGGATGGTGGCCACTGTCTTAGGTGATGCCTTAGATCAGGGGTGGGGGTGGCCAGATGTATGGTGCACATGATCCACTTCATCCAGGAGTCACCCTGAGGCGATCTACCAGGATCCCTGCTGCTGGCCCCGGCACTCCAAGCCAGGACTTCTCCCGCTGGGCACTGGCTTCCAGCTCGAGGGTGTCTCAACTAGTCTCAAGGTGGAGAGGAGCAGAGTCTTCATCTTCACCATTGTACTGAACACTGGAGGAGCTCTCCTAGCCTTTCTCCTCCCTGGAGCACCAGTCCTACTCTCCTCCCCAGAGGCAATCTCTGAGAGGCTGATTCCAGTCTCCTCACCATGATCTGATGGAGACTAGACGGAGTTGGTCCAAGGCTAGATGGAATTGGTCCAGTAAAAGATCTCATCCGATTCTGAACTACTTTGTCTCCATCTCTTTCATTTGGGGCCACCACCAATGCCTTAGGTGCCCTTTTCCTCCCCACCTGAAGTGTGTTGCTTCATCCATTCATTTGGCTCCTTCCACCTCAGTGCGTCCTCCATTGTGCGTGCGTGTTAATATTGGCTTGTTTTCCAATCCCAGCCTGTTATCGCTGCTGCTTCAAAGTCAAAGATAAGAATTACTGGAAGTACAAAGACCCGGATAAAGGAGAACACCAGATCCTGGAGGGAAATTTGTGCCAGTTGCTCAAAGGGAGAGCAGAAATTAAATATCTTAGTGAGCATGCACAAAGGATTACGGGCTCTGGGAAACATTTGTTTACAGAGGGATGGGCCACCAAAGGAGCACTCCACTCCCGTCACCTCTCGCCAAGGTCCCACTGCCTGTTGCTGCAGGAAGGTCAGTGCAAGATGGAGCAGTCGGTGCAGGTTACCTTATATGATCACGGCCTCTATTCCATCAGCCCACAGCACCCCCTGGTGACTGTTGACCAAAGGGTAATGGAGATGTTTGTTGTAAAAGGATGAAGAGGGAAGCTAGTTGGGATGTTTCTTTGCTGGCTTGACCCAACAGCAATCTGAGTTGATCACTGGGCATAGTGCAAGGCTTCTACATCAGCTAAGAGGCAAAGAGATTGTGGCCACATTCGTTCATCCATTGACTCTAATAGTGGAAAATTTTGTGTGTGTGTGTGTTGAAACTTACAGAGCCACTTGAAGGAGAACCAGTGATTTCAAATTTGAATGCAATGCTGCCAGGATGCTCTCCCCCTCCCTCTCCTTGCCCGTGAACACCCCTAACTATGCCCAAGTTAAATGCCCATGTACCTATCTGCATGTGTTCTCTCTCCCCCGAGGTTCATCTCCTATCTCCCCTTCCCCACAGACATCACTCTGCTCCAGCCCTTCCCCAACCCTTCTGAAACCTACCACTCTGGTTCATTCATCCTCTCTCCCCCATGGTGCAATCCTCTTTTCTCTTTCCATCATTCCTTCCTGCTTTCTCGTCTTTTTCCTCTGGAGTGAATTTGATCATGGCAAGAGGTGACAGGTGGGCAGCTTCTGGGAAACCAAATCCTCCTGCTGCCCACAGAGCAAGTACTACAGGGCCCTGAGCCCACCTTGGGGAGTTGTCAGACAGTACGCTCGGCATCCGTAGACCAGGAAATACATATCCTCCAACAGTACCTTTGGGGCTTGTACAGTGGTGGGTTTTGTTATCTTGTACCGAGCTCCCTGCAGGATTCAACAGAAAAAGTGGGTCACTAACACTTCAGTAATCCAGAAGGAGAAAGAGCGGTGATTTCCTTCCCTCAGTTAAGAACCCTGGCTGCTGCTGTTGTTTATTCACCGCTGGGGGTAGGGTGTCTTTTTTCACTTTAACAGGTTTGGATAAGGACGGCTTTGGATAAGTACAGCTATCAAAGAAGAAAAAAGGCAATCAAAGAAGGCTATCAAAGAAGAAAAAACTGTGGGCTTGGGATCAAGATGAAAACTAAAAAAGGAATATTCCAGGGTTAGTTTGACAGAGGGGTGGTGATTGTTGACGTTGTAGTGAAATTCTAAGAGTGAGTCCAGATCATCTGTCCAGAGAATAAAAATACCATCTAAGTATCTGAGTTATAAGAACGGTTACGTTTCAAACTTTGCAACATGAGAAACCTTCCCCACAACACCATCCTTGCAACCATGGATGTTGCCTCACTATAGACTAACATTCCTCACCCTGATGGCATTGCAGCCTGCCTGGAATACCGGCAGGACAATGGAGAATTCTCAGATATCCACCCCAAGCACATTGCAGAGCGCCTCCATTTCATCCTTACACACAACTTCACATTCAGTGACAAACACTATGGACAAAAATGGCTCCCTGATATGCCAACCTTTTAATGGGCCACCTTGAAGAATACCTGGAAAATGCACCGCCAAACCAAATATCCCCACACTTCCCGGACACCACTGTCGGCATGTACATGGGTACCCTTTAGATGGCAACATACAAGAAACCGACAGACTATAAAATGTACTTGCCTCCCCCAATCCAGTAACCACCCAAGACACACTTAAAAAAATCAGTTATCTACAGACAAGCACTCAGTCACCCCAGAAATTGCTCTGAAGAGCAGACCCGTGATGCACACTCACCACTTTCACGAAACAAGAACATTCCAACAGAGATGTCGACTGTAAAACAGAACGAGCTACCCAAATCCCTCAAGAGAATCTGCTACAACACAGAAAGACGGAACCCTCTAACTGCACATCCATTGTTCTTCTTCGAGTGGCTCCTCCCATTCTCACAAATGGGTTTGCGCCTGCGTGCCCTTCTCTTACCGGCCTATACCAAGCTCATATTTAAATCTTTCATGACGCCCCCACACTATATAAGGCACCTTCCCACCCAAGCCCAACAGTTCCTTCCAACCGCTTTGCGGCTTACTAGCTTTTATCAGCTCATCTCTTGATCATCATGACGACGAAGCACAGCTTCAAAACTTGTTTATCTTGTAGCAGAAAGATGACTACGAAAGACCCCCATGGGCAATGTCTGATTTGTCTGGGTACTTCTCACAACCCAGAAGATTGTGATGAATGCTTACTCCTTAAGCCTAAGTCTGTCAAGGAGCAGACCCTCCACCTTCCTGCTTTGCTGAAGGAGCTTGAAGAGAAGCAGAGACGTAAAAGTAAGTCTCGCAAGTCTCAACCCTCTCCCGGCAGTGTCCCCAGTATTGGGGCACAGGAGGTTGTTTGGCGGCAGCTACTCTCTCAGCCTCGACCGCCATTGAGTCACCGGCCCCCAGCCCCTCCGGGCTTCTAAAAGAATGCTCTCCCTCTCCTAAAAGACCTAGGCGTTCTGAGGGTTTGGAGCCTGTCTTAGTGACAGACCGCTCCCTAGCTCCCTCCTTTTCGGATGATGATTCGTCGATTTTTGGAGCAGGTTTCATCTCTCCCCTCGCTCCCGTCTCCCCCATGACTATCATGTCACCCCTATATACGGCCGAAGAGCACCCTGATGAACGCTTTGAGGGGTCCCCTTTCCAGCCACCTACCTTACAGTGGCTTTCATCACCTCAGACGATTCTCCAACAGCCTGCTAATATTCACCTCCCTCCCATCCCTCCCTCGGATCAATCCTTTCCTTGGAGCTTTTTTAAGGAGCAGGAAAATTCAAGGCGTGAGGATAATACACTTATTGTCTCCTGCCTCCAATGCCTCATTCAGGCTACGACGTCGAAGCCTCAACCTTCTTTGGCTCCTGACGTCGAGCGCTCCACCTCGTCTTGTGCTCTCCCATCTACGACGTCGACAACCACGACGCTGACAGCCACGACGTCGACACCCTCGACATCGACAGCCAGGAAGCTGACAGTCACGACGTCGACTGCTCTGCGAGTTCGCCCGGCTACTGCACTGTCAACGTCGGCTTTGGCTACTCCTGTCACGACGTCGGAGTTGAATCCACCTCCTACCGACATCTTCAAGGAGGCTTTCCAGCGGCGCTAATTGCGCTTAAAGCGCAAGTTGGAAAGGAGGCGACGCCACAAGGCTCCTGCCACCGACTCCCTCCCCCAGCCTGATCCTGAACCCCTGGATCCAATTGAGCCCCAGGACCTTACTCCGCCCCTGGGCTCTCCTGAGTGTTTTGACTCCCACGACGTCGATGGCTTGTCTCCTCCACCTTCTGACGATGTTCAGGGATCGACACTATCCTTGCCCTCTCAAGAGCACAAGGATTTCCAGCTTCTGGTTAAAAGATTTGCCACAACTCTTAAACTGGAAACGGTTCCTATGAATGAGCAGGACATAGATCCCGCTTTTGATGCAGTGGAATGCCCACCCCAGTCTAAACTCGCACTCCCTCTGTTGAAGCGTCTCTCAGTGGAGGCTGAAAGGCTGTGGGCAACTCCTTCCTCCATCCATCCCATTTCTTCAAATTTCAGCTCTTTTTACTTATTCCCCCCTCAGCAGGGGTCTATCTTTTTCAAGCACCCTCTTCCCAACTCCTTGGTTGTTGCTGCCTCTGCTGAAAGGGCGCAAAAGAACGCTCAGGACACCT
>QEPC01013087.1:172186-215019 GCA_003113815.1 Sphenodon punctatus | reverse complement strand
CCCCCCCCCCCCAACCATTTTCTCCAGAGTAGCCCCATAAGCATGCTCCTGGAACCTCACCCTGCTGGCTACCTGCGCTCAGATACCACCCGCTGTTTACGGATCCCCCATTGCACTTTAAATCAGCAGGCACAGGCAGTGTGGAACTTGCTCCCTCCAGATGTATTCCCTCCTCACCTTTAAAACCCCCCTGAACACTTTTCTGTTTCCCAGGTATTTTTAGAGGATTCACTGCTGGTTCCCCCTAATATATATTTTCCTTCCCCCTTTTTAAACTGTTTAGAATTATTTTTATATGGATTTTCAGTGTGTTTTATGGTGTTTATTTCAATGCTGTGACGTGCCCCAAATGCTATTCAGTGAGGGTGGCAGTGGCAGAGGTGGGGGGGGATGCTATATAAATAAAATGTATTATTATGATCCTCATCATTACTCTGGAGTAAGTGGCTGGTGGACTATGACCCAGATGTTCCGCAGAACTCAATCTGACACTCAAACCATGGCCTACAGAGGTATTGCTCAGCGGAATTCCCTGCATAATTTCTCAGATTTTTCTGAGCAGAAAATAGACTCTGAACTCCTCCTTGCTGAGCTGTTTCGTTTCTGCAGGGCGACCAGGAGAGAAAAGCAGTGAGCATTTAGTTTAGTCACTAAAGTCAATGGATTACTCAGAATAATCCACCCAGGGAACAGATCTGCTGAATCAGAAGGTGCTGGTTTTACAGAGTAGCTTTCTAGATGAGGAGGACACTTGAGCTTGAATGGACTGCGCTCTCTCTCTCTCAGCACTTTCCCCTCAGACTTTCACATGACCTGCTAGGGGGACTTCTGCTTGCTGTTTCTCAACTAATGTTGAGCGCTTGTACTCCCGGGTTTGCATCATGCGTGTCTGTATATGCAAAACAGGGGAATCTGCCACTTCAGCGCCAATGTAGCACGTGGGGTCCAGTCCCAAAGCTACTACGGGACAGGGAGGGAGGGACGGTTGTGCTTCCCACCCATGAGCTGTTTTTCAGGAAACAGAATGACCTCGCCCACCCTAAAGCGCTGGGGGGGCGTGTGTGTCATGCTCCCCATTAATCAGCTGTTCGGCAGGAAGCACTGCAGGCTAGACCTCTCCACAGAGCTTCTGTGCAGGCAGGCTCCACACTGAACAGCCAAGCAGCAGGCAGGAGACAACCAGGGTGGGGGAACCTTTTTCCTCTCATGGGTTCCTTTGAAAATTAGTACAAGTTCCATGGGCCACGTAGGAGTTGGACCTGGGGAGGTGGGAGGGCTTAAGGGTGTGCTCAGGATGGGGAAAAGCAGGGAGGTGTCAGATTATGGACTGATGCAAGCATGGATCCATCCCCTCTCCTTGAGTCCATGCCGTCCTCTCCACACCCTCTCCCTGAGCTCACACTTTTGGTGGTGTCTCTGCATATAACACTTGCCACTGTTCCAGGCTCCTAACACAGGACAAGTATTATGTTTGGCCATTCAAAGCCCAGCAGCAACCCATGGACTGAACATGGGTTTGCTGAAACTTATTCCCTGGAACAGGGGCAGCTGAAAACATACCATGGAAGCTTCAGGAGTGTCCGCTTCACCAAAGGGGAGTTTGTTGCCTTACAGGAAGAGTTTTGCTCCGTCAGTTTCACCACTGGGGAACTCTGCTTTGCAGAAGAAACAGGTGGTTTCTTCTGCTGTCTGTGCCTGAAAAGCTATTGGCAGCTTTTCACAGAATGGCTCGTGAAGATCCGGTGTGGTGAATCAGCTGTGGTGGATCTCCATAGAATGATCCATTTTGATTTGGGGGAGAGCAGAGCAAGCCGAAGTCTGCTCTGACTTCCTGACCCCCTGCAAAGTACCATTTTGTGTATGTACAATTAATTAAAGACCTTCTGTGTATGTGCAAAAAAAAGTATTGCACTTGTTGAAAAGGTCTTTGGCTAACTGTGCGTGTGCAAAATGGCTGCTTCCGCTCCCCCACTTTGCACTATATGCCTCTGTTTTGCACATGAACAATTAACCAAGGTCTATTTCTGCATATGCAATATTTTTTGCAAAAGAAATTATTTTTTGCACACTTTCAAGAGGTTTTGGGTTAATTTCTCATGAGCAAAATGGTGCTGTGCAGGGAATCGGGGAGCTGCTGATCTGGATTTCTGGTGGAGCGTGGACTGGATCAGGGCTGGATCAGACCCAAATTGAAATGGGAGACTCTGCCAGATTATGAAATTGAGTTGGATTCTCCATTTTGACTCTACACAGCAAATATTCTGTGCGAGAGAACATGGCTGATATAGACTGAGCAGGATTGCCACTTCTCATGGCTTGACCATGAGACTCCCATGTTAGCCTATGAGAGTCTCAGGGTTAGGATGCGAGAGGTGGCAGCCCTAGGACTGAGACACCCCCCACTCCCCCAGGACAAAGAAATAGCAGGCAGACAGAGCTAACAGTTGAAGTTGACAAAAAATAATAATAATGAGGTAATCCTGCAAGGACTTATGGACTGGGCCACACTCCCATTACAGCATTTTATGGTCCTTTCCCAACTCACAGATCTGACCCACAGATCCAGCATCTACCCCTCTTGACGCATACCCTCCCCTCTGCTTCCTTTCCCCTTCCCAAGTGTGCTCCTTCAGCCTCTCCTCTCTCTGCCCTGAGCATGTATCATCTGCCTCTGCCCTGGCTGTCCCCACCCCCCACTCCACAAGACCTCTCGGCACCACCAACAGTCCAGTCTGTCTGTCTCTACCTGGATGTGGACATTTCTCAGGCCTGCTGTGATAGGTTTATTGACTTTTTCGCGGATAAAATCGCTCGCATTCACCATGACTTCAGCGCCACACTTGGTACAGTCGGGGAACCAGAGGTTATGAATGCCCTGGCTTGTCCTGTTTTGTGGGATCAATTTCAGTCGGTGACACCCGCTGACGCTGGGGATGTTCTGGGGGCTGTTAGGGCCACAACATGTGACTTAGATCCTTGCCTGTCCTGCTTGGTTAAGGCCTCCAGGGAGACTATAGGGCCAGTGCTAGTGCAGGTGGTCAGTGCCTCCCTTTAGGACGGCAGGGTCCCGAGGTCTCTTAAGGAGGCCATTGTGAGGCCCTTGCTCAAAAAAACGTTGCTTGACGTTGACTCCCATGCCAGCTATCGGCCTGTCTCTAACCTTCCCTTTTTAGGGAAGGTTAGATCCCTTGCAGTCTAGCTTTCGCCCAGGGTATGGCACTGAGACTGCTCTTGTGGCCTTGGTCGACGACTTGTAGCATGCTTTAGATCAGGGACAGTCAACCCTTTTGGTCTTGCTGGACCTATCGGCTGCTTTTGATACAGTTGACCACGAGATGTTGGTGACTCGTCTGCGGAACTGTGCCAGGGTGGACGGGATCGTTCTTGAATGGTTCTGCTCTTTCCTGGCTAAGAGAACTCAGCATGTGGTGCTGGGGGAATGTTCTTCGTCCCCCCAGGGACATCACATATAGAGTTCTGCAGGGTTCTATTCTGTCCCCTCTCCTGTTCAATGTATATATGCCCCTTGGGTGAGATCATGAGAGGGTTTGGAGTGCGGTGTCATCAGTATGCTGATAACACCCAACTTTACCTCTCATTTTTAGTGGACCCAGGCCTGGCAGTCTTGTTTCTTACTCGGTGTTTGACAGCTGTGGGGGAGTGGATGAGAGCGAGCCGCTTGAAGCTGAATCCTGAGAAGACAGAGGTGATGCTGGTGGGGAGGGCTGAGGCAGTGGAGGCCCCCATCATTGATGGGGTGCGTCTGCCTTGGTCCCTCAGGTTCGCAGTGTTGGTCCCCATGAGGTTGGGGTCCACTACCCCACTTTTCTGGGTTAGGTGACTCAGTTTCCCTCACTTACAGCCCACCTGAATCAGTTCTCTCTAGCTGATTCAGTCCTGCAAAGGGAAACTACACTTCTGTCACCCAAGCTCCAGAGACTTCCCGTTCCTAGACTCTCTCTCTCTCTGGATTCGCAAGTGCTTGGGGGCACAAGATACTCAGACTGTGTTCCCCAATGTGAGACAACAGAAAGCACTTCTTAGTAAAGAAGAAAGTTTATTGATTACATAAACAAAGATAGTTTGAACACAGGGTGGCAATTAAAACAGAAAGTAAATAACACAATCCTAGTCTGTTTTGAGTAAGTCCCTAGTTAGGATCTTACCCTACAGAAGTCCCCGATGTAGTGGGGCTGGGCCTTTGTCCTTAGCTGGTTAGCCAGCAGTTTCTTCTCCCAACTGAGCCTTAGGGAAATAGATCTCCCCTCTTTTTATATGTATCCACGTTGTTTGTTTGACTTTCCCACCTGGAGGACTCTGCTTCCAGTCAGGTAGGCAGGAAAAGATCCATTTGCAACTGAATGGTTTCTGTCTGACTCCTGCAGAGGTGTTGCCAGACTTCTCCGAATACACATTTGGCCTGACTTTGTCTCTCTCCATTGCATGAAGTGAGTTTCCAGTTCTCAGCTTTTACATTACATACATGTTTAACCTTTAGTTTTACATATTTGTTAGACCTGTATCTCCTTGTGACACGCAGTCTGGGTGTGCTCCTCGACTCGCATCTCCACCTGGATGTCCAGGTGGTGGCTGGGGTAAAGACCGTGTTCTGCCAATTTCATCTGGTGCGACAGCTGCGACCGTATATTTCGGACTGTGGCCTTGCCACCATCATCAGTGCCTTCATCACCTTGAGGCTGGATTACTGTAACACGCTCTACATGGGGCTACTGTTGGTGACAGTACAGAGGCTGCAGCTGGTCCCTTACGGGGACGGGTCGCTGGCAGCACATAACATCAGTGCTCCATTTACTGCGCTGGCTGCCTATAGCCTCCGGGTCCGATTCAAGGTGTTTGTGCTTACCTATAAAGCCCTACACGGTCTAGCTCTCACCTACCTGTGGGACTGCCTCGCCCTCTGAGTCCTGGAGTGGCCTCTGCAGTCGACCGGGAGTGTCCTGCTGGAGGTCCTCCAGGTTTGGCCAGGGGCCACATTGGAGAGGGGGCTTTTGGCCACAGCACCCCGTTTGTGGAACTCCCTCCCAGCAGAAGTCCGTCTGTCCCCGGATCTCCTCTCCTTCAGGCGTCAATGTAAAACTTGGGTTTTCCGTCAGGCTTTTGGTGGGGGGATGGGTAGCGGGTGGGTTGAGTAGGGGGAAGTGTTTTATGACCACTGTTTTTGTATTTTTATTTATATTTATATCTAAATTTGGTTTTTATATTTTTTTATTGTACACCGCCCCGGGTTGTCTTGGGCAGGAGGGGGTGGGTTATCAAATTTTGATAGATACATTTTAAAAACTCTGGCCTGTGGACTTCACTAAATACAAAAGTGGCCTGTGGATAGAAAAGGTTCCTGCCTCTGCTTTAACCCTTCAGATAACACCAATCCCTCCCAATTAAATACCTCACACATCGAGGTATTTAATTCACGGTCGGCAAACAATGAGCGACCGCCTTCCATGCGCGTGATCCCCTACTTCCGTCTCGTGTAATCCCGTGGGATTTTGAAATATCACGCAAGCAGGTCGCTGTCGTGCGATATCTAAAAGCAACTCAAGTCCAGACCTGTATCAGGGAGACTCCCGAGTCCCAGCGATGGGGTGGGTTCCAGATCACTCTCTAATCTACACTATCCCAAGGGCTCAAGGGGGATAACAAAAAGAACAAACCCCTATCAAATAAAGCCACATAAAAAGCTTCACATAATAAATATACAGAACAATAATAATAATAATAATAAATTTAAAGATAACTCCTAAAAGTCTCCTTCATGAACTTCCTAGGGAAGGGAGTTCTCCAGAGTTGACAATAACAAAGATGTCCAGAATTGAAGTGGAGCTAAATGCCAGCTAGGCTTGATTAGCAAAGGCCAGGTAGGAGTCACTTCAATCAGGTGTTAGAGACAGCTCTAGAAGGCAGCTGTTTGACAGAAAAGGGCATCCTGCTTGGTGGGCAATGCCTGACCTCACCTCTGCCCATGACAAAAACCCTTCCCCTCAGTTTTAAATTTAAAGGTGCATTTTAAATTTTAAAAAAATGCTATTTCCCCAGTTTTGATCTGTGATCAATGCATTCATAAATTAATTTGGCTGACTCATCCTTTCTGCTACAAGTATTGATTCGAATAGGGAAAACAACTTTAATTTAAAATTCAACACTTCCAGGTAAGCTTTGCCCTACAGAAGGGAATTTCTCCCCCTGAAGACAGTAGATGCAGCAACACGAGATGCCGTGGGCAGGCTACCACGCTTTGAGCAGCCGTAACCCACTCTGGGGCAGCTGGACCACATGATGCACATGGCCTGTCCCAGCTGTGGCAGGAGACTGGACAGCAGCCTGCCTGCCCAGCTGCCCAACCATCTGCTCAGCACCCCGTGCAGGCCCTGCCACGTGGCAGTTGTGCTTGCCCGCCACAGGGCCATGCAGCTCGTATGGCTGCACCCAACATGTTTCTGCACTGATGAGATATAGGATCGTTTTAATACTCAATCTAAAAATTGAGTAAATGGGAAAATATCATGTTTATTGGGCTACGTTTGGGACAGCTATTGAGATGTTTGGGCAACAAACATTAATTTCTGTCAACTCTACTCAAGCAATCTGAGCCAAAGGAATTACAGGAGTAGCAGCAGATGTGCAGGGTGGAGCAGAGGAAGAGAGCGTACGCAAGGGCAGAGGGGGAAAGAACCAGAACCAAGGTAAATATGGGGGAGGGGCAGGGGGAGATGGGGAGTAGTCTTGAAAAGTTTGAAAACTACTGAGCTAAAGGATAAGTGAAACTCGCTCCTCCTGGAAAGCAACCGGACCCAGCTAAGGGATTCGCTTTCAGTTAGGGAGGGAAGATAATGCTTCCTAGCTGATCTTTGTGTCGGTAGCAGAGTTTACAGTGTTAGGCACATTAGTAATCCAGAGTGGCAGAGAATCTGCTACTGGGAAAGTTAATCTGAGAGAGATGGTATCGGATGATAGATGAGATTAACTAACTTGAATGTCAAACACTGAGACTGAATAGTGACCGGCAGGGAGATTTAGAGCACGGTTCTCTAGCTGTCTAGCATTAGTGAAGTGAATGGGAATTCTGCTAGCACTAAGCAACCAGAGGATTGCACTGCCCCATGTCTATTTAACACTTAGAAAGATAACTCTCTAGAAGCATTTGGAGAGACTTCCTCAGTTTAGACCAGAGAATTATGGGTTGGGACACCAAATGGGGCCACAGTCCTGGCTGACCTTTGCTATACTTTGAGGCCATGGAATTATATTTAAATCTCAAAATAGGGTCTCACAGGAAAAGACCTTGGGAACCAGTGGTTTAGCCAATGGAGCCCATATAACATGCTATTACAGCAAGGGCGGGGAACCTTTTCCCTCCAGGAAGCCACTCTGAAAATGAGTACGAGCTCTGAGGACTGATAGAAATTGGGAGTGGGGATGCTTCAGGGGTGCATGCATTCAAGAAAAGGGGAGGGGGGGGGGGACAGATCATGGATCTGTCCCCTAACCTTGTGTGCACACCCTCATCTCTTCTGCCTTGCTTTGAAGTCAGTTTTGCAGTGTTTGGAGGTAGGAACTGAATCCAAGGGCCTGATCCAGGAACTGGAAAGAGGTCACATAAAAACTTGCCAAGGGGCTGCATTTGGCCCCTGGGCCTGAGGTTCCCTCTTCCTGGCTATCCTTATACCTTGTGCTAGTGTCCCAACTCTGACTGAACTCTTTAAGGAATGAGACAAATTTCTAGGCTGTGGGGTCCACACATTCCTGGGCCTCTCTGCTCAGATGCTGCGGGGAGAGGGGGTTAATCTGTAGCCATTCTTGTGGTGGTGCGTTTGGATGCAGACACCTACCCACCAAACTAAGTTTGTCTCCACTCCAAAGTTGTGTTTCTGTAGCTTAGGAGTGGGGAACATTTCCCCTCTCCTATGGGTGAAAATTAGAACAAGCCCCGTGGGCTGGATAGGAATTGTGGAGATGTGTGCATGATGGGAAGAGGAATAGGAGGGTGCAGATCATGGATCTGTAGTACCATGGATCCCTCCCCTGTGCTTGAACGCACGTCCTCATCTCCACTTTCTTCTCAAAGCTCAACCTTTCAGGATTTGATCCATGAACCAGCTCTAGGAATTGAAAAGGAGCCAAATAAATAAATAAAACTGCCATGGGCTGAATTTGGCTTATGGACCATAGGTTCCCAATTCCTAGCCAAAAGCATGGTGCTAAACTGATGGGTATTTTCAGATGTTACAGGCCTCAGGACCTGTCACGCTGAAACCAGGACCGGAATTGTTCCCTGATCCCAGTCCGGGATGAGGCCAGCGCGGCTTCACTCATAGGGATCACAGAGGGGGCGGAGCCTGGGCAGGGCTAAATGGTGCGCTATGTGAGTGCACGGCCCCGCACTCCCACAGCCGCCCACCCTCAGGGAGACCTTATTGGCTGCTGTGCCTGCCCGTTCCTGGCGTCAGGACCATGATCAGAAATGGGCCAAGGTAACAGACGTTACTTTTGGCCCATTCCTGATCATGGTCATGCTAACCACTATTTCGGCTCTGCGGTCAGCCGCAGGGCTGGAATCATGGTTAGCACTGATACCGGCCAGATAGTCACTGTGGTGAACATCTGGCCGGTATCAACCAGACGTTACGGTGCTCATGGCCATGACACACTTTTTACTTTGGTTGGCTGTGAGCCCGTAACGTCTGAAAATACCCAGTGTAATCATCAAAACCCTTGGCTTGCTCAAAGAGGTGAATAAGGCTTGTGCTAAAAGAGGATTGGAGGATCAGAGCTTTAATGAAACTGAAGCAACCTTGAGTGTAGACACTCTTAAATGCACAGGTTTAATATCTCACCTTTATTTTAGGTTAGGGCATCCTTGCATGCATCCTAGCCCTCTGCGTCTCTCACCTTCACTTTATCTCACGTAGGCTACAAGACATGAATTGGAACAACATTTCATCTCTGCTGTCATGAGAGACTCCACATCCTGTTCCTTGATCTTGAGTCATGGGGTTAGTTGGAAGTAATGGAGACACAATGGCTGAAAGTCAGGGGGAGCCGCCCCACGCAAAGCCCCACCTCCTGTCTTGAGAAGCACCGTAGCCTAAGGGCTAAGGTGCTGGACTTGCAAGATCAGGGTTCAAACCCCATTTTAGCTATGAACTCACTGGCTGGCCTTGGGCAAGTCACTCTCTTTTGGCCTCAGGTTCCCATCTGCAAAATGGGCATAATAATGACTTGCCTCACAGAGACTGTTGTGAAGATGAACTAGATAAGGATTGTAAAACACTTTGAATGCTGAAATCGCTATAGAAATGTTATATAAAGTCAGGAGAGGACAGAGGGAACACCTCCCCCTGAATTTACAGTGCAGAGGACATTCTCCTCAAGGTTGGGGACAAAATGAACTTCCACAAAAAACTTGATTGGAGGAGAGTCTCCTCCACTCTTTTCCCCCCCACCCTAGGTTGGAACCAATGTCTTGGGTGTGAAAGGTAATGTATCCCCGGGTATTGCAAAATCACACACTTTCAGGGTCAACAGAAAATGATCAGTCAAGTTCAGATTTATAGTTCGTTTTTCAACCATCACAATATTAACAGAATCTTAAAAACATTACCAAATTTAAAACATTAAAATTGCTAAAGGAATCCAGTTGAAACATTATAACTTAAAAAGAGGAAAGTACAAAACAAAAAACAGATTACTTATAATAATAGATGAATAATAAACTTAACCCAATTCCAGTCTTGTTTTAAAATGGTCAGTCGTAGACAGGCTGTGCCCTGCCACCCCACCCCCTTAGTCAAAACCAATGTGATCATGCCTTATTTCCACCTTCACTTTCTTGTGATTATTCAATGGCACATCATTGGCATGACAAGCTAGACCAGTATTGCTACAGCACAGGCAGCAGCCAGTGTCATCTTTGGTTGCTAGCTGAACTTTATTAAACGGTGGGTTTAATAATTCTCCCTAAGGTGGGTCTTGGTCAACTGCACTAGTCCTGGAAGTGGTGGTGCTCAAAGGACTGGAGGGAGACTTTTGCTATGCTTTTCTATCCCATAAGCCCCTCCATCCCACTTCCCCAGTGCCTGCACTCAGCCTGTAACAGAAAAAGCCACCTGTGTTGGCTGGTCAGAGATGTAGCTGCTAGCTAGTACTTTGCCCTGCCTCCCTGCACAGTTCGGTTTCCAAAACTGGAGGGCATACTACTACTACTAATCTCTATAGCGCTACTAGTCGTACGCAGCTGTTTACAGTCACAGATTTTACAGTACCTGCCCAGTGGGCTTACGATCTAATATGGACACGGGTGAGGGGAACACAAGGACAAACATACATTCCCATTTTACAGTTGGGGAACTGAGGT
This sequence comes from Sphenodon punctatus, assembly GCA_003113815.1. NCBI lineage: Eukaryota > Metazoa > Chordata > Lepidosauria > Sphenodontia > Sphenodontidae > Sphenodon > Sphenodon punctatus. The sequence continues at coordinate 204,647 of QEPC01013087.1, read as the reverse complement.
TGAGAGATTGTGATTTGCCCAAGGCCACCAAGTGAGGTCATAGCTAGGGCGGGATTTGAACCTGGCATCTCAGGTTCAAATGCATGGCCCCCATTTGAAAAAGGTTACGTTTGCCCTCCCCTGGGCTTTAGCACTTGTAGCTCCCAACAGGGGAGAATAAATTCCTCACTTTGCCATGACTGTCCATTTTTGTGGATTGATTGCAAGTTTTGCAATCATTTTGGAGGGCTTCTTAAAACATACATGAAATTTTACATGTACAAGGCTCCAGAAGGCTCTCAGCTTTAATTTTCAAAAGGGCAGCTCCTAATCCTAATAATTGCAGAGTAACACCTCAATCTGCCTTACAGCATGTGCTCTTCCCAGCCAGAACCCACCATTTAGTTACTTTTAAATCTCATGCTAATGCCCAGTTTGGGGCACCACGCTTCAAGAAGGATGTAGACAAATTGGGAGAAGATTCAGAGAGCAACTAAGATGATCAGGGAGGCTGGAGGTCAAGCCATATGAGGAAAGGCTGAAAGAATTGGATATGCTCAGCCTTGATAAAAGAAGGGGGACATGCTTGCAGTTTTAAATTTTCTAAAAAAGATGGCAGAAGATGGTGGACATCACTGTCACAGAAGGCAGAAGAAGAGAGAACGGACAGCAATGTAGATTTCAGTTAAACATTAGGAAAAACTTCCTATCTTGGAGAACTGTTGGGACAGCGGAATAAGTTGCCCGTGGATGCTGTGGAATCTTTTTCCTTGGAGCTTTTCAAAACCTGACTAGACAAGCATCTGTCCATGATGCTGTAGACAGGGGTATCCTGCCATGGAGCAGGGGGCTGGACTTGATGACCTTTTAGATCCTATTCCAATCATTTAAAAACAAAAAAATCCAAAAACAACTTTGGGGGATTGATAATGCTTCACTCTGCCCAATGGGCGGGCGAGTTTGAACCCATCCTACTTGCCCCAGCAACCATGAGTATGGAGAAATGGAGGCAAGGGCTGAAGGAAGGGGGGCAGGGAACTGGCTCCCCCCCTACTCGTTCGTTGCAATTGTTAAGAGCCCTGCAGGGGCAGAGGGGCTGGGAAAGAGTCACCTGCTCTGACCCCGCGGTCTTCGATCGCAGCAAACCCCAAGGTGCCTACGCAGGGCTCCTGCGTATTTATAACCGGGGGGCGCCCCTCGCCCTGGGGTGGAGGCGGGACGGGGGATCCAACTACAACCTTTCGCATCGAGTCGTCTTTGCAGTCTCCGCCCACCTCTCCCGCTTAGGAAAGGAAAATGGAGGATTTGTAAACCCACCCACGCCCGGGGGCCGGGTGCAGGGGGCGGTGAGGGCAGAATCAGGGGGCGCTATCCCGGCAGGGCACCTTCCTAGCGCGCCACCCGGAGAAACTTCCCAAGGTTGGCGACTTGCTCTCCGCCGAAGCACACGTTCCCAGGCTGGATTCGACACGGGGCTGGGAGGAGCCGGCTGGGCTCGGCCGCTTGGGCTCCTTCACTTTCTTAAGGTGGAGCCATTGAATTGGTAAAAATTCCCGCACAGCTCTGCCAGTGCCTCTCACTCCTGTCCTGCAGTCTCCACTGCTTAGCCTAGCCCTGGGGAACCCACCCAGCTCTGCCAGTGCCCCTCACTCCTGCCCTGCAACCCACCCAGCTCTGCCAGTGCCCCTCACTCCTGCCCTGCAACCCACCCAGCTCTGCCAGTGCCCCTCACTCCTGCCCTGCAACCCACCCAGCTCTGCCAGTGCCCCTCACTCCTGCCCTGCAACCCACCCAGCTCTGCCAGTGCCCCTCACTCCTGCCCTGCAACCCACCCAGCTCTGCCAGTGCCCCTCACTCCTGCCCTGCAACCCACCCAGCTCTGCCAGTGCCCCTCACTCCTGCCCTGCAACCCACCCAGCTCTGCCAGTGCCCCTCACTCCTGCCCTGCAACCCACCCAGCTCTGCCAGTGCCCCTCACTCCTGCCCTGCAACCCACCCAGCTCTGCCAGTGCCCCTCACTCCTGCCCTGCAACCCACCCAGCTCTGCCAGTGCCCCTCACTCCTGCCCTGCAACCCACCCAGCTCTGCCAGTGCCCCTCACTCCTGCCCTGCAACCCACCCAGCTCTGCCAGTGCCCCTCACTCCTGCCCTGCAGTCTCCCCTGCTATCCCAGGACTGGGCTCCCCACCCAGTTCTCCCAGTGCCCCTTACTCCTGCCCTGCAGTGCCCCCTGCTATCCCAGCCCTGGGCTCCCCACACACAGCTCTGCCAGTGCCTCTCACTCCTGCCCTGTAATCCCTCTGCTATCCTAGCCCTGGGCTTCCCACCCAGTTCTGCCAGTGCCTCTCACTCCTGTCCTGCAGTGACCCCTGCTATCCCAGCCTGGTCATTCCCAGGCCTGTAGCAAGCAGGGATTAAAGGTGACTTGGTCCCTCCCGCACTTGCTCCCTGATCGCCACTAAGAATTCATAAATTGTCTGAAACAATGTGTTTGACACAGAGAGTCTAGAGATGTCTGAATAAGGCTGCCTATAAGCTGCATGGGATCAATGTTAGTGCATAGCCAATTACAGCTTTATCAGCAATACCTGCCCCTCCCAGGACCTTTTGTCCCCCATTTTGCCAGAGCCTGGCTACAGGCGAGCACACTGTGTTATATTGTGTGGGGGCGTGATACATTATACGATGCAGGGTGGGTATGGACCTGTAACAGGACAGAAGATAATAAAACTGATTATACAATATATCCGTTAGGTGCTTCTGCAGTTCCACCCTGCTAACATAGCGTCTACGTGCTTCACAAGATTCAAGGCAAACTGAGAAATACCATTACCCCACTTTACAGAGGTGGAACTGAGGCGCAAATTGTAGATTTTCAAAGGCCTGGATTAAATTCAGGTTTCTTGACCCCATTGACTTTCAACAGAAACTAGAAATGTGACATTTTTGCCTTGAAAAACCTACTTGAAATGAATGACTTTCCCAAGTTGTAGCAGAGCAAGGAATTGAATGCCAGTCTCCAGAGACAATAGGAAAATATCCATAATATTTAATGGGTTCATCCGGGAGTGCCCTCCTTGAGGTCCCCTGAGTTTTTTGGGGGGCCACGCAGGAGAGGGCATTCTCGGAGGCTGCACCGCGACTGTGAAACTCCCGGTGAGGGTCCAATTGCCTCGGATCTTCCCCGAAGTTGTAAGACCTGGCTGTTCCGCCAGGCGTTTGGTGGGGGGGGGGAGAGACTGGGTTATTTTCCCTCCTTTAATGTTGTTTTAATTCTGATGTTTTTAGTGATTGTAAGTCGCCCGAGCTGCCTGTGGCAGGAGAGGCGGGATAACAAATTTTCAAAATAAATAAATGATCTTATTTATATGGCGAGGCTTTCATGAGACTTTTATCAGATAGGGCTGTTTTGTAACTGGAAATGAAGTTATCCCTTATTATGCCTTATTTTAAGAAGTCACAAAGCTATTTAAAAATTCCATCCGTTTTCAAAAGGGAGATATATTACTATTATAGAACTGAAGCAATGGAAGGGACCTTGAGGGTCATCTGATCCAACGCCTGCCCTGAGGCAGATAACCCTATAACGAAAGCACCCCTGGCAGATGCCTGTCTAGTCTTATATTGAAAACTTCCAGGGAAAGAGATTCTACAACCACTCTATGCCGCTTGTTCCACTGCTGAACTGTTGTAACGATCAGGACATATTTTCTAATTCTTAAACTAAACCTACCTTCATGTAATGGTTGTCAGTGCTCAGATACCACCTGCTGTTTGCGGATCCTGCCATTATGCTTTAAGCCTTTGCTGTGGTGGATCTCTCAGGGTGGAACTCTTGCTCCTTCCAGATATTCTTCTGTGGGTGAAGCCACATGAGACAGGGCCGGCTGGATCCCCTGCCCACTCTGGGCAGGGCAGACGCAGCTGCCACACTTTGGGCTGATGGGGAGAGCAGTTCAAACGATCTGCCCATGGGTGGGGAAACCAGGCGGGCTGCCATCACAAGTACCACCACACCCTGGGGCAGACTGAGGAACTGTCCACATGGGTAGACGCTCAGCCCACCCACTATCCTGCCCCCTGCTGTGATGAAGACACATAGGAATGACGAACTATGCCCACTTCTCTATGGTGCCAGCGGACCTTGCCATGGGGTGGGGCTGCACAGGACTGGCCTGATGGGAGGTAGCCTGTTATCCCACATTAGCCTGGTGGGGAAATGGTAGCCCAGGATGCATCACCGACATTCTTTGGCGGACACGTCGCATAGAAGCAGGCTGCTCACCCCAGGGTGGAAGTGGGTGAACATCTGGTGACCGCAGACCTAATGGTCAGCTGCATGACCGCAGACTAATGTGGGGTAAGGTGCCTAATGGGCGTTAATGTCTTATGTGGCCTTACTCTTAGATCCTCCCTCCTTACCTTCAAAAAGCACCTGAAACCTTGTTTATTCTCCAGGTGTTTTAAAAAGATCCACTGATAGTTCCCCAGAATGTAATTATTCCTCCCCTTTTACACTATTTTTGACTGGGTTGTAAATTGTTTTATTGTATTTTATTATATTTTGTGATGCCTGCCCTGAGCTATATAAATAAAATAAATATTTTTAAAATTATTAATTAAAATCTTTTGCTTCTTTATTATTAATTAAAACCATATCCACTCCTATACTGAATGGCAATGAAGAACAAATATTCTCAGTTTTTATGGCATCCTTTAAAATATTTGAAAACTCTCAGAATGGTGCTCCTTTAATCTTCTTTTCTCTCGGTTAAACATGCCCAGTGCCATCCGCCATTACTCATTTGTATTATAGACCTTTGATCATTCTCCTTGTTCTCTAATGAAGCCCTTCCAGTTTGCCAACATCCTTCTTGAAATGCAGAGCCCAAAAATGAATACAGCACTCCAAGAGAAGTCTTAACCAGTGCCGAGTATAGGGGGTACTATAACTTCTGAGTCTTACAATACTTTGCAAGAGTCACACTGTTGACTCATGTTCAATTTGTGATCCACTATATAACCCCCCCAAATCCTCAACAGTGCTGCTGTCTAGTCAGTTTTCTCCCATCTTATGCGTGCACACTTGTTTTTACTTTTCTAGGTGAAATACTTTGCATTTGTCTTTGAACTTTGTTTAATTTATCAAGGTAATTTTGGGCCTAAATCAAAAGCCTTGCTGAAGTCAAGATATATTATATCCACTGCATTTCCCCTGTCTACTAACCTAGTTTAGGTTACCTTATCAAAGAAGGAAACAGGTTAGTCTGGCATGGTTTCTTCTTAACAGAACCTCTACGTGCTCACAAATAATTGCAAGCAATGTTGGTTATGAGACCACAGCCTAATTGCCCATACAATACGTGTCACCAGAAGACTATGAGATTATCACACAAACAGTATATGATAGTATCACAATGGGTGTGTGAAACTATAATAATACATCTTATTTTTATAGCACCCGCGACCCCCCCCGCCAAATGGAGCTCAAAGTGCTTTATAGCATAAAAAAAATACAATATAAAATCCAGTTAAAATATACATCTATGTAAAAACAATTTTAAAAGGAAAGGTAATGGGGGAGGAAAAACACATCAAGAGGACCCAGCAGTGGATCCTAAAAGCAGCTGGAGAATAAGTCTTCAGTGAGGAGGGAAAAACAGAGACAGACATTTAGAGGAAGGGAGTTTCACACTGGGGGAGAGGAGCCCAACCACACAAGAAGAGCCTGAGAGTCCCCTAACTTAATGGCGGGATTCCCAAACAGTGAGTAGTTTCTGACTACAGATAACCATTAGTGTGAGACTCCAGGATCAGGTCTCAAATATAGCAAGCACCTATACCGTTCAGGGCTCAAGGTTCAAAGTAATGAAGCTATAACAATCACTTTGCATGTGACAGATGACCCCACGAAGAGAGTTCTATGAAGGGAGGGGAAATGCTCACATAAGGTGATAGAATTTTTATTTATTTATTTATTTGCATGATACTTTGTGCTTTTGAATCTTGATCCTACATCCATCAAAATTAGTGGAATTATTCATATGTAAATGCTTGTAGGATCAGAACCTTTGGTGTCATAAAATAATCACAGTTGGAGGAGACAGCACTTAGCAGCATAGGGATCAAGATTAATTTTTTTTCAAAAAAAAATAATAATCCTAAAATTAGTCTCTATATTTATAAACCTATTTGGTTTTTTGAAGCTGCTAAGCATTCAATAGTTCACACTGACTTCACCGAGAGCTGCTTAGAGCTTGGTATTTTTAGGCTATTGTGAGGAAAGATAGGAGGCTATAGCACTGAACATCATGTCATACAGGGCTAGGCAGTAGGATACTTAGAGGGATATGATTAGGGTTGCCACCTCTCATGGAAACGACTCTGACATTCCTATCATAAGCCAAAATGGGAGTGTCAGAGGGTGTTTTTAAATGAGATGCTACCACGTACGGCCACCCAGTAACCACTGATCCGACTGCCCAGCTGAAGGTGAAGCAGGGGGATGCGTGCTCCTCTGAGCCATGCAGCACCCACTCCTGGCCACTCACAGAGCAATGCCAAAAAATCCAGAGCGCCCTATGCGTGGCAAGCCAAAAAAAATGCGTGGCAATGAGCGCCCGTGCATCCCCTGCCTGTATGAATTGAGGCGGCCACCCATGCCAGCAGACAGGTCCCCCACTCAGAGGCACTGTGGGCTGGGGACATGGCCTTTGCAAGTCACAGGAACTGGCCACGAGCACTGGGGAGCCCAGTGCTCATGGCTGGGACATGTCCATTTCAAAGGCCAGCCCCGCGTGCTTCCCCCTCCCCCCATGATCCGAGCCAGGGGGAATGCGAGGTGGCTGCCAGGTAGCCGTGCTAGGAGCCACCCATTAGAATCCCTCCCCACTCACTTCCCCTGAGTGGCCACTCTGCAGCCATACTCCCCCCCCCCCCCCCCCCCGGGGGGCCCCCCCCCCCCCACACCCCCCCCCCCCCCCCACACTCCCGCAAGCCTTGCTCATTTAAAAACTCCCGGAGTCATTTCCACGAAAGGTGGCAACTCTCAGTAGGATATGTTTACAGAGATATAAGAGAGTGGGGAGTGAAGAAATCTACAAATGGAAGATTTCTGAATGGAAAAAACTAAGCTTTTTTGGTCTTCTAAAAATTAAATGCAGGGAAATGTATAGCATTAGCTACAGGTCACTGAAAATTACAAAAGGTACCTATTTACTATTACAGCTAAGTATGAATGAAGGAAACAGACCTTAATAGCTCAGAAAAGCAAAATTAATTTCCTTTCTGGGTTGAAAACAATGGGTGCTTTTAGACAGACCCTTGGGTAGTCACCTCTGGGTCTGCTCTGGTGGCGGCAGGTTTAAATAGAGCCCATCACCTGCACGCACCCCCTCCCCATTGCCACAGAGCTGTGGACAGATCAGCAGCCACTCTAGGCTGCTGCCTGCAGCCCTATGGTCATTGCCTGGGCAACCCGCGGTCAGGTGCAGAGCTGCAGCGTTCGTCCTGTACAGACTGCTGCTCTGCCCCCGGCCGGTGCTCAGGGTTTGGGTGGCCCGCTCTGATCACTGGGATGTTCCAGAGCACTGGGAGTGGAGCTAGCCTGAAGCAGGCAGCACTTGCTCCGCCTCACCCAAGGGTGGCCCGCCTGGACGGGCCAACTGGGCATGGGGTGGAGCAGGTGTCCGTTTAAAGACACCCTTTGTTTTCCTGGCTGCCCAAACAGTGTAACCACATTCCCTGCCTTCTTTGGTACCAAAAGCGCCTGCTGTCCTCTCCCCTGGTGTTGTGGGCGGCAATCCTAAAAATCTTCGCTTTCCCCTTCAATTCAATGACGTGCTAGCAACTCAAAAATCTGAGTCGCCTTTAAAATTTGGGGACAACGTGCAATACATTGAGCTTAATATAAATGACACAAGGACTATTATACTAATTCTGCTAGTCTTTTCCATTAAGCCAAAGTGTCAGTTTTTGAATTTACCTGAAAGTTGCCACATAATTTTCAGTGATCCACAACAGAGTGCTACAGAATAAAGACCCATTCTGACAGAGTACATGTGGGTTGTCACTCAGAAGGAAGTGAGTGTGAAATTGGGGTGTAAGATTATTAATGGGGGAATGCCTGTCATAACTAATTGGTAGAGGGCGTTTCAAATGAATACACGGAAGTGTATTGGAGAGAATCACTCAGAGGTGGTGCGGTATGCTTCTGTAAACAGATTTCCACACTGATTGGTTGGAGGTAGGTTATCATATATGGAACTATGAGAGATGGTCAACAGGACTTTTGGGGGAATTATTGTATTGGTTTAAGAAATTATCATACTGATAGACTAAGGATGCAGTCTTGATTCTGATTTCCACCAACTTCAATGATGTCAGATTTACACCCTGGGAAATGAGATTACCTAAAGAGCAGAAATGCCACATGAGCTAGGCTGAAATTATTACATGACATTTTAAAGAATATAAGTAGTGCCATACTGGATCAGGCCAATGGCCCAGTAACTGTCTCCAACAGTGGCCAGTCTCAGTCGCTTGGAAGAAGTACCCAACGGGTCACATTGGAGTGATCCATTTCCTGTTGATCGCGCCCAACAGTAAGATGTTACATTCCCCCAAACCCACCCAGCTAATAGCTGCTAATGGACCTATCCTCCAGAAACTTGTCCAATTCTTTTTAAAACCCAGCTATACGACTGGCCTTGACCACATCTTCTGGCAACAGATTCCACAAGCTACTTTTGTGCTGAGTGAAAAAATACTTTGTTATTTGTTTTAAATCTGCTACTTGTTAGTCTCATGGGGTGTCCCCTAGTCCTAGTACTAGTTGAGAGGGTAAATAACTGTTCCCTATTTACTCATCCCACAACACTTATGATTTTATACACTTCTATCATATCTCCACTCAGGGTGCTTTTAAACGAGCAAAGCTTGGAGGAGGGGGGGTCTGTGGTTGCTGAGTGGCACAGCTGCAGAGCACCCACTCAGGTGGAGTGTGTGGGGAGGGATTCTAATGGGCAGCCCCCAGCGTGGCTACCACAGCAGCTGCCTTGCAATCCCCTTGCCGTGGACTATGGAGGAGGGGGAAGCGTGCTGGGCTGGCCTTTGAAAGTGGCATGTCCCAGGTTCCCCAGTGTTCGCAGCCAGTTCCTGTGACTTGTAAAGACAGTGCCTATTAGCGGTGGACTGGTCTGCTGACGTGGCTGACCACCCCAGTTCATACGGGCAGGGGATGTGTGGGCACCCCTTGCCACCGACCTTTTTTGGCTTGCCCTGCATGGCGCACTTCAGATTTTCCAGCAGTGCTCGGTGTGTAGTCATGAGTGGGTACTGCGTGGTTCACAGGATCATGCATTCCCCCAGGCCACCTTCAGACGGGCGGTCCTATGAGTGGCTCCTGGGTGGCCATGTGTGGTAGCATCTCATTTAAAACACCCTCTGTAATATCCGAGCTGAAGAGACCTATCTAGCCTCTCTTCATAGGGGAGCTGTTCCATACCATTTTATCATTTTTGTTGCCCTTCTCTGTACCTTTTCTATTTCTACTGTATCTTTTTTGCTGGGGAGAAGGGTACATTTGGGGATATACCCCAAATATGGGTATATCCCCATATGTGGATTGGGAAGAGACTTTTTAAAAAGGGGGCGGGTTATTTTGAAGGTCATACAATGCAGGATTGCTTTACTGGGCAAAAATGGAAAAATTGCTGGAGGGAGATAGTCGCAGGGTTTAAAGCCCCATAAAAACACAGATATCTGGGGAGATAATTAAACTGTGAAGGTTGTTGAGGACTGGTTCAGAGCTGAAATGAATATCTATAGCAAATTCTGTATTTGTTGAATTCACTCACTTTGATTTTGGTTTGAGGAAGCAGGAACAAAACACTGTTTATGCCCACTTGCAGTGGCAGCCAGAGCCTTAGTGCTTAATGCGGACTCCTCTTCAAAGGACTCATGCTGTTGCTGCCCGGCACCTACCATCTACCTCCTCCCCTTGTTGGAGGAGGGGGGTGGGGCCAGGGTGCATGGCCGGACTTTTGGCCCGGCGAGGCCAAAAGCGGCCAGGACATTCTTGATAGCAGACGGGCACAGTATTTTAGGGTGGGCTGGTGGTGGTGAGAGATGGCCTGCTTGTTTTGTATGGGTGAGGGACGAAGGGATTGGGTTGGGGGGAGGGGCTGTTCCCCTCGGTGTGAGGGAGGGGTGCAGCCCTTCAGGGATGGGGGGGTTACCATCTTTTGGCAGAGGAAGGTGGGGGTGTGTAGAATGGGGGGGAGGAGCATCTCCCCTCGGTGAGAGGGAGGGGCACAGCCTCTGGGGGAGAGGGAACTGCCCTCTGATGCAAGAGGAGGCTAGGGAGTGTAGTAGTGGGTGGGGCTCTCCCTTGGGAGACTGGCAGGATGGCCCGTGGAGGGGTTGGGGGGGTGGACCGGGGGTGGTGGTCCACAGCGATAGGGGTCATCTCGGGCTGGGGGAAATATGGTCCCTCTGGGAGGCAAATTAGAGCTGTGAGGCGGGACAGATGTTATATTCCTGTATATCAGGGATCAGAGGCCCCCGGCCTTGGATTACTGCTGCTGAATGCGAGGTCGGTGGCCAATAAGTCAACTGCGGTCCAGGAGATGATCCTGGACCAGGCAGCCAACCTCACATGTATCATGGAGACCTGGCTGGACAATGAGTCGGGGTCTATATTGGCTGACCTTGTCCCGGCTGGGTACTCTGTGCAGCATCAGCCTCGGCTGGGGGGCTGGTGTAGCCGTTGTTTTTAAGGATACATTGTCTGTGAGGAGATTTCCTCTGCAAACCATCATAGGGATAAAGGGCCTGCATTTGGTGTTGGATTTGGCTGGAGACAGATTAGGGATACTGGTGATATACCAGGCACCCACCTGTACGGCAGCTTCCCTATCCACACTGACTGAGCTGGTGTCAGGGGTGGTCTTGTGGTCTTCCAGGGCGATAGTCCTGGGGGACTTCAATATCCATGCCGACACCAGTCTTGGAGGGGCAGAGCGTGAGTTCATGGCCGCCATGACAACCATGGGTCTGTCTCAGAGGATGGTGCCACACACATTGGAGGACATACCCTAGACATGATGTTTTGCACAGGCCTTGAGGTGGGGGATCCGTTAGTGGGGGAGATGTCAGCAGAACTCTTGTCATGGACAGATCATTATCTCCTCCGGGCAGATATCCTGGCGCATGTCAGCCCCCGGGAGAGTGCAGAACCAATTAGGATGGTTTGCCCCCGAAGGCTTATGGAACCTATAAGGTTCCAGACTGCTCTAGAGGATGTATCCACTGATCTCAATGGCTGCTCACTCGATGACCTTGTGACCATGTGGAATTCCGTGTTGGTGGAGGCCACTGACCAGGTGGCTCCAGGCGTCCGCTCCCGAACTGCTGACAATGCAGGTCCCCGTGGTATATAGAGGAGCTGTGGCGGATGAAGTGGGAAGGGCGGTGGTTAGAGCGATGGTGGCATCACTTGCATGCTGAAGTTGACCGATTGTGGCATAGAGTCTGGTTACATACCTATGCCATGGCGGTGCGGCCCTCATTGCGTCTGCTAAGTCACGTCTGGCTGAGCTTTTCCGGGTGTTGAGGGAGCTGGTCAATCCAGCCTCCCTCCATCTGGATTTAGAGTCCTAGAATGCCCGCTGTGATTTGTTTGTGGACTTTTTTGGAGATAAAATCACTCAGATCCACAACAGTTTTGACGCAACACTTTTAGCAGTGGGTGAACCAGAGGCAGTAGAAGCCCTACCTTGTCCTGTTTTGTGGAATTAATTTCAGAATGTGTCGCCCTCAGATGCGGGGGATGCCCTGGAGTCTGTCCGAGACACTTATTGTGAATTAGACCCATGCCTGTCCTGGCTGGTCAAGGCCAGCCGGAGGACATTAGGGCCATTGCTGGTGGGGATTGTCAATGCCTGCCTGGGGGAGGACAGGGTGCTGAACTGCCTTAAGGAGGCTCTGGTGCGGTCCCTGCTCAAGAAACCATCATTGGACATTGGGGTCCTGGCCAGCTATCGGCCGGTCTCTAACCTTCCCTTTTTAGGGAAGGTTATTAAGCGGGTGGTGGCTTGGCAGTTGCAGGAGCATCTGGACCAGATTAACTTTCTTGATCCCTTGCAGTCAGGTTTTTGGCCTGGATATGGCACGGAGACTGCACTTGTGGCCTTGGTCGACGACTTCTCCCGTGAGTTGGACCAGGATCATTCGACCCTGTTGATCCTATTAGATCTCTCGGCTGCATTTGATACCGTTGACCATAATTGGCAGGACCGTTCTTGAGTGGTCCTGCTCCTTCCTGGCTGGGAGAGTCCAGCATGTGGTCCTGGGTGATTTTTCATCTTTTTCCCGGGGCCTCACATGTGGAGTCCCGCAGGGTTCAATCTTGTCCCCTCTCTTGTTCAATGTGTACATGCAGCCTTTGGGGGAGGTTGTTAGGGAGTTTGGTGTACGGTGTCATCAGTATGCTGATGACACCCAGCTTTATCTCTCATTTTCATCTGACTCAGGCCCAGCAGTCTCAGTGCTTACCCGGTGCTTGACAGCTGTGGGGGACTGGATGAGGGTGAGCCGTCTGAAGTTAAATCCCAACAAGACAGAGGTGATGGTCATGGGGAAGGCCAGAGGAGTGGTGGCCCCCATCATTGATGGGATCTGTCCTGCCCTGGTATCTCAGGTTCGGAGTCTGGGGGTGCTCCTGGACCTGCAGCTCCGCCTGGATGCCCAGGTGGTGGTTGTGGTGAAAGGGGCATTTCACCAATTACATCTGGTGCATCGGCTTCGGCTGTATGTCTCGGACTCCGACCTAGCCACGATCGTCCATGCTTTTATTACCTCGAGATTGGACTACTGTAACACACTCTATGTGGGGCTACCCTTGGTGCTGGTTTGGAGGCTGCAGCTGGTGCAAAATGCGGCGGCTTGTCTCCAAATGGGGAGAGCCGACGTGAGCATATTACACCAGTGCTTCGCTCTGCACTGGCTGTCTATAGTCTTCAGGGCCCAATTCAAGGTGTTGGTGTTGACCTTTAAAGCCCACTGGCAGGATCGCCTTACCTGGATCGGCCCCTGCGGTTGGCCGGGGGCACCCTCCTTGAGGTCCCCCGGGTTTCTCGGGTGTCGACCTTGCGGAGGGCATTCTCTGTGGCCACACCGCGGTTGTGGAACTCCCTCCCATTGGAGGTTTGCCTGATTACCGACCTTCCCTCTTTCCATAGACAATGTAAGACCTGGCTGTTCCGGCGTGCTTTTCCTGAGGGAGAGCGGGTGGGTGGGTTGGGTTAGGGTGGGGGTATGTTGTTTTTTATATTGTGTTTTAATAGTGTTTAAAATCATATTATTGTTGTTTTAAATTGTTTTAATATGTTGTTAGCCGCCCCGAGATGCTTTTAGCAGGAGGGGGCGGCACACAAATTTTATTATAAATAAATAAATAAATAAATAAATAATAATAAACTTCATCTAGTTATTCATTTGGGGGTTTGGGTTTGATATATTCAATACTTTTGTTTCGTATATTCATTTGAGTAACCAAATAGCTGGAGGGGAGTGAGAATGACCAAAAATATCTGGGAAGACAGGGGGTGCATTCCTTGTGGGGTGTGTCCCACCTGGGCATTTTGGCAATCCCAGGTGGTCACTCCACTTGTTCTGGAATTACCTCATTTGTTTTCACTTTTGCTCAGTCCTGTTTGAGACCCTCCTGGCCAGGGTCTTTAAGGCTGAGTCTGAAGGCTTGACTCAACCGTCCAAATGTTTCGCAATCCAATGTCACAAGTTACAGTCAGTGTTAGATTTTACAATCAATTAGTCTTATGATCAGTAATCAACTTATGCATTAAATAACATGTCCCTTATCACCAAGAAGTAAACATAATCACCAAGGCTTCCCATTTCATGTGTTGCCCACCCTGGCACCCCCATGACAGGCATGAATATTAATTTGGATATTCATAGTACTATCTGAAAATGCAAATAATGTTTACAAATGCAGAATCTATTATTCCTTTCAGCACTAGACTGGTTATCACACAGAGCAGGATTCTGAAGCTCTATGGTGATAGCGCTAGCTCAGTAGTTTCCTAACTTTTGCCTATGTGACTCCATTTTAAGACTTAGGCCCTTTTCAAACGGGCGTGGGTGGATGGGGGGGATGAGTGCGTGGGGGTGCGTTTCCACGGACCCCACCTCCACCCACAGAACATCCGGCATTGGCGCCCATTGCTCCATGCATGGGTGATGGGTGGGGGGAGCGCGGGAGCGCGGACGCACCCCCTCCCACTGGCCGTGGTGTTTTCACAGACGCCCACCCATCCACCCGCTGTGGTGTTAAAACAATGCCCACCCACCCGCACATGTGGCAGGGGGGGGGCGGAAGGGGGGCGTCTATTTGAAAAGGGTCTTAAATATAAACCTGTGACTCCCGGACAGCAACAAAGACAATGCAGTCAGATTGCAACTCCAGCCACAGAAGCCATAACCCCACTTTGGCTTCAGACCCACAGTTTTGGAGCCTCTTCATTCGCCCTTTGTGCGGACCCAAATCCCATATGTTCACTTTTATGGGATTTGAGTCAGTGTGAAGGCCTAGCACTGGCATTAAATGGCTTCAGGATTGTGCTTTAGTCCAGGGGATAATGTGAAGTTTTAGGAAAATCACAGAGACCCAGAACTATACTATCACACTAGAATATAAATGGGCGGAGTGAGTTCATAACAAGGACAAGAGATTATCTCTTAGGTTGGGGGACAGGGTAGGTGGGATTACCCCTGAGTAGGTATGGTTTAAGTAGAGAATGTCACAGGTTTCAATTCATTGTCATAGAGGTTACATTAAGAGAGAGACTGAGATGTTCTACATATGTGGTGGGAAGATCACCCCACATTGTGGCATTCTCATTGGGATGAAAATATCACTTGTGTTGAAAGAGCAATTATCACATAGGGGGACTGGGAATGAATTGCTTATTTATTAACATCTTTGTGCCTCAAGAGTTTTTATAATGGACATCTTCTTGTGCTAGAGGGCTATACAAAAATGTGACAAAAAGATGGGCCCTGCCTTGATCTTGCAAACACATGACCACATACACCACTTCTGTGGCTGCAATCCTAAAGCTATTTTCTAACTAGAGTCGCCTTGAATGGGACTACTCTACAATAAGCAGTCTCAGGACTGTGGTCACTAGCCCTGATAGTCCATTCTAAATAATGTGGGTATGGGAAGAGATTACTACTTGGATTAGGGTTGGAGGAAGATCTCACTAAGGAAACAGGGAGGAGGGAGTTTATCACCTACGTTTGTCAAATGGGATATGAAGCAAGAAATCCTTTAGGTGGGTAAGCCGAATATTATCAAATGTTTAATCCTCAATTTGAAGTGTTATCATGGGGGGAATTATTCCCAATGGGGGGATGAGGAGAATTGTTTGTGTAAATGTTTTTGTGAACACTTTTCAGTGTGAAGGTAGTGACCTTGGTTCAGTGATCATTAGGAGTAAAAACAGATGGAGACAGCGGCCTGCTTGGGCCCGCGTTTTCACGTTTTGGCCCGTGAGCCACCGGCACATCTGTTGATTTCCCTGGGCCATGTCAGAGGCTAGCCCAGGCTCTGACCCCCAGATTAGCTCTAGTTGACAGCCCAAGATAGCCTCTGCCCAAATGGGGCAAAGCGGGCTACAGTGTGCCATCACATGTGGTGTGGCCTGCTGTGACCCAGCCCGGATCGGGTCTGCCACAGCCAGCCACCATGGCTGCTCGTCATGGTGAAGGGCGGGGGGCTGGGCACAGGCAGGGCTGGCTGCACATTCCCACATCTCCCTGCCCTCCGTTGCAGCCCAGCCGTGGGAATGTGTGGTGAGCGGCCCAACACGGTCCAAACCGTATCCACTGAAGCTTCCCATCCTGACCTGGGCCAGGTTGCTGTGACAGCACAGTCACTTCTGTTTCCACCCTATGTCTCAGCTAAGAGAGAAATTGATACAGTACTACCTTGGTTTACACTGTTTGTCTGGATACTACCAATGTAGGGTAGTTACTTTGATTTAATTAAATTGAGGTAGTTACTTTGGTTTACCTCTGTTCATTGAATGTGGTCTTTGGAGGGTTAGGGTATATCTCTTAGATTGTGGAGTTAAAGGGGATATTACATGGTAGGTTTTAAGGGATTATCCTCAGGATGTGTTTGTGTCCATGGACGGGGAATTATTTTGGGGGTGGCAGTAATGGCGGTGGAAATTGGGGATTATCTCCTCACTTGGTTGAGGGGAATTGAAGATGATTCTCTAGGTTGTGTGTGGAGTGGAGAAGGAATTACAGATTAGCCCCCCAGGGTGGGTTAGGTTGTAAGGCATTGAGGATTAGTCCTGAGTGAGATGTAGGGGGAGAAGGAGGAAGAGTTAGGATTATCCCTGACATAAAATGTGCTTTGAGGAAGGAATTTGGGATTATTCCCCTGCACTTGGAGGGACAACTAGGAATTACATTCAAAGTGGATATACTATGGGGGAACTGGAGATTATTTTCCTGGGATGGGTGAATTCATTTCCCCTCAGTTGTATGAGAAGGGATTTGGGGGGGGAAGAGGGATGGGGTTTTACTCCCAAGCATGTGCTGTTGGTGGTGATGTTGAATTGAGGAATTCTTCTTCCCAGGCCTGTGGTTGTGCCTTTATTCCCTCATGTAGGAATGTGAGGAATAGATTATTTCCCTGGGGGGAGAGGGCTAATTGGGAGTTATTTCCCGGGTGGGTATGTGAGGGAGAAGGTTGACTGGAGGCTTGGTCAGGAGGAAGGAGTCATGGGGGGGGGGGGGATTGGAGGTTATTTCCCCCTGATGGGTATGGGGGTTAAATATGTATGGAGAGGAACTGGTTATTGCCTTGGGTGGGTTTGTTAGGGAGAGGTGTGAACTGGGGGGGTTATCCCCCGGGGCGGGCGTGTGGAGGGAGGCCTGGGGAGGGGGTGCGTATTCCCCGGGGTGGGTTTGTCAGGAAGGGGTGAGAATTGGGGGTTATTCCCCGGGTGGGTGGTTTGCCAGGGAGGGATGTGACTTGGGGTAATCCCCCCCTCCTGGGTGGGTGTGGCTGAGAAGGGGGGGGTCAATGGGAGGCGTACCCCCCGGCGGGCCCGGCTGGCACAGAGCCGCAGGCAGCTGGTTGGGGACCCCGTCGCTAAGAGCCTCCTTAACGCGGGGAGGCGGGGGCGGCGCGGCCGAAGGGAGCCGAGGGAGGCGGAGCGGAGGCCGGGGAGGAGCCGGGGCCTGCAGTGGAGCCGCAGCCCGGAGCAGCCGCCGCAGCACCCACGGGAGCGGCGGGGCCTGGAGAGACTCAGCGCCGTCCAGCCGGGGCCCAGCACAGGAACCCGGGGAGCCCCCTAGGGACGAGCCCCAGCCCCGATAGAAGGCGTCGAAGGTGGCCGGCCGAGCCCGAGATCCGCCGCGGCCTCCAGTGGTAGCCGGGCACAGCGAGAGGAGACGGGGCCTAAGGGGAAGGCAGGGACAGCCCCATACCCGCCCCGCTCCCCTATACCCAGCTGGGCGAGAGAAACCCCAACACTCGGCTGGGCGAGGAACCCCTTCCCCCAACCCAAAACCCAGTCGGGGGGGAGACCCCACTACCCGCCCCCCAGTATCTGCCAAGGGGCAGAGACACATACTAATCGGAGGAGCTATTTTCTGTAGTTCCCCCGAAACCCAGACAGCGTGAACAAACTCCCCATTACATAGCCAGAAGACTTAGGATCCGCTCCCCCTCCCCACATCTTGTTCCTCCTACCATACCTGCTGAGAGGAACAGCCTACTCATCTATCAAGGGGAGAGATTTTCAGCTCTCCAAAGCCCAGCCAGAATAAGTGGGGAATCTCCAAGAGAAAGTGAGCCCCCTGCACACCACCTGCGGCATAGAGAAAGAGACCTCAATATCTGCCTAGGAGAAAGGTAGCCTCCAAGAAGCACCCCCCCCCCCAAGCCCTCATTATTAATTAACATTCTCCAAGGAAAGACACCCACGGATAAGCTGAGCTAACGCCACTTTAACCCAGTATTCATGGAGGGGTGCAAAATGCTTCCCTGTACTCCGTAAGGGTTGCCCTGAGAGAAACTCATCCCAAATAACTTAAAGATAGTCTTCCTGATCAGCCCTCCAAAAAACTGTCTCAAACCTTCTACCTAGCCAAAGGGAGAAGAGATCCCCCCCCCCCCTTTCAAATATCCATCAAACAGGGAGACCCTAATCTGAAGGAGGAAATCCTTAGAGATTTGCCTTCCCCACATGCCCAGCTAAGAGGGTGGTGTGGCTACAGGGAAGAGAGAAAGGAACCCCCAAACAAGGAGAGGAGTGATTCCCAGACTGCTGGCAGAGAGACGAGAAGGCTGTCTCACAGGAGTGACACCCCTAAAATAGCTACCTACAAAGAGAAGGGGACCTTCATGCCAGGAAAATACCTGCCGTTCAGGGGACTGATAACCCCAAGCAGATCCTTCTACCTCTCAAGACCCTAACTTCATCTGCACTCCGCCATCCAGAGCTCGGAATAGCTCGCATCAGCACGCAGAGGATGGGGCCTAGGGGAGGCGTGTGAAGGACAGCACCCCAGATACCTGCAGCAAAGAGAACCTCCCCCTCTTACAGAAAATCTTCCAGACAGTGAGTGACCATGTTCCATTATCTCTCTTTCGCTCCTTGTCTTTCACCCCTTCCATGTCTGCTTGTTTGTCTCTCCTTTTCTCTTCCCATCTCTGTCCCTTTCAGTATCTTTTCTTTTCTCTCCATCTTTTCTCTCCTTGTTCTTCCGTGTTGGAATCCCCACCGCCCCCTTTTTTCTCTGTGTACCTTTCTCCATCTCTCTGGAGTTAACTGTCTCCCTTTATTCGTTATAAAAGATTGTCCCTTTTTCTTTCCAGCACATTGCTTATGGGAGACCCTACCCACCCACCCCCGAATAACAAACCTCCCGTCATTCCTCCTCCATCTCTCAACGGTGGTATTGAATGTACCTTGAATTCAGCCTTCTTCATCACTTATGTGATGATCACCCAGGGGTCAATGGGAAGGATCACATTGACTGAAAAGTCCAAAGGATGGGAGTGGGGATGAGAATAGGTCCTGTGTTTAATTTCTGGCATTTATTATGATATTTTCATGAGGCTGGGGTGTGTGGATCCTGTTGCTGATTCTCTGGCCCTTTTCACAGGGCCTGGGAGGAGCGGAGGGGAGGGGATGGGTGGAGGCCATGGCAGGTGTGCTGTGCATGCAGCCCATTGCATGGACGCACACCCATCTCCACCAATCTCCATGCACAGAGGCATCTCTGTTTTCTCCAGTGCCTCTGTGCGTGGGGGATCGGTGGAGTGCGGGAGTGCACACCCATCCCCACTGGTGGCCGCCTGGATGCCCCCCCCCCTCGCCCACCCAGTTGCCTATGTGGGTGGGGATGTCTCGTGTGAAAAGGGCCTCTGTGGGGCAGATCACATTGCCCTCAAGGGCTAGGAGTGTGAATCCTAGTGTTGGGATGCAGAAACCGACTGTGTTTGGAAGGTGGGTTATGCTGTGGGTATGGGTGCCGCTATGCCTAATCAGGGAAATGCAGGTCTGAATTCTAATATTGAGACTCTGGGCTGTGCCCCACCCCCCAGTTCTCAAAGTCTAGAATTGGAATTCCCTTGTCTATGAAGCCCACTGTGCGTGGAATTCATTCCAGCCCTCTTGGAGTGTGCATTCTACTTTGCTAAGGGGACTTAGAATATGAATCTTGGAGGGAATGTCCTGAGATGCACATCCTGCAGCCTTGTGATGTTGGGAGAGTTAAATTGGAGTGTTCTGAGACAACGGTAGCCCTGCTTAGTGATTGATCCAAGGAAATGGTGTTTGCTGGGAAACTGAAGACCAAAGAGGCTTTGCCTCCACTAATTCTAGGGCAGATTCTGTTGGCAGAGGCAGTACTCTTGATAAAATACCCTGGGAATCCCAGGCATCCTTCAGCCCCACTTCTTATCAGCACAGACTCCATTATGGAACCTCACTCCTGCAAGACAGTTGCAAGGAAATGTAAGAGCAAAGGATCTCTTGCCTTGAACAATAGCAGGTCGGACTCTTACAGGGAAATCCCAGAAAGAGAACCAAGAGGAATCCCTTTGTATGGCTAGCTAACAAACTTGGACAAAGAACTATCTGGACCTCCCCCAAGTTGACTCTATTTCCCCCATGGCATTTGAACTTCTTTGTGATCATTAGGATGGCGTGGTAAATTTTCCCAACAGCTCAAACCCACCAGTAAATATGCTATATGATGCCTTCCCACCTGTCGCCTTATGGTTATGCAATCAGTCTGCTTTTGATTTCTTATCTAGAACTGGGAATGAGATAGCTGAGGCATTTTGGCCTTTGTACATCTAAGGGATGGGGATTACAGACTCTTCATACCGTGGAGGTTGACTCACCTTCCTTTGCCTCAGTCCCACAATAGTGACTTGATGTTTTTCTAGTGCCTTTGGTTCCAGCGGTTGGCAGAGCAATTTTCAGACTATATATACCACCTCTTAAAAACTCTTCTTGCAGGTGGGATTTGAGTGGTTTTGGTGGGTGAATAAAATACATGTGTTCCTATTTTCCCCCATTATTTTATAACCAGGCTGGTAAAAAGACACTCTTGCAAAACTGAATATTATGTGTGTGTGTAATTGTTGGATGCTACTTGCTTGTTAGATCCTGAAAATGCATCATGCTACTAAAGACTTTAAGAAGAGCTTTGAGCTGGAGAGTTTGCAGTGTGAAAGCTATACAAAAGCTAGGACACACTGTAAATCCCAGAGAAAGGAAATAAGGATGGAGAGATGTATATATTGTGTTGGGCTTACGTAGATCATTTTTCCAAGTAAGATTCAGCTGCTGTTGAGGTGGAATGCCTTGGCCATTCTGCACCCGGGGTCTAAGATAACATTGTCATAGGAAAGTAAAGGAATAATATTATTTAGTGGTTTTTTTTTAGTTATTGTTTAATTAGGAATAATATTATTTAGTCACCTTGCATTGCAAGGTGATTTACTGGTGTGTTAAATTCGAGATCTGCATTCCTAGGAGTTTGCAGATAGTCCATATTTGGGTAGCTAAATAAGTGACCATCACCTTATAAAAAGCATCCAGGATTTTACCATTGACTCTTTTTGGAGCTGCTGGGTGCTTAATATTTTGAAAAGGGTGACACTTATCCAAGTTTCAAAGTATGGATTTAGAGGCCTAGCTTTAGGCACCTGGGCTTGAAAATCTTTGCCTTTCACTATACAGAGTCTGGTACCTTAAACATGTGCAAGGTGTTGAGCACCTTTAACTCCCAGTTAGGCCAATGTGAATCTAGGAGTACACACAGCATCTTTTAGGATCAGGCCCTGAATTATATGAAAGGGGCTCTAGGGGTGTGTGAGAACCAATGTTTACAACAGTGGAAGATGGTGTCACAAGGTGGCTTGTTAGTTATCCTCTGGGTTTTATTTTAAAATGAATAGGGTTTTCAGAGGAAATGGAGAAGAGGGCAGGCAAAGGCCATGTTAAATTAAAACAGCAAGGGAAGTCTGAGGAGGCTGAATGATGTTACCAGTTAAGAATCTGCTGTGTGGCCCCTGATTCTTGTGAAAATGATTCAGGAAATCTTGTGCCAACCTTGAATGCTGGCAAGTTCTGTAGGCCATCCCTGTAGCAATCACTTTCTAAACAAAGCAGTACAGACATTTCCTTTGCACTGCTCCCTGCTAATGTGTCTCCGCCCTGCCACCTACAGTGGGTGCTTCAATCTCCATGACCCATTCAGACCTTTGGCCTCTCTGCTGAGAATGTTAGCTGGGAGGCCTGTTCATGCCAGTTGTGATATGGGCACCGCTCCATAAAGAACTGGACGAAGACAAATAACTCATTTCACGCAGCTATCTGATAGGAATCACTTTTCATTGCGAGTAACAAAGAAGGAAAAAGTTCTGTATCTTCTTCCCCAGTAACAAGTATAGTACATTCCCCACCCCCGTCTGGCCAAACTATTGTAAGTGACCTGACCCTGTGTATTGTGCAGTTTTGCTCCAGAATTCACAGTTGTGCATGCAAGTTTAACCTTGAAATGGAGACCCCAGTGGCAGAGTTTTTGGAGAGCCTGAAGCAGTAGCTTTGAGATGCCCCATTCTGGGGTGTGTTTGCTCTGAAATCACATGCATTGCATCTAGAGATGCCAACAAATATCAGTACTGTTAACTGCTTCACTCTGTCCTGATTATTTTAGTAGTGGTGGTTAACTAATGTGATATTTCTGTGATCCCAAACTGCCTCCTCTATAAGTACAGGTGCCAGGATATCAAGAACCAGACCTTGAACTGGTGACCCCAGGGTTCCAGGACAGCAGCCAACTCAGCAGTGCTACTGCCACTCCCTGGCCTGGGCCCTGAAGCTGCCTGGTAGACTCTTGGTTGTGGCCCTCTTGTCTCACATCTCCAGCCTCCTACTTGGCCTCTGTCCTGTTAGAAGGCCATCCAGGGGCAACAGGAAACTGAGCAGAGCAACTCGTTGCTTCCTGTCCTTGTCAGATCCTGTCTGACTCCGCTCTGTGCTTGTTCCTGCCTGAAGTTTGTCTGACCCCCATCTCTGCTTTGCTTCTTCTCTGAGCTTTCTTTCTGGTCTGTCCCTGCCTGTGTGCTTCTCCTGTTCCTGAGCATGGAACCCCTCTGACTCTGAAGTCCACCCACGTCTCAGATGTCTGGTCTTTACGCAGTATCCCTAAATGTTCCCTATACAGCTGCCATAGTCTTTCAGCTTCTCCCTGAGAACGATCTAGGATGTAGTTATGTAATGTCAGAGCAAGTCAGTGGCATGTAAAATAACTGAAAATGTGGCTCTTGAACCTTTTTGATGTCCATGACAAAACTTTGGTTTAATTTAATCAGTGAGAATTGCATCTGCTGTGAAATGAATTGAATTCAATGTACTAATAGATGGGAGACTGTACTATTCATTTTTATATTTCACTTCACTCTCAATTTTAAAATGAAGATGCTGTGGAATACCCACAATGTTGCAAAATTCAGAGACTTTGCAGCAGGGAATTGGTCCAGCTTGATGTGATGTTCACTGGACTTTACTGAAGTTTCAAAGACTTTTTATATCCTTCCTCATTTCCCTCCCAACCATGGCATGCAACCATAATGGAGCTGGTGCCTTAAAAGATTCCCCCACCCCAGTGTTGAGTCTCTCACTGTCAGCCCCCTCCCTCAAATCTGTTGGTGCATCAAATTTAGATTATTTTCCTGAGCCTTTCAGGCCTTGTGTTTTCTCACCTCTGTCTGCATCTGTATTCTCATTTCCTCCTACACTCCTGTACTCCGCTCTGCCTCTTACTCTCCTGCTCAGTTTCTCTCTCTTTTTCCCCTCAGTGTCTGCTTTTGGCCTTCTGTTGCGCTGCTCCATACCTGGGACAGACACTTCATTTGACAAAGCTTCTCCCATCTTTTCTTTAATACCTTCTTTTTTCAAGAATCTGTTGGCTTTTTAAGTTCAGAAGGAATCATTGAGAGCATCTAGTTTGACTTCTTTTATGTCGTAGGCCACTGAATTACTATATCAAGCTCTTATAACCACTTCCCACACCTCTGATTTTCCTTCATTAACTTTTAAGCATGTGGGAGCAGGATCCTGTTTTATTCTGTTGTATCTACCCTCACATACACATGTATGCAGCTATGTCATGACAGTTTGGATCCTCCTAGCCTGCTTGGTCCTACTAGCTGGGGTCTGGCACCAGTGTTTTAGCAATGAAAGGCTCCATAATCGCCTTGCCTTATTTCTTGCCCTTCTTCCAACTGGGTCTTGAATTTGAGGTGCCTTACACTACATTCTCTGATTCTCCCTGTTACAGTCCAACTTCAGGTTATTAGGGGCTGGAATGAAACTCTGGAAACAAAAGACTGATAGAAAATTCCATATCCCAATCCCTGAGCCACCTCTCTTTCTCAGCTTGGTGCTGGATAGGTACAAGGGACCAACCCAAGAAAATAATTGTTCTTGTCCTCTGTTTGCTTGGATATGATGGCTCTATAGAAGAGGCTGGTCAGTTTTGAAGATGAGTGGGGAGCTGTTTTCCTTCTTACCCAAAATACAAGGGCCCCCCCTGTGCTCCCTTGTTTGTTTTTGCATTAGAAATTCACGTTATGTCTAGACTGTTTCAAGCTGGAAGGCTCTGTGGCTGACTAGAACTAGACACAAGGATAAATAAAAGTTCAAGAGACCAACAGGTCAACCTATCAGGAATGTGGCTGTGTGAGATTTGTGGGGAACTGTTTTTGTCATACACTGTCCAATATGGTCATCCACGTATGCACAGATCATGACCTTGTGTTGTCGGCCTTGCTGGTGCAGTCATACATTCATTCTGGCGTGTAAAGAGACACTACTATACTAGCAAGATTTCAAAATCACAAATATCACGGAAGTGAAACCTGAGCAATTGGAGAAGGGCCTGGGACATTTCTGAATATTTCACTTGAGGGTATCGATGTTGAATTTTTCAGAGTGATTTTTCTCCCAGTAATTTGGCACATATTAAATAGATACTACCACACAGTCCCCTTGCCCACTCTCTCCAAGACCTAACAAAACCAAGTTTTAAGTTAATTTTTATCCCGCCCCGAGCTGCATTGCAGGAGGGGGCGGGATAAAAATCTATAAAATAAATAAATAAATAAATAAATAAGTAACTTTTAAGTTCCCTTCATTGTCTTTGGATCTCCAGCAAAAATGAAGGAGGAGAATATTAGATATTTTTAAGGTAATCAACCTGAGAAAGACCATAAATATATTTTTAAGGAAGCATAAAAAAGCAAATGGACACAACCCACCACTTTTTTTTAGAGGTGAAAGGTCTGTTATTGCATCCCTAGCATAGAATTATTTTTTAAAAACTTGACAACCAGAGACACAGTGGATGCCCTGGACTTCTCCATATGTCCTCCAATGACATTTTCCTGGCTAGGTATAGGGGCCTCTTTTCCATCCTCATCCTTGGCCTCTGCCATTTTTGACACTTGATCATACTCTCCCAAGTCCCTCGTGAGGTTTTGTCCTCCCTTGACTCATACATCCCTGTCTTCTCCTGCCTCCCTAGTTGTCTTCAGGAAGCAGTCCTCCCCTTTGCCTCTTTCCATGAAGTTCCCATTGAGCTGATTGTTTGGCTCACTCCTATTTTTCCTCTTTGACCTTTCTAATAGTAGTCTTGTTTGATTATGTAGCTTCACTACCATTTTTATGTTAACTCACAAATCTATGTTTCCGCTCTTGACTGGACTTTCTTCTGTCCAATCCCACATCTCATCTTCACTCTCTGGTATCTCCTCTTACCTTGTTGCCAAATGAAAAGTTAAAATGACACAAAGTGAACTTCCCTTTGACACAGTCCCCACTTCCCCCTTTCTCTTTCACATGCAACAAAATCACCATCCTTGGTCACCCCACAGCCTTGATATACTTCCACTCTTTCGCCCCATACGTGCAGGCTGAGTTTGCATCCTGCTGCTTTGTGCTCCAGAACATCTGAAACATCAAACCCCTTTCTGTAGACACATGGCTAAATCTTCAAGGCCTTCATTGTCCTCTCCACCCACTTCCTCTCTGACCTCCTCAACACCCGCTAGACTATGTGAAATGTAGCTTGCGAAGATCAGCTTTCTTACATCGTCGTCCTCTCCCCCGTCACATCAAGTAAAGCTTCTTGTTCTTATTTAAGGCCATTCACAACTTTGCCTCTCCCTTCCCTGCAGGGGTGCATTGATTTTTAAATCAGCAAGAAGAATCATTTATTTAAATTATTGACTTTAATTCTTTGTTTTCATTTCTATTTTAGTTTTTTCCTAAAGAAGTTTGCATCACTGGTTGCTATAACTATTAAAATATGTTGATTTGATTATTTTATAACTAATGTTTGCTTGTATGTAGATTTGGTACTTTTCATTAGCGTTGAATAAAGACAGACTAAACTGCTTAACAGCACTTACTTAGTTTTCACTTCTATTTCTTATATATTAGCAAACATTCTTACTTTCTAGATAATTCACTTTATAGCCACGGTTATTGCCAAGCTGGATTTTTGTAAAATATAGAATTCACTTAAAATTACATAAAGGCAGACTTTTTAAAAAGTGCATTGGGTTCTAGTCTATGCTGTGTCAATTTAGCTTTCTCTTTCCAGACACACACATTCATAAACACACACACACACCCCATCTAAACTGCTGCTGCCATCTAAATATTCTATAGAGCCCAGAGAATGACTACAGTGGCACAGCACAGACTAGAACCCAGGACCATGAGCATTGAAGCCCAAAACCAAACCATTTAACCAAGGAGAAGGGCCTGCTGATTCCATCTGTCAAACAGGTATTTAATTAATGGCATGTGCGTTGCTGGTAGCCAAGTACAGGCAATAGCTACCTGTGTAAACCAGAAAACTGGACAAGGGTCTAGCTGGCCTTGTGGATAAGGTTGCCACTCTTGGAATCAGAAGATCCAGGTTCAATTCCTGGTTCCTCTGGTAAAGGTCTGTGGCCTTAGAATGCCCATCTCTAAATGGAGCATTAGGATGTTCTCACTCTTCCCCAGGAGGTAACAGTAAATGGATTTTTAAAGCATGGAATCCGCTATTATATTGTTCAACAAAATACATCCCTTCTCCCCCACTCTCCCCATTAGTTAAATAAAACTACCCTTAGAACATAGCCATTGCCATACAGGATTGGACCAATAGTCCCTCTAGCCCAGCTCCCTTTGTCAGCAGTGGCCAGCTTTGGTTGCTTCAGAAAAGTGAACAGCCAACAGCCCTGACAGTAGAGGTCCCATCCCCTAACCAACTTGACAAATAGCTGTTTTTGGACTTATTCTCTAATACCTTAATGGTAAAACCTTTTTCAAGTACACCAGAAGTAAGAAGTCTGCTAGAGAGTCTGTTATGCCATTAGATGACCAGTGTATAATAGGGGCACTCAGGGAGGATAAGGTCATTGCAGAGAAGCTGAATGAATTCTTTGCTTTGATCTTCACTGCAGAGGATGTTGGGGAGACACCCACACCCAGAACTGTTCCATGTAGGTGATGAATCGGAAGAGCTGTCACAGATCAACATGACTCTGGAAGAGGTTCTAGAGCAAATTGACAAACTAAATAGTAACAAATCACCAGAACCAGATGGTATTCACGCCAGAATTCTGAAATTGCAGATCTACTCCTGGTAATTTGTAACCTATCACTAAAATCTGCCACTGTACCTGAGGACCAGAAGGTAGAAAATGTAATGCTGATTTTCATTACATTCATTCATTAAGGGCTTCAGAGGTGATCCTGGAAACTACAGACCGGTAAGCCTGATGTCTGTGCCAGGCAAAATGGTGGAAATAATTATTAAGAAAAGAATACTGGGCATATTGATAAACATAGCATAATAGGGAAGAGTCAACATGGATGTAGCAACGGGAAGTCATGCCTCACTAATCTATTGGAATTGTTGAGGGTGTAAATAAGCATGTGGATAGGGGTGAGCCGGTTGACATAGTGTATCTGGATTTTCAGAAAGCATTTGATAAGATCCCTCATGAGAAACGTTTAAGGAAATTAAAAAGTAATGGGATAGGAGGCAATGTCCTATTATGGATCGGTAACTGGTTAAAGGATAGGAAGCAAATAGTAGGACTAATGGTCAGTTTTCACAATGGAGAGAAGCAAATAGTGGTGTGCCCCAGGGATCTGTACTGGGACCAGTGGTGTTTAATATATTCATTAATGATATGGAAAAAGGAGTAAGGGGTGAGATGATCAAATTTGCAGATGACACAAAGTTATTCATGGTAGTTAATACATGAGTGGACTGTGGAGAATTTCAGGAGGATCTTGTGAGACTGGGTGACATGGATATAAATGACAGATGAAATTTAATGTGGACAAGTGCAAAGTGATGCACATAGGGAAAAATAATGTTAGGAGGTGTGACTGCACCCTGAGTATTGTGTGCAGTTCTGGTCACCCCATCTCAAAAAAGGTATTGTCGAAGTAGAAAAGGTACAGAGAAGATCATTTTGTTTGCCAAAGGGTATGGAACGTATGAAGAGAGGCTAGATAGGTTAGGGCTCTTCAGCTTGGAGAAGAGAGGATTGAGAGGGTATATCATAGAAGTTTATAAAATCCTGAGTAGTGTCGAAAACGTAAATAGAGAATGGTTAGTTACCCTCTCAAATAGTACTAGAACTAGGGGACACCCCATGAAACTAGCATGTAGCAGATTTAAAACAGCTGAAAGAAAGTATTTTGGTCGAGGCCAGTAGTATAGCTGAGTTTAGAAAAGAATTGGACAGGTTTCTGGAGGATCGGTCCATTAGCACTATTAGCTGGGTAGTTTGGGGGGAATGTAACCTCTTACTGTCAGGAGCTAGGAGTGAACAACAGGGAATGAATTTCCCCATTGTGACCTGTTGGGTTCTTCTTCCAAGTGACCAAAATTGGTCAGAGACAGATGCTGGGCTTGATGCATGGACCGTGGGTATGGCCCAGGATGGCACTGCTTATGTTCTTATGTTAATATGTGTTGGGTCTCTAAAACAGTGATCAAAAAATTAAAAATAAAAACTTTTACAGAAATTAAAGTGAACATTTTTTTGCAGAAGAGAAATTGACAGTCAAAGCTGCTGTTTGGAAAAAAGTAAATTCCAGCTCTTGCAAGAGGGAAAGTGACACATGGCTTGTTTTTAATGCTCATTGAAGTCTACCACAAAGCTCCCTTTTCTTTAATAGCAGAGGAACTGGGACTCGAGGTACTTAAGGTTCAGTCCTACTAAAACATGTGCATTTGCATCGTGTAACACAGGGTGATTTCAGGCGTTACGTTCGTCTGAAATCACCACAGTCAACCTCAGTCAACCGCGGGGTGTGTGTGTAAACGGAGGTGAACGTCTGTTTGCGTGCATCCAGATGTTCACCTCAGTCAGCCACCCCCCATGGTGAATCTAACCACGCTTTGTTCTCCCGCACCATGGCGGTGAATGAACCGTGGTTAGGGGGAATGCGGTGAAGGAAAAGTAACGTCTGTTACCTTACCTTCACCGCGTTCCGGGGTCCCGGCGGTGGCAGCGGCCAGATAGGCTGCTGCGCCTGCCTGTCTCGGGGAGTGCTGGGGGCGGGGCCGTGCGACCACACACTGCATTGCGCAGCCCCGCCCCCTCCGGGAGGGCGGGTGCCCCTTTAGACATTATGGCCAGGCGCTTTCACCACGGGCCGTGGTTCAGCGGTCCCCATGGCCAGGAGCGAAGGGGGGAACGTCTGTTGGCTCCCCCCTTCACCCCCGGCCGTGGTCTGAACCACCCCATGGCCCGTGGTGAAAGCGCCTGGCCGTAACGTCTGAAATTACCCACACTCTCTGCAGCTCCATTGACTTCACTGCTACTCGCAGTGAATACTTTTCCTCATAAACATGATTTTTTAAGTTTTACAAGGTCTAAGGGTTGAGTCCCTTAGACCTTGTGAAAGGGTGGCTCTCATGGTCGGTGAATATACACAGGATCCGCTCTGTCCATCACCGTGCTGACCTCTTCAGATGTCAGGTACCTTTACCAGATGTGCTGTCTCTTTACAGTGGTACACATTCAGATCTTTATGGGGTGCCTGAGCTGCAGGCCTCCGCTTCTCATCTAATCCTGTCTGCAGAGGTCCTAGCCCTTGGACGAATCACCTCTCTCTGGGAGAAGCCTCTGGCACTCACTCACCAGTCCTCCTGGAGATTTTTGTCTTGACTTCTTGCAGGGTCAGCCATTTCTTTCCCAGCTTCCCCTTTTCAAGGTTTTTGAGCTTCATATATCCCTTGATTGGGCTTTATTAGGTTAATGCCTTCCTAGCTGCACTTTTGCTAGCCCAGGAACTAATCCTGCTGGAACTTACTCCTGGCCAGCACCCTGCCACTTCTCCAAAGATTTAGGGCTTGCTCATACAATGCAGTTTATCTAGATTGACCACCCTTTGCTTTAAAATCAGGATCATGCATGTGATTTTTTATTTTATTTTTAAAAAACAAATTCCTAAAGTTTCCGGGTTAATCTGCATGAACAAACCTGAAGTACGGCTAAGCCCCGACTGGGTTTGTGCTAGTGCACTAGATAGAAAAAGAGTAAATTAAACTAGAATGTTAATGCCATTTGGGTGCTCCAAAGTGGTTTCATTATTGTGGACTAGTTTTGGATTAAAAGTACCGTAGAGGCCCCCTTACATGGACACCAGAGGGGACGGGAATGCTTTTTATCTGGTGTCCATATGGGATGGGGCAGGAGTGTTTTACTGTAACTATAGTCTAGTGTGGTTGAGAGCTGTGGGCAACGTAAGGTGAATTCTGAGTGAGGAAGGATCCAGGTTTCCAAAGGTGTGGATCGAGGTAGCTTCTGCACAGTTGTCTCTGACCTTATCTGAGGATTGACTAGCTTAGGGCGGATTCCGACGTGCGTTTAAATCGCACAGAAGCCTTGGCGACATAGTGCGATTTAAAAAACCCCGCACTTCCAGGCTGGTGTGAATGCGCTGAGCGCGCACATTTCCACTTAGCCCGAATGTTTGGAGTGCGGATTGAAAAGTTGCTCGGAGCAACTTTTCAATCCGCGCTCCAAACATTTGGGCTAGGTGGAAATGTGCGCGCTCAGCGCATTCACACCAGCCCGGAAGTGCGGGGTTTTTAAAATCGCGCTATGCCGCCGAGGCTTCTGTGCGATTTAAACGCACGTCGGAATCCGCTCTTAGTTGCAGTGCTGTGCATATGCAGCCAACAACCCTCATAAAGTGTACAGAATGAACATTGCAATGGAAAATTTCACAAATTCACAAAGTACTTAAGTTTATCCCCTGTTTTGGCTATAAAGGTCTGCCTTTAGGACTTAAAATTATGCTTCTTCATACCCATGCTGCTTTTCAATGGGTCATTTTGTTCTGGGTTGAGGGTGAAGTGCAGAAAGATGAAACATGTCATGTGGAAATTAATGTTTACAAATAACTCAGTTTTCACAAGATCGAGCCTCCTTCTGTTCCTCTCCTCCATCCAAGTGGCTGGGCCCTCTGCCTGCACTGTCCTTTGGCTACAGTTCATTCAGCACTTTCAGATCGCTATAATCCTGTTTTCTATCAGCAATGGAGTTTACTATTAAAAACATTAACTTCAGTTAAGGGGGCACATTCTCGTTGTGGATTCCACCCAAAGAGAAGCCTCTTTTGATTCTGCCAAAATCAATTACAGCCAAAAGATCTATGGGATTCACTTTGATTCAACCCAAAGATTTCTCAGAACAACCTGGAAAACCAAAATAATGTTCTGAAATCTGGGTCAACCCAAAAAGCTGGCAAAGTTACTACTGTAATCTGGATTGATTTGTGAACAAGACCTACGTGTTAAGCGTTTTCATTGAAATCAACATACCTGATCCCTGGTGGTGGTCTCACAAATTCAATTTGACTTTAGGTTAGTCCCAAAACTTTACAGTAATGCATGCACATAAATCTCTGTAGGATCATGGCCTCAATGCAGAAGAAATTAAAAAGTCGTGGGATAGGAGGCAGTGTCCTGTTGTGGATTGGTAACTGGTTGAAGGTAAGGAATCAAAGAGTCTGACTAAATGGTCAGTTTTCGCAATAGAGAGAAGTAAATAGTGGAGCGTCCCAGGGATCTGTACTGGGACCAGTGGTGTTTAATATATTCATTAATGATCTGGAAAAGGGAATAAGGAGTGAGGTGATCAAATTTGAAGATAACACACAGTTATTCAAAGTAGTTAAAACATGAGCGGACTGTGAGGCATTGCAGGAGGATCTTGCGACACCGGGTGACTAGGCATCTAAATTGCAGATTAAATTTAATGTGGACAAGTGCAAAGTGATGCACATAGGGAAAAATAATCCAAACTATGAGTACACAATGCTGGATTCTAAATTAGGAGTTACCACTTGGGAAAAGGAACTTGGAGTCATTGTGGACAATTCATTGAAATCCTCAGGTTAGTGTGCGGCGGCAGCCAAAAAAGCAAACAGAAGCTTGCAGGGAGTAACAACTGACCTGCCCTGTTGCCGCTGCCGGGAGGGCTCTGGGAGCTCGCTGCCGGTGGGGGGGGGCTGGTGCCCCGCTGCTCTGCCACCGCTG
Organism: Sphenodon punctatus; assembly: GCA_003113815.1. Lineage (NCBI taxonomy): Eukaryota > Metazoa > Chordata > Lepidosauria > Sphenodontia > Sphenodontidae > Sphenodon > Sphenodon punctatus. The sequence goes on along the minus strand of QEPC01013087.1, from coordinate 172,472 downwards.
GTGACATCGCCGCCGCTGCTCAGCTGCCCGCTGACCTGCGGGAAGAAAAACAATGAACAGTAAGGTTGGGGGTTAGGGGGGGGAACGCAGAGGCCAGCCACGTGGGCTGACCTGTCCCCTCCCCCACCCCCGGAAGTAGCTGGGGGCATAAAGCCCCAGGGACAGCGGCTGCACCGCAGGCTCGCGGCCGCAAGCTCGCGGGCGAAGGGCGCGGCACTTTGGGGGGCTGCAGGGGGTGGCAGGGGGGTATCGTTTGTGTTTGTGTGGGCTTCTGGTTATTTTCAGG
>QEPC01013087.1:136685-160569 GCA_003113815.1 Sphenodon punctatus | reverse complement strand
GGTGAGCAGGAGAAACGAGGGAGAGTGAGGGAGGGGACAGAGGAAGAGCGGAGAGCATGTGCAGGAGTGCGTAGGGAGATTAGGTCCGAGAGGTAAGGGGGAGCTTGGTTGTGGAGTGTTTTGAACGTGAATACCAGGAGTTTAAACAGGATACGTTCAGGAAGGGGGAGCCAGTGAAGGGAGAGGAGGAGAGACTGCACATGGTCGAAGCGACGGGCAGAGTGAATGACCTTGGCAGCTGAGTTTTGGATTGCGATAAGGGGGGACAGGTGAGAGCGAGGGAGGCCAGCAAGGATGAGGTTGCAGTAATTGAGGCGAGAGATAACCATGGCATGAACAAAGGTTTTGGCCGAGGAGGTAGAGAGAAAGGGGCGGATCCGAGCAATGTTATGGAGGGCGAATGATGTAAATGAGTTGTGCTTTTGTCTTATCTTTATACTAGGTTTTTTCCCCCAATTCTTTCAGAGCAACTCTTAACATTTCTCTGCATTTCTACTCTATGATTAAATATCAGACCGCAAAATAGAAACCGTGAAAAACTGGAATCCTCCATTATTTTCGTTAATATGACAAGAGCACTATTTGCACAAGGAGCCTTTTTTGCATCTTGCCAGTAAGGTTTTTCTTTTTGGGACTCTGGCTTTAGCATCACCTGTTGTTACAGCAGAGGCAGGTCGAGCTTTGTCAGACATCACCCTTCCTGCCAGTTTAGCAAATCAATCTTGTGGTTTTGGAACTGGATGCGGATGCACTTCCAGCCTGGGGTTTATGGTGACTTTATAGTTCTCACAAATCCTCATACTTCAGCAGTTTTTGAAACACACATAGGCAGTGCAGCTCACGTTATTCAACCCAGCAGATGAAGTTGTTCCCTGCTCATGCAGTTCTGCTAATTTCCTTTCTGCAGGTTCTCAAAAAACATATGGTGAAGGATGAGCCTTAAGACGTGTATGATTTGGCTCTTCTAACTTCATGCTGTGATGCCTTTTGCTAAACCCATAACTATCAAAAATAGATTTATAATTTTCTTTTCACCACCAGACCTAACATGCAGTGCCCAATTCACCTGTTCAGTTTTATGTTAGTGATCCAGTTTCTGCCAATGAGCAAAGGGTCTGATCCTTGGTAACAACAGACAGGTGCCTGGGTGGTGTGCAGTGGCCTGCAGGCATCCTGAAACTTCTATCTGCCCTTGACTGTAGTTTTAACTCCTGCTTCAGTTTTTTCCTTTACTGAAGCTGCGCACTTTCTCCTCTGAACTAAGGTAGCGCCCATCTCTGTTTACACGTACACAATATGGAGGGTTTGAGTCCCGTTTCCCTTGCCTGCAAGCAGCTCTCCGGAGTGGGGTAAATCACAAACCATCTTGTTCTGGAGAGGCATAGCATTTTATAAAAGGCTCCTCCATCTTCCTGTAGCCGGTGCAGCACTTCACGCTGCTCTGTGAAAATGACTTCCTTTTGTTGGATTCTTTTCTTTGTGGTTTTAACAAGCGGAAGCTGTGTGTCCCCTGCTACCACATCTCCGGCACTTCAGCTTATTGGGAAAATATTACTCTGGCTGCCATGCTGTTCCCAAAGAATGGGAGTGTGGATTCCTCCCAATTTGCTACTGGCTGGTGTCATCTTCTTTCCTCGTGGTCTGAATGTTTCTTCTTTCATGTGGGCATGCGTGTGGATTCTCTCCAGCCAGCACGCAAACACCAGGCCTGCATCCGCCACTCCTTCCAGGTTGAGTTTCTTTTTATGAGCCGTACAAACTGTCTTCCTCTTAATTCTGGATTCCTGATTCCAAAAAGAAAGCAGTCCCTGAGGGCTTCTCACTGACAACTACCAAAATGGCAGGCTGTGTAAACAGTGTTTTAAGCCTCGCCAGGAAATCAGATACACTTTCTCCTTTCTGTGCTTTTTTAAAAATGTGAAATGTGGATAGCTCGGCTAAAGAGATTATTCAGGGGGGAGATAATGGATAGTTTTTAAGTCTTCATTCCAGGCCTCCTAGTCCATTTCACCTGCTTCTTGAGCAGAGCACAGATCTTTCAGAACTGCAGGGTGTTTCTCTTGCAGCCAGTATTAGGGAGATGGGGTTTTATCTTGTTGTTCTCTCCAGTTTCACTGGCATTAAAAAAAATTAAAAATCACCACAGTCTATGTGCATAAAGTTTAACCTCTTCAAGTCTTGTCATCGGATGGGAAACTGTTCAATCCCTCTTCTCTTCCCTGGGGCCATTTTTACAATTACCTTCCTTTATTTTTCTAGGCCTCTTCCTTCACCTTTGTGTAATAGGGTAGCCCTCAAGGGTAGGTGAGACCCCACAGGATCGGGCCCATTACTTTATCTGCCACTGGATCAAACATTTGCAGATGCCAGCCCTTTATTTACGTTGTCTTTCATCTATACCAGGGGTGGGAAAACTTGTCTTCCCATGGGCCACTTTTAAAAATTAGTACAAGCTGCATGGATCAGATAGGAGTTGGGGTGCTTATGATGTATACTTCAGGATGAGGGAAGGAAGGGGAAGATTCAGATCATGGATCTATCCACTATCCTTGAGTGCATGCCCTTAACTCTGCTTTCTTTTTCTGAACTCACTCTTTCAGTGCTTGAGGGTAGGGATTGGATCTATGGGTCCGATTCAGGAATCAGAACGGGTCAAATAAAAAATGGCCACAAGCTGGATTTGGCCCACAGAGCCCAAGTTCCCCATTTATGCTCTATACAACATCCCTGTGGCTTTCCTGAAATGTAGGCCCCTTGCTCACATATATCCATCTGTCCCCAGAAGCCCCTTGCTCCCACCCCAGCCTTCTGGGTACCTTCTAGCCAGATAGCTTCTGCACTTTCCTTCTCAGTCCCCATTTCTAAAGGCTTCCTGTTCCTTATGTAGCCCTCAATTGATTTCATGTCTGTGTATCTAAATATTAGACGCCTATGCATGGCACTATAAATAAAAGTAGCCAGACAACAGGTTCAAAGCAATTCTGTCTTCTGCTGAAAATCAAGCTGCTTCTGTTCAGTTACCTAAAGTAGAGATTTTAGGAGCATCAAGGTTTGAATATTTTGTTAAATGATTTTAATTGGATCAGAATAACAACAACAAAAATAAAACAACAAATCAATTGAGTCATAAGAACATAAGTAATGCCATACTGGGCTAGACCAATGGACCATTGAGCCCTGCACCTGTTTCCGACAGTGGCCAATCTTGGTCTCTTGGAAGAAGTACCCAACAGGTCACAATGGGTCGACCCATTCCCTGTTGTTCCCTCTCAGTTCCTGACAGTAAGAGGTTATATTCCCCAAACCTACCTGGCTAATAGCTGCTAATGGACTGATTCTCCAAAAACGTGTCCAACCCTTTCTTAAACCCAGCTATACTACTGGCATTGACCACATTTTCTGGCAACAAATTCCACAACTGAATTGTGCGTTGAGTGAAAAAATACTTTTTTATTTGTTTTAAATCTGCTACCTGTTAGTCTCATGGAATGTCCCCTAGTTCTAGTACTATTTGAGAGGGTAAATAACCATTCTCTATTAACGTGTTCCACACCACTCACAATTTTATAAACTTCTGTAATATCCCCTCTGTTATCTCTTCTCCAAGCTGAAGAGCCCTGACCTATCCAGCCTCTCTTCATAGGGCTTACATCTTATACCATACCCCTTATCATTTTTGTTGCCCTTCTCTGTACCTTTTCTATTTCTACTATATCTTTTTTGAGATGGGACGACCAAAATTGCACACAATATTGAAGGTGCGATTGTGCCATAGATCTATATAGTAGCATTATGGTACTTTTAGTTTTATTCTCTATCTCTTTACGAATAATTCCTAATATTCTGTTTGCTTTTTTGGCAGCCACCACACACTGAGCTGAGGATTTCAATGTATTGTCCACAATGACTCCAAGGTCCTTTTCCTGAGTGGTAACTTCTAATTTAGAACCCAACATTGGGTGTTTTTACACACACACTTTTCCTGCATGTTTGCTATTACATCCTGAACTTTGTGTGTCTAAATCACTCACCCAGATCTTAAACAGCTGGCTCTTTGAACTTCTGCATGGAACCTCTCCCAGAACTTTTGTGTGTAAAAAGGTCTGGTAAACTGCTTGGCTCCAGGCAGCTGTGGTCACTTGGTCCATGGCAGCCCCTCACATCTACTGCTGCGGCTACTGTAGGCTGCCTCAGGGCTCTGTGTGTGTGTGTGAGAGAGAGAGAGAGAGAGAGAGAGAAGAATGCATCCAGGAAGTGCCTCAGGACTGTGTGTGTGTGAAGAATGCATCTGGAACTTACTTGTGGACTTGTAAACCCAGAAGATTGAAAGACCAGCACTTTAAGGTGTGTGTAAAAGTGTCCCTTGTGTACATAACATTTGGATTGTTTTTCCCTATGTGCATTACTTTGCACTTGTCTACATTAAATTTCAGCTGCCATTTATATTCCCAGTCACCCATTCTTGCAAGATCCCCTTGCAACTCTTCACAGTTGTTCCGTGTTTTAACTACCTTGAATAACTTGGTGTCATCTGCAGATTTTATTCACATCACTCCTTACTCCCTTTCCAGATCATTAATGAATACAGTAAGTAAGTTATTTATTTGGCACTGGCAATTGTCTAGGCCATAAAACAAATGCATACAAATATAACATTTTAACTCAAACAAACCAACAAATTATACACATACACATATTAAACCAAGACATCATAATTCCAATCTTAAATTTTGCTGCCCCTCTGCTTCCCTTAGATGTAAACATTAATGAATACATTAAACAATACCATCCCAGTAGATCCCTCGGGCACTCCACTATTTACTTCTCTCCATTGTGAAAACTGACCATTTAGTCCTTCTCTTTGTTTCCTATCCTTTAACCAGTTACCAGTCCACAATAGGACACTGCTTCCTATCCCATGACTTTTTTATTTAAGCAGGTGAGCCTGATGTTGATGCCAGGCAAACTGGTGGAAACGCCTCACTAACGTATTGGAATTTTTTGAGGTTGTAAATTAGCATGTGGATAAGGGTGAGCCATTTGATATAGTGTATCTGGATTTTCAGAAGGCAGTTGATAAGGTCCCTGATGAGAGACTTTTGAGGAAATTAAACAGTAAGAGGCAGTGTCCTATCTTGGATTGGCAACTGGTTAAAAGATAGGAAGCAAAGAGTAGGACTAAATGTTCAGTTGTCACAATGGAGAGAAGTAACTAGTGGAGTGCCCCGGGGATCTGTACCTGTGTTGTTTAATATATTAATTAATGATCTGGAGAAGAGAGTCGAGCGAGGTGTTCAGATTTGCAGATGACACAAAGTTATTCAAGGTAGTTAAAACCCAAGTGGACTGTGTAGAATTGTAGGAGGATCTTGTGAGACTGGGTGACAGGGCATCCAAATGGCAGATGAAATTTAACGTGGCCAAGTGCAAAGTGATGCACATAGGGAAAAATATCCCAAACTATATGTATACCATGTTGGATTCTAAATTAGGAGTTAACACTCAGGAAAAGGATCTTGGAGTCATTGTGGACAATACACTGAAATCCTCAGCTCAGTATGTGGTGGTGGTCAAAAAAGCAAACAGAATGTTGGGAATGATTTGTAAAGGGATAGAGAATAAAACTGAAAATATCATAATGCCTCTATATAGATCTATGGGACTGCATCTGAAGTATTGTGTGCAGTTGTGGTTGCCCCATCTCAAAAAAGACATAGTTGAACTAGAAAAGGTACAGAGAAGGCAGCAAAAATGATCAAGGGTATGGAACGTATTCTGTCTGAAGAGAGGCTTGATAGGTTAGGGCTCTTCAGCTTGGAGAAGAGATGACTGAGAGGGGATATGATTGAAGTTTATACAAGCATGAGTGGTGTGGAACACGTAAATAGGGAGCGGTTATTTACCCTTTCTAAGGGCCTTTTTAGACAAGTGGGGTTTAAACCTGGCGCTTTTGAACACCTCTGCAGCGGGGGGGCTTTAGACGCTCCTTCGTGAACCGGATGTTACCCCGGCACCATTAGAAACAGTGGCGCTGGGCGCCTCCCAGGTGTTTTGAGATGCGGCATTGTACCGACCTCGATTATCATCAGTGATTAGTTTGTCAGTTTGCTCTAGAACCTCTTCCAGAGTCATGTTGATCTGTGGCAGGTCTTCTGATTCATCGCCTACAAAGAACAGTTCCGGCATGGGTATCTCACCAACATCCTCTGACGTGAAGACCAAAGCAAAGAATTCATTCAGCTTCTCTGCAATGGACATATCCTCCCTGAGTGCCCCTATGATACCCTGGTCATCCAGTGGCCCAACTGACTCTCTAGAGCAAGCTTCTTGCTTCTGATGTACTTTAAAAAAAATAATAATTCATTATTATTTTTGCATCTTCAGTGAGTCTCGCTTCAAGTTCTCTCTTGGCCTGCCTTATTAACATGTTACATCTAAAGAGCGTATGCTCTTTCCTATTTTCCTCATTAGAACTAGCTTTTCATTTTTTCAAGGATGCTTTTTCGGCTCGATTAGCCTCCTTCACCTCACCATTTAGCCACACAGGTAGACGATGGGCCTCTTGCTACCTTTTTTTAACCTGGGGAATACATTTAAATTGGGCTTCCAAGATGGTGTTTTTAAATAGTCTCCACGTCTCTTGCAGACATTTAATCCTCGCCACTGCTCCTTTTAATTTCCTTCTAACTAGTTTCCTCATTTTAGCATAGTCTCCCTTTTTAAAGTTAAATGTTACTACGGTAGTTTCATTTACCATTCTCCCTCCAGTAATTGTGTCAGATTTGATTATATTATGATCACTATTGCCAAGAGGCTCCACCACCACTCCTTGCACCAGGCCCTGCGCTCTGCTTAGGACGTAAATCCAAAGTACCTCCTCATTGTTTCCAGGACCAACTGCTCCAAGAAACAGTCATTTATGGCATCTAGAAACTTTACCTCCATATCACTCCTGGAGGAGACATTCATCCAGTCAATATAAGGATAATTGAAATTATCCATTATTATTATTGTTACGTTACCAACTTTAGTAGCCTGTCTGATCTCTGCCACAATTTCTTAGTCAGTCTCACCATGCTGGTCAGGGGGACGATGGTATAGCCCCACTGCTATACACTTCCCCGTTATGCGTGGAATCATAGAGATTCCAGAGCATAGGTCCTTTCCTGTACAATTTTAATCCTACTTGAATCAATGCTGTGTTTAACATATAGCGCCACCCCACCAGCAGCTCGATCTACTCTGTCATTTTGATATATTTTGTACGCTGGTATTACAGTGTCCCATTTGTTATCCTCATTCCACCCGGTCTCTAGAGGCCTATTATGTCTAGATCTTCATTTAGTGCCATGTGCTCTAATCCTCCCATCTTACTCTTTAGATTTCTAGCATTTGCATAGACACTTAAATGTATTCTTTTTATTTTTATTCTTTGTCTCCTGATTATAAGTAATTGTTTAAGGTATTTTGGAATCATTTATACTTGTGTGTTCTTCAGTGATTTCCACCTGAACTCCCTCAGCTTCTTTCCTAACCTCTGTATTAGGATACTCTAATTTCCCTGAATTAACAGCATCCTTTGGAGATGCCTCAGTCTGAACCATGCGCTCCTCCGCGTCTGTCAGCTTTCCCTGGATTCTAGTGTAAAAGCTGCTCGAACGCCTTTTTAATTTTTAGCGCCAGCAGCCTGGTTCCTTACATCCGATCGGTATAGGCTCCCCTTTCCCTGAAAGGTTCCCCAGTTCCTAACAAATCTAGAACCCTCCTCCCTAAACCATTGTCTCACCCATGCATTGAGACTCTAGAGCTCAGCCTGCCTCTGGGGTCCTGCATGTGGAACTGGGAGCATTTCTGAGAACGCTGCCCTGGAGGTTCTGGACTTCAGTCTCCTACCTAGAAGTCTAAATTTAGCCTCCAGAACCTCCCTACTACATCTTCCTACGTCATTGGTACCCACATGTACCACGACAGCCAGCTCCTCTCCAGCTGTCTCTAATATTCTGTCTAGGTAGTGCGTGAGGTCCTCAGCCTTTGCACCAGGCCGGCAATTTACCATGCAATCCTCATGGCCACCAGCAACCCAGCTAACTACATTTCTAATAATGAAATTGCCAACTACCATGACCATCCTGTTCCCACCCCATGGCACACACCTCTGGGGATGTATCCTTGGTGCAAGATGATAACACATAACCTGGAAGACAGAAGAGTAATTGTGGCATCTGATTCTTTTACAAACACCACTACTCCTGCATTGTAGTGTAAAGGGTGGTTGCTGTGTTTGTCTCTTATATTTGGGCTTCGCTGGGGCTACTCTGGAGTAAGTGGTTTGTGGCTCGAGACCCAAGTCCAGCAGCAGAGTATGCCAGTCCACAGAGCTACAATAACCACGCTCTCTTGCCGCTGTACTCAATGCTCCCTGTGCCACATCTGATAAGCTATACAAGCTCTGCTGTGCAACATCAGATCTGTGCATGCTTCCTAATGTGCAGGATGGGGCATGACTGGTGGGAGTGGAAGAACTTAGTGAAAGAGCAGGACAGGCAAAATATCTAATCTTTACTCCAATCAGTGGCATTTACAGTGCAGGGAATCTGAGCCGGGAGAGGCTGAATTCCACTTTCGGCCTCAGGCTGAACTTGCTGGTCACTCACTGCACCCAGGATTTTGAAGCCAAAGCATCAGCTTGTCTGGAGAGCAGTAATAAAATGCCCATTTATAACGACTGAATATGTAGCTCTTTCATGATGTCTAAGTAGAGGATTCTCCTCCTCATTCTTTCTCTTTTTGGACCATGCAAAACACTGTACCCAAGTATCCAATACCTCATTGCTTAAGTACTGCTTTGGTTCAGCGAGTCAAAAGCCGTAAACCATGACCCACAAACTTCTAACTCTGGAGTAGCCACATTGAAGTCTGCTTCGGAGTGGCTGGTTTGTAGTTCATGGCCAAAGACTCTAATAATCGCTTCTCATCTCCCTAATCCTTTCTGACCTGTCGGGTTATACTAGAACCTATAACCATCACCCTAGAAATGAAAGACCCTGTATCTCATTCCCAGTCCTCTTTTTTTACAATAGTACATATTTTATCATTAGTGCTTACAGGTGATGCGATTGGTTTTTGAGTAGATATTTGGCTGCCTTTAATAATAATAAAAAATATTTATATAGCCCCCCCTTCTGTTGAATGGTGCTCAGCTGCTTCACAGCATTAGTATCCCAAAATACAATTAAAAGACAATAAAATAACTTAAAATCCACGTAAGATCAATTTGAAACAGTTTAAAAGGAGGAGGAAAAATACATTAAGGGGGAACACCAGTGGATCATCTGAAAACACTTGGAAAATAAAAAAGGCTTGAGGTGGTTTTTTGAACGTGAGAATGGAGGAAGCGAGATAGATATCCAGAGGGAGCGAGTTCCACACTGCGGACCCCGCTGCAGCAAAGGTTCAGTAGCCTGCCGACGTGGTGTGATGGCAGGATCTCCAGACAATCTGCGCGTAGATAGCCAGCAGGACGAGATTCCAGGAGCAGGTCTCGGATATAGGCAAGCCTACATCTATACCTAATGACAAGCAGCACAATCTTATATTTGGTTCACAACTCTACAGGCAGCCAATGTAGAGAATGCAGGGTGGATGTACTATGAGCACGGCTGCCCAAACCAGTCAACAGCCATTCTCCTGCATTCTGAACAAGCTGCAAGTGACAGAGAAGCACTGCTGGATGTGCACAGGTTCCTCTTCCTTTTTGAGAGTTACTGCTAGGTAGGAAGGGATACGTAAGCCACTAGCCAGGCATAAAAGGGTGCTTGCTTGTAAGGTGTGGGACTTGCAATGAGGACAGTAATCCAGGGCTGTAAAAATCCAGCTCAAAAAATATACTTGCCAGAGGCGAGCAGGCGAGAGGGTTTTTAAAGCTTAGCAGCTAACTAATGTAGTAGAATATTGATTTGGGGACATCCTGTTGGTTCCACAGTAACAGGTTTTTCTTTTGTCTAAGGATAGCAGTCATAAGGGCTGGAGAGAATATTTGCCAGAGGAAGTTGGAAGATGTATAATAGCTCTTCTAGCTAGGGCTGTGATCTTATTTAGCTTCAAACACCAAGTAGTTCACCATTCTTGGAGACTTCCAAGCAAAACCCTTATGGCTGCACAAAATAGTATTAACTCTTTAATAAGGACAGTCTTCTCTACTTGTCAGTATTGACTTAGCTCTGATGCCAGAGAAGCTATTTTAAGATGACGCTCTAGCCATTCATAGCCATGTCCTGTCTTGCAAATTATGGGACCATAAATCCAACATTCCAGCCAAAAACTAGCTTTTGCCTCCCTGAAATTTTCTACATGGAGAAAAGAATTGGAGACTGCATTTGCCTTCACTTCCTGTCATAAACGACGGTTTGTTTTTCCTGTGTAATGCTGAACAACTGCTGCATTTCACATCGGAGATATCCAGGTTCCAGCAGTGAGGGATTTGTTTGCACTCGTGTGTAAAGCTTGTGTCAGTTAAGTTACCCTGCAGTTAAGAATGAGTATTGCATAAAAGGGAGGCAGGCAGGCAGCACATAAACAGGGTTGTAAAAATCCTCTCGCCTGCTTGTATACTTGGCGAATATACTTTTGAGCTGGCAAGTGGATTGTACAGCTCTGCGTCCCATTTTCTCCACTGCAAATCCTAGCCTGGCAAGCAATTTTTTTATGCCTGGTTAGTGAATTGTTTATTCTGTAATCAAAAACCCTCCGGTTTGCAATAATATAAGGCTCTTGCAAATTCAGTCATGCTGTAAAAAGCATGGAAACTACAAGTTAAGGCTCCTGCCGTAACTTGCGAGCCATGTAAGCAGTAGCAGTAAAGATGTACAGTCTCACATAGTGTGCTTGATTCCAACTTAGGCTTCATGCCCCCACACTTTGTATTGGTCTTTCAGTCCCAGTCCTCTTCCTCTGCAGGTTGGGGACAACACTGAAGCTGGAGAATGGAGGGATGAGAGGGCAGCGGCAGAACTGGGGGGAGCCTGGGGCTGGGAAAGTAGGGGCTGAGGGTGTGGATTGAGGGGCAATGGGAGACCTGTGGGGAGCCCAGGGCTGGAAGAGAAGGGGCTGTGTCATAGACTCATAGAGAAGACCAGAAGGTACCTCAGGGGCCATCTAGTCCAGCCCTCTGCACCACTGCAGGACCTACCACACCCCAGCCATCCACACAGAGAAATCTCACCAATAGCTACAAGTATTTGGTGTCTGTCCCTGTGTCCTGCTCCCCCCCTGTTTTGGGATATTTGGGGGTTAAGGCAGGTAGGGCGTCTGATGCTGGTTAATGCGAGGTCGGTGGCTAATAAAACATCAGCAATCCATGATCTTATTTAGGATGAGGCCGCCGACCTCATCTGCATTACAGAGACCTGGCTGGATGAAGCATCTGGGCCGATTTTTGTCCCAGATGGTGCCAGCTGGGTACGCATCAGTCTAGGATCAGAAGCCAAGGGGGCGGGAGTGGCTGTGATCTGTAAAGACACCTTGACCCTTTGACAGTATCTGGTGCCTAACTCGTCCAATTTGGAATGTGTCCACCTCGTGTTGGATTTGGCTGGGGATAGACTAGAGATTCTGCTGGTGTACCGACCACCCCGCTGCATGACTGACTCCCTGACTTCTCTAGCTGATTTGGTCTTGGAGGTGGTGTTGGAATCTCCTAGACTTATTGTCTTGGGGGATTTCAACATCCACACTGAGGCCAGCCTTTATGGGGCGGAGCAGGAGTTCATGGCCTCCATGACAACCATGGGCCTATCCCAGATAGTATCTGGCCCGACACATGAGGCAGGACACACGTTGGATTTGATGTTTTGCACCAGCCTGAAAACAGGGGTTCTGATTATTGGGGGGTGGGTGTTACTACATCATTGTCGTGGTTGGATCATTTACCCTCTGAAGGCACAGATCCCCACCCCTTTATGCCCTTGTCAGGGTGGTGGACCCATTAGGATGGTCTTCCCTCTGAGACTTATGGATCCAATTGGTTTCCAGAACTCTCTAGGGGGTGTACCTACCAAACTTGATGGCTACTCTGTCAGTGATCTGGTTGCTTTATGGAATGACATCTTGACCATGGCCATCGACTTGGTTGCACCCAGATGTGTGCTTCCACTGCTGCGGCAGCACAGGGTTAGGGTTAGCGTATGCTTCCACCTGGTATACAGAGGACCTGAGGCGGTTAGAGTGCAGGTGGCGCACGACTCGTGCTGAAGCCGACCGATTGTGGCATAGATCGTTTTCAAGGGACTATGCTGTGGCTGTGATGGTGGCGAAGAATGCTTTCTTCTCTGCTATTGTAGTGTCTGCAAAGTCTAGTCGGGTAGAGCTGTTCGGGTGGTAAGGGGCCTGGTTAATCTAGTCTGCCTCTTCCTGGAAATGGAGTTATCTAATGCCCGCTGTGACATTTTTATTAATTACTTTTACCTGCAGAGTCAGAGTTTGACAAGCTCAGTCTTGTCCTGTTTATTTAGATCAGTTTCGATCGGTATCATCCATCTGTGCAGGAGAGGTGCTCGGGGCAACCAGTTGTGAACTAGATCCTTGCCCATCCTGGCTGGTGAAAGCCAGCTAGGAGCAGCTGGGGCCGTTGCTGGCTGGGGTTGTTAATGCTTCCCTTCGGGAGGGTAGGGTGTTGTCAGGTGTTCTTAAAACTGCAGTTGTCTGGCCCCTGTTTAAAAAGCCATCTTTGGATGCTGACTTCCTGGCCAGCTATCAGCCTGTCTCTAACCTTCCCTTTTTAGGGAAGGTTATTGAACAGGTGGTTGCCCAACAGCTCCAGACTCATCTCCGTGCCATCGGATTCTTGGACCCGTTTCAGTTGGGCTTCTGTCCTGGGTATGGCACGGAGGCTGTGCTTGTTGCCTTGGTCGATGACCTGCACCTGGAGATTGACAAGGGAAATTCTACCCGGTTGATCATGTTAGATCTTTTGGTGGCCTTCGATACAGTTGGCCACGAGGTGGTGTTGATACGACTGTGTCCACACTTGAGTGGTTCCGCTCCTTCCTGTCGGAGAGTCCCAGGGAGTGATGATAGGTGATTGCTCATTGACCTTTCAGGATCTCTCCTGTGGGGTCCCGCAGGGTTCTATATTGTCCTCTCTTTTTCAGCTTGTATATGACGCCATTGAGCAAGGTCATTTGGAGGTTTGCGGTGAAGTGCCATCAGTACAATGATGTCACTCAGCTCTACCTCTCTTTTTCATCTAACCCAGGTCCTTCAGTCTCAGTGAGAACTTGATGCCTGACTTCTGTCAGGGTCTGGATGAGGATGAACCGATTGAAGCTGAATCCAGACAAGACTGAGGTGATGATGGTTGGCCAGCCTTGTGACTTGGAGGGGATTGGGACACCTGTCATTGATGGAGTCTGGCCCCTCTGGTCAGTCAGGTTCAGTCTCGGGGTGCTTCTGGACCTCTTGTTGCGCCTAGATTGTTAGGTTGCGATGGTGGCCAGGAGCACTTTTCATCAACTCCGTCTGGTGAGGAGACTGCTGCCTTTTCTTTTCGATTCTGATCTGGCCACTCTCATCCAAGCTTTCATCATCTCGAAGCTAGACTACTGCAGTGCGGTCTTCGTGAGGCTGCCCTTGATGGCTATTCGGAAGCTGCAGCTGGTGCAGAACGTAGCAGGGGTGAGGTGCCAGGAGCACGTTACACCGGTGCTCCGAAGTCTGCACTGGCCCCCTACAGCTTTCTGAGCACAATTCAAGGTTCTGGTTTTGACCTTTTCAAACCCTAAACTGTCTGGGCCCCACACACATTTCAGCGACTGCCTGTCCTTCTGTGCCCCACTGCTGCCCCTGTGATCAGCCAGGAGCACCTCCCTGTGGGTATCATGCGTTAGTCTTGTTCGTACAATGAGGGCTTGCAGGGGGACGTTCACGGTTGCTGTCCCAGTGCTATGGAACTTCCTTCCCCCAGATTCATTTGAGCCTGAGCCTGGGCATCTTCCGGAGGTGATGGCAAGGCCTTTCTTTTTGTTAAGGCATTTTGCAGGCAGGGATAGGGAATGGGGGGGTTGGGTGAGTGTTTGGGGTAGGGTATGAGGGGGTGGTTGGGGAAAGTTTTGTGGGGTTTGGGGTAGGGTTGGGGAGTGGTGACAGGAAAGGTTGGGGGCTGGTTTTTTTGTATTTGTTTTGTAAGCCACTCTGAGCCATCCAGGAAGGGCAGCATATAAATTTAAATAAATAAATAAGTAGAGACGGGGACCAACCAGAGCACACTGATGCCTGAAATAACAGTAAATAGTTTTAGAAAAGGAGGATCCAGATGTCTCAAACAGAGGAGCTACACCCATGCTACAGGGGAAGGAGAAAAACCCTCCAAGGCAACTGCCAATCTGCCCAGAGGGAAAAATTCCTTCCAGACCCCAAATACAGTGATCAGTCAGACCCTGTGCATGTGTGCAGGCTCCACCAGCTGGGCACCTGCTATACACTATAGTACCCAGGCTTCAGAATGCCCCGACAGTCCCACTGCCAGCTGCAGACAACTCTGATGCTACAGGAAAGAAGGGGGGGAACTAACATGTATTGCGGGGGAGGGGGCACCATATCCTGCAACATCAAATAATAACAACTCCTCACAAGATCTATGCCATACATTTATCCGTTTTGAAGCTGTTTAGATGCTTTGCTCCCACAGCTGCCCCTGGAAGCATATTTCAGTAGTTCACTTCTCTAATTGTTAAACATCTTCTAATTTCCAACCTAAACTTATTGATAACCAGATTGTATCCATTAGTTCTTGTACCCATGCTCCCTCTTAGTGTGAAAAAAATCTTCCCCTTCTTTTGCGTTAACTTCCCTGATACGTTTATACAATGTAATCCTCTCTCCCCTCAGCCTTCTTTTTGATAGGCTAGCAGGGGCTGCGGGTGGGGACCGAAAGGCAGCAGCAGAGCTGCGCAGAGCTCAGTTGGGGAAGCAGGGGTTGCAGGTGGGGATTGAGGGGGACAGTGGGAGAAGTACAGGTGCTATAAGTGGGGATTGAGGGGCAGCAGGAAAGCTGGGGAGGAGCCGGGGAAGAGCAGGGGCTGTGGATGGGGGTTGAGGGGCAGCAGTAGAGCTGGGGGGGGCAGGGTTGGGGAAGCAGCAGCTGCAGGTGTGGATTGAGAGGTAGCAACTCCCGCTCAGGGCTAGGGGAGAGCAGAACTGGGGGAAGGTCAGGGCTGTGGGAGTAGGGGCTGCGAGTGGGGATTGAGGGGTAGCAGCAGAGTTGGGGGGAGCAGGGGTTGCAGGAAGGCCAGGGCTTGGGGAAGCAGGGGCTGCGAGTGGGGATTTAGGGGCAGTGGCGGAGCTGCTGGTGAGGATTGAGGGGCAGTGGGAGACCTGGAGGACAGCTAGGCTGTTGCAGCAGCATGAACAGGGTGACTGGGTAGCTAAAGTGCTGCATCACCATGAGCAGGGTGGCTGCGGAGCTAGGGTGTTGCAGGGTGCTCATGCTAGTGCAACAGTCTAGCTGCCTCCCAGCTCTCCCGCTGCCCCTCAGTCCCCACCAGCAGCTCCTGATCTCCCAACCCTGGGCTCCCACAACTCTGCTGCTTCCCCCTCACCTCCTCCATTCCCCAACTTCAGTGTTACCTGCAACCTGCAGAGGAAGAGGATTGGGACTGAAAGACCAATGCAAAGTGTAGGGGAAAGGAGCCTATGTTGGAGTCAAGCACAGTATGTGACTATACAATGTCTTCACTACTTACATGGCTCGCAAGTTAAGGCAGGAGCCTTAACTTGTGATTTCCATGCTTTTTATAGCATGATTGAATTTGCAAGAGCCTTAACTATTCTTATAAACTGGAAGGCTTTTGATTATGGAATTTCCAAGTTTTTAAATAAATATAATGCAATGCAGGAAATATTTCCTGCTGGCACAGTACAGTGATGAGCATCATAACCATTATGCAAATTAAACATAAGAGAATATATACAATGTGTATGTGTGTGTATGCGTTTGTGTGTGGGGACGGGGAACGAACTCATGGGGTGCCCCCTCTGAGGCAACAGCAGAGTCCCCGGAGCTGGCACGCTGAATGCTAGGAGCCTCCCCAGGGCTGGGGATGCTGGGGGCCCTGCTGTCTTGCCAGGGACTGCTTGCCGCAGGGGACTCCTGTCTCAGGGTCCCTTCCTGCTGCGCCCTTGGCTCCTTCAGGGCCAGCACCGCCTTCAAGTAAATTACTTTGAATCCACTGCAGCCAGGCCAGGTAGGGCTGAAGCGAGAATAAAAAAAATCCTTGAGAGAAATCTTGGGAGAGGAGAAACCGGTTCAAGATCTTGATACCTGGTTCGAGTTGTTGCCAGATTTCGAGTCCTTGGATGGTGATGATGAGGGGAGTGCTGTGACTTGGGGGGGTCCCAGCTGTCCTAGATGGCTACCTGGTCAGTTTCATGCGGAAGTAGACCAGGCAGCTGCTTTGCAAGTTGCCACTCTGGCTAGAGAAGGAAGGAAGATCCATGCCGGGTCCCTCTCGCCGCCCAGCAACAGTAGGGTGCAAAGGGGTTTGGCTGGGAGCTTGCCAAGGGGGTGCCCTGTTGGAGGGACTGGGTGATAGCCCCCCCAAGGGCATCCCCTCAGCAAACCCCCAGCTAAACCCCTTTGTACCCCGCTGCTGTTGGGTGGAGGGACCCAGCTTGCAAAGAGCTGAACGGGGGCGAGAGATCCGCTTCCGTCTCGCCTCTGCTCAGCGTTTTGGAATGGGGGTCAGGATGGGCGCTTTCCAAGAGAATTCCCTGGGGGCAGGTCAGTGGTGGATCCCTTGGGTTTCCCACTGCCCCTGCCAGAGAATCTGCTTGGGAAGCACCGAGGCCAGCCTCCATTGCAAAGCGTTGAGCTGGGACGAGAGCTGATCTCTTGTCCCAGCTCAGCACTTTGCAATGGGGGCCAAACTGAGTGCTTTCCAAGGGAGTTCGTTGGGGATCTCAGGGGGTGAGATCCCATGGGCTTTCCACTTATACCAACAGAGTTACAAAAGGAGAGAATCTAAGCACACTGCAGACATGAACAGTACAACACAAGGTACTTAACTGACAACACGTAGAGCTTCCACAAGACAACAGTAAGAAAGCACAGAGCAAGGGCCAGTCAATCTACACACTGATCAAGTCAGCCTTGATCACCGGCACTGAGCTTCTGTTTGCCCCAGCTTAAATAATGCTGCTGAAAACAGCTATAGTGTGATTTCACTCACGGCAAGCATGTTAAAGGGACAGTACTGTCTCGGTTCTGGTTGATGGAAGCCTCCCACCGCCAGGATGTTCCTAGCAGCGCTGTGCAATGGAAACCTCCACCACCAGGACATTCATAGAGGGGAATGTCTCGGGCAAGCTTTAATTTAAGAGTGGATAAGTGTATAGATTGACTAAGTCAGCCTTGATCATGGGCACCGAGCTTCTGTTTGCTCCAGCTTAAATAACGTTGCTGAGAACAGCTGCAGCTCTTTCACTGATAGCAAGTGTGTTAAAGGGACAGTACTGTCTCAGTTTTGGTCAAAGGAAGCCTCCACTAGCAGTGCTGATCATTAGAAGACTCTGCTGCCAGGGCGTTCCTAGCAGTGCTGATCGATGGAAGTCTCCGTGCCAGGGCATTCCTAGCAGTTTTTGTCAATGGGCGCCTCCGCAGCCTGGGCATTCCTAGCAGTGCTGGTCTGTGGAAGCCTCCATGTCAGGGCATTCATATAGGGGAACATCCTCGAGCGAGCTGTAGTTGAGGGCCAATCAGTCAACATTTGATCAAGTCATCCGTGATCACTGAGCTTCTGTTTGCCCTGACTTAAATAATGCTGCCGAGAACAGCTGCAGTGTGATTTCACTGATAGCGAGCGTGTCTGCTGGTCAACAGTCCCCACTGCGCATGCATTGCATAAGTTCAGGTTTGTGTTCTTTCCATAGGATAAAATGGGAACTTGAACTTCTAATATCTAAAAGTAGTACAAGGATTTTTAAAATTTTATTTTTTAAAAAAAGCAGCAGCACCCCCCTCACCCCCAGGCTTGAATTTTGTAGAAGGGTTTCAGCTCATGACACACAACTATAAAACCCCATGGCTGATCAATTTGAGACGATTGGAAACACCCACAGAACTGCTCTTCAGCCTCCAATTCTTCAACTGCTGTATCTTGGCCATTTTTAATCCGAACTGTCTGAGATTTTGTTAGTGTCAACCTCTCACCCAAGCGATCCTCCTTGCCAATTGTCATCATGATAGCATAAATCATCTCGCTTTTATAAGCAATAGAATGTTCATGCTTTATAATGGAGAGTGCACTTGCACTTAATATGCCCAGGAGGTTCCCGGACTTCTTCACTGCAGGACCCCGTTTTGAGACAGCAACAAAAACATGGAAAACATGTGAACTATCCGTCAGGATCATGACCCCATCTGGAGATGGTGTAAACCAGGGGAATCTTTTTCCTCCCAGGGACCATTTTGAAAATCATTGCAAGCGCTGAGGGCCACCTAGTAGTAGGGAGTGAGGGTGATTAAAAGGTGCTTTCAGGAAGCTGGGGGTGAGGGTGATAAAAGGGTGCGTTACAGAAGATGAGGGTCCAGATCATATATGTCCCCTGCCTTGGTGTGCATATCCTCATCTCTGCTCCCTTACCCTGAGCTCAGTCCTTCAGTGCTTGGAGGTAGGTACTGGATCTAGGGGACAGATCCAGTAACTGGAAAGAGGCCAGATAAAAAACAGCTGCAGGCTGCATTTGACTCTCGGGCCTGAGGTTTCCCCTTTCTAGTATAAACTACTACTACTACTTAGTTGGTGTCCCAACCCACAGTTTGGAAACCTCTGGCATATAAGGTAAGATGTGAGGCACATATATCCAATTGTCTCCTTTAAAAAAATTGTGCATCTCCAAGCAGAATCTGCCCGTAATACAGTCAGTTCACATTTAACAATATAACCAAATAATCTAAAATGCACCACATGTGCAAAAGGTCTCTATTAAAACTTACTTTTGCATTTCCTGGATTATGATCAGGGCTGTAAAAATGTTTTAAAAATTCATTAATCAGGCATAAAAGAGTGTTGGCCTGTCCGGGGTAGTGGGTTCAGGGCTCCTAAAATCCACTGGCCAACTCAAAAACTATACATAAAAGTGCCATACTGGGTTGGACCAAGCCCAGCATCCTGTCTCCGACGATGGCCACCTCCTGGTAGCTTAAGAAAAATACATTCTCTGTTCATGAAGGTGTGACCTATCTCCTGCTGATCGCTCCCAACTACCGGTAGCCAGGGGTTAAGCCCCACCTAGTAGCTCTATCCTCAAAGAATTTATCTAATTTCTGTTTAAAGCTAGTTATGCTGCTGGCTTTCACAGGCTGCTCTGGCAGTGGGTTCCACAACTGTATTGTCTGCTGCATGAAAATGTGCTTCCTTTTGTTCATTTAAATTTGCTGCCAAAGGCAAGAAAAGGTGGGTGGATTTTTACAGCTCCCGATTATGATGGTTTCAGTTTTAAATCTTACATTACATAAGTGTTTTTTAAAATTTCATTTCTTTAATTTTTGCACTTTTTAATTTAAAAAAGGAAATATTAAAGCACTATGTGCTTGTTTCACTTGTTAAGTCCAGAGCTGCCTAATTATTTTTTTTTAGCAGAGTATTGATCTCCACAATGCAATAGCAGCATAAAATCATGCTTACCATTTATGTGTTTGTTATTCTGCAATCCTGTGACTATTAGCATAATTCTAAATTTAGACATTTTCTAGTGCATGCTTTCAAAATTGAATGCTCGACTGTTGCAAAATTGTTTAGATAGAGGTTGCTGTGTTCTCAAGTACAGGAGAGGCAAAGTAGGTATAATAATGGCTTTTTATTAGCCCTGCTTCTGTTTAGTGTGTGCAGACTTTCTATATGTTAGAGCCTCAGGGGTGGTGGTGCAACTGCGTTCCCTGCCACTACACCAACGGGAGCCGTCAGTCAGCAGTGGGGCTCGTTCCATCTTCTGCACCAGGGCCCATGCCAACCTAGTTACACTTCTGCAGAGAGCTGTATTCTCGAGGGGCTTTTAAAGGATCCCTCATGGTTGGTTCTCCTGAATGTAATTTTTCCTCCCCTTTTTCTTTCCCATTTTAAACTGTTTTAACGGAGTTGTAGATGGACTGTAGGATGTTTTATTTGATTATATTTTGTGAAACGCCCTGAACACCATTTGATTTGCGGGGGAGGGTGATGCTTATGTAAATAAAACTATTATTATTAAATGGCACTTTAGGTGCCTAACACATTTAAAAGGAGCTAGGCATCCAAGTGTACTTTTTACCTTTAAAAATCTACCTCCATGTGTTTTTATTCTTATAGGTTGGCCTGGAAGGTAGCCCTCAGCGAGAACCAACCACCTAGAAAGATAAATGCTAGTGAAGTCCAGCTGCTTTGATTTCTGTGGGCACAAAATAATCATCTCCTTTTTAAAAAAAATGGGATTTTTTTATTTCCACTCATATAATTCTGAAAAACTATGAGTAGATTTTGCCCAAACATTTTGTTGTTGTTGTTGGTTTTTTTAAAAAAAATATATGTCACAACGAGACCAGCTTCCACCAAAAAGAGAGACCTTTTCAGTGAGTTATGAACAGGGAGAAGTGGGGTTGGCAGGACTATTAAAAACACATAAATAATTCGCTAGCCAGACATAAAACTTCTTGCCAGGCTGGGACTTGTAGTGGGGCACAGGGCTCAGAGCTGTGATAATCCACCCAGGAGCTCAAAAAGGATACTTGCCAGAGGCAAGCAGGTGAGTTGATTTGTACAGTGCTGGGTTGCAGTGGAAGGCTTGATGTAGCCATAATTATCAGGTTAGATACCAGGTAAAGGTTCCTCATTCTGCTCTGTTAGCATGGTAGGGAGATGGGTCGACTGCTTGGCCTTTACTCCCCTCTCCTCCCTAGGCAGAAAGTCCTTTCTGCCGCCTAACACATTGCAGGCTCTGTAGTGCCTTGGTTTCACTTCTGAGCATGTGTCCGTATGGGCGTGAGCATCATTGCCAGCTGTGTGATTGGGGAGGGGCTGTCTGATTGCAGGCTGTTGCACTTGACTGGACGCAGGATCCTGCTTGAACAAAACGTTGTTTGTACACGTATGTGAGAAGGAGATTACTGCTGGAGTTTGTGTGACTCCTGGGTGCAGGGCTGTAAAATATATAGAAATAATTCTCTAGCCAGGCTGGGACTTGCAGTGCGGGTGGGAGCCCAGGGCTGTGAAAATCAACTCATCAGCTTGAAAAGTCTATTCGCCAAAAGCAAGTGGGTGAGTGAATTTGTCTAGCCCTCCCTGGGTGCGAATGTTGGATGCAAACACTGGCTGTAGGCCCTCATGTGTTGCTGTGCTGTGGATACAGCAGTGTGGCGTTTCCTGAACTGTTGAAGCTTCTTGTGCCACTTTTGCCTTCTCCCGGACTATGGTGTGAGACCCTGATGAGTGAGTCCCACGGCCCTAGCCAGCTTTCCCCCCACCTATCCCAGTTCCCCTCCTGCTCCGATGCACCCCCAGTCCCAACCTACTTGTACCTAAACTGGGACTGGATAATATCTGCTCCCGCTTCCCCCCCACCTGTTGATCCATGAGGAGTTAAAGCACTCCTGCCTCTGTAGTACAAGACCTAACCCAGTGTGCCTCTTCTGCTGGGATGCTCTGATGTTGTGTTAGCAACACACCAGTGTCATGACTCAGTTTAGGATCCCCCTGCAGTAGTTTGTGCGTGCGTGCTGTGTATGTACTAGGTGCTTGTGCCTGTGTGTGAGAGCACAGGTACATGCATGTCTGGATCTGTGTGTGTACTCTGCGTCAGCCTGGAGTTCTATTTTTAGAAATGATATCTAATTGTTACGCTTGCACTCAGAAGGGTGTCTCCCTGCCTCAGCCGATCCACTCGCTGTGAGTGATGCACTTGTTGGGAGTTTCTTGCTGATGTTCTTTTCCTTGAGGAGGGTGTGATGGTGACTGTATTAACCTGTTACTTGTGTGTGTGTGTGTGTGTGTGTGTGTGTGTGTGTGTGTGTGTGTGTTAACCTACTAACTATTAGCCTGGTATATGTATTGTGTTTGCACTGAGTGTAAGTGCATTTTTCTTGTTGCTGTTGTTGTTGGTAGAAGAAAGATGTATTTCAATCTCCAGAAGGGCCACCATTAAAGACAAGATACTGGGGCTAGACGGACCATTGGTCTGACCCAGTGTGTCAGGGATTGTGTTCTAAGCAGTAGATGTGGCAAACCATAAAGACTTAACTCCCCTGTATTCCTTGAACAGACACGGCAGTGCAAGCTTCCTAGGCACCCTACCCCAGTCCTATTTTAAAGGAGTCGCCATCAGGAGGAGTGGAATGGGAGTTCAGTTCTTGGCCTAAGTTAAGGTTGCTAGCAGAAGCAGCCTAATTAATGCCAGTGATGATTTTCTTTTATGACTGTCTGACCTTTATGACTTGGATGGCAACCTCATTTTACGTAGGTTACTAGTGAGTAATATGCAAATAGTCCCCACACTGGGCAGGTGTGTTTTATTTTTATGAAGGGAAGCCTGGTGGCTAACACCAGGATTGGTAGTCAAGAGATTTGCCTTTTTCCCTCTGTTCTGCCACAGACTGCCTGTGGTCTCAGGCAAATCACTTATCTTTGTGGATTTGCTTTTTCCTTCTTGGAAATAGATAAGACACCTCCCTACATCTTGTGGCTGTGATACTTAATTCAGCACAATGCTTTGTGAGATCTTAGGCAAAAAGGGAAAAGAGAGAGGCAAATTAAGGTCATTCTCTTTATTATTATTTGGCATTTATATAGCACTTTCAGCATTCACAGTGCTTTACAATCCTTATCTAGCTCACCCTCACAGCAGCCCTGTGAAATAGGTCATTATTATTCCCATTTTATAGATAGGGAACTGAGACTGAGAGGGGAAGTAGCTTGCTTTGCCCAAGGCCACCCAGTGAGTCCATGGCTAAGGTGGGATTTGAACCTTGATCTCCTATGTCCAAGTCCAGCTATCTGTTAGGCTACAGTGGATCTCTCTGCAGTGCAGACTCAATTCTGTCCTAATAGGATAGACAATGTTGTATGTATATAGCACCACACATGTGCACAGTACTTTACATGGAAGTACATGATTCCTGCTTCATGGAGCTTAAAATCTAGGTTAAATACAGGGATGCAGAAACAGAGTAGGGCTGAAATTTGATCTCAAATTTCTCTTAGTTCTCGTCGAGAATTATGGTTCTCAGCTCATTCTGGCAAACGAGAATGAGCCAAGAACCAGTAGCATCGCTGCCGTTTTGGAAAAGGGCAGCCAGTCTGCTCATGTGAAAAATGGCTGCTGCACGTGCGTAGAATGACTGCCCTTTCCCAAAATGGCAGCGACAGTGATAGCACCATCTTGGGAAAGGGCTGCACAAGAACAGCCCCAGCGGCTTTTTTGCGCATGTAAGATAGCACGTTTTCTTTGTAAACGAGATTCTCATCAGCATCTCATGAGCGCTAGTGTGGTGTAGTGGGAAAGGTGCTGGATTTAGACCTCAGAGACCAGGGTTCAAATCTCACCCTAGTCAATGAACTCACTGGGGTGGCCTTGGGCAAGTCACAACTTCATAGCTTCAGTTCCCCTCTGTAAAATGGGAATATGTGTGTGTCTGTCTTTCCCTGTGCATTTCACTCAACCGTGTCCATCTTAGATTGTAAGCCAATTGGGTATTACTATCTCTCCATCTCCGATCTCTGAAAATCTGTGACTGTCAAGGTCCATACGTGGGGAGCTGTTGCTGCTAAATGCGAGGTCTGTTGTGAACAAAGCCCCAATTATCCAGGATTTAATCTCAGATGGGGCCATGGATCTCGCATGTATTACGGAGACCTGGCTGGAC
>QEPC01013087.1:105755-134488 GCA_003113815.1 Sphenodon punctatus | reverse complement strand
TGCTTTCGTCACCTCGAGGCTGGACTACTGTAACGCGCTCTACGTGGGGCTTCCCTTGTGCCTGGTTCGGAGGCTGCAGCTAGTGCAGAATGCGGCGGCTCGTCTCCTTACGGGGACGGGTCGCCGGGAGCACATTACACCTGTGCTCTGGACTCTGCACTGGCTGCCAATAGCGTGCCAAGCCAGGTTTTAGTGTTGATCTATAAGACCCTTCACAGTCTGGGCCCCTCGTACCTCAGGGATCGCCTCGCCCTCCGCGTCCCAGAGCGGCTCCTGCGATCGGCCGGGGGTGCCTTCTTGGAGGTCCCCCGTGTTAAGCGGGGGGCCACAATGGAGAAGGCATTCTCAGTGGCCGCGCTGCGCCTTTGGAACTCCCTTCCGGAGGAAGCTCGCCTGGCCCCAAGCCTGTTGTCATTCCGGCGAAGTTGTAAAACCTGGCTGTTCGCCCAGACCTTTGGGGAGGGAGGGAGGATGGGTTAGGGTTGTGGTTTTCTCCCCTACCCTGTTTTATTGTTTTAATGCTGAAATTGTATCCCGGGGCCCTGTTTTTAGAAATATTTAACTTGTTGATTATTTTAAACTGTTTTATATTGTTTTATTGTTGTTGGAAGCCACCCCGAGCTGTTTGCAGGAGGGACGGGGTACAAATGCAATAAATAAATAAATAAATAAACTTCTCTGTACACCTAGTAGCACTATAAAAGTGATTAGTAGTAGTAGTAGTAATCTTGTACCATTAGCAACATCTTTCAGAGATTCCCACCAAGACCTGTCAATTCTCGCAAGATTCTCCTGAGGAAAAAAAAATTATTTTAGTTTAAGCCCTACAAGAGATGATAACCAGACAATGGGGGAAATTCACCCCTCTTCATGAATACAGCATATTCCCAGTCCTGACCCATACAATCAGTCTTAAGGGGGTGTGATGGGTACAGCATGGGAATATCGCCCCTTGCCTTTGCTATCATCCCAATCCTGACTTGAAGAAGTTATTTTATAAGGGTTGCAACTGGAATATGATAAGAGGTGAAACTCTGGAGTCAGGACTCAGTTATATATCCAAATAACACCATACCAATCCTTGTGTTACTGAGGTGATCATAGATAACTGTGGTACAGCTACTGGAATGATCCCTTTTCCCTCCTTGATATATGATGCACCAAACAGGCCATAAATCGTTACAAACTTACACCCTGACAAGCTCCCATTATCAGCAGGCATCAAGATGGCCCCTCTAAGTTGGAGGTTCCCATTTAACTCCCAGTTGTGGTCACATGTCTGATTGATATCTGATATACAATGCAGGACTTTGCTGCTGTCCTGGGGGGAGAAAATCATAGGATTATAGTTAAGTCTCAAAACGGGTTCACACAGGCAAAACCGTTGGGAACTGCTGTTCTAAGGATGAGATCGTATATCTGTCGAGAAAATTTTTTCGGAGGGAGTGAGCAAGGGGGTCTGTCTCCAGTGTGATTCTCGGAGAGGAGTCTGTGTCTTTCCCTTCCACGGTACAGTTTGCTCGTATTTTAGCAATCTTCTGTTTGTTCCCCTCTCCAGACACTCCCACTTCTGGCATCATGGCCTCTGACCTGGAAAGCAGCCTGACCTCCATAGACTGGCTCCCCCAGCTCACCCTACGGGCTGCTATTGACAAACTAGGGGGTTCCTCACAGGCTGGCCCCCCAGGAGCCACCCGGAAGTGTCCTCCAGGATCTCCCACTGACCCCAACGCCACACTGAGCAAAGACGATGCTGCGGTACACCAGGATGGGAAGCCGCGCTATAGCTACGCCACCCTGATCACATACGCCATCAACTCTTCACCCGCCAAGAAGATGACGCTCAGTGAAATATACAGTTGGATCTGTGACAACTTCCCCTACTACAAGAACGCTGGCATTGGTTGGAAGGTGAGGATCGCTGTGTCCGGGAATGCTGTTGAGAGCCTTTTCTTTCCTCTATACAAACTGTTCCCACTGAGCAAAGAAGTGGTGCAAACACAACCCCCCTAGTGCCCAGGTGGAGGTAGGGCAGGCCAAGAAGAATATGATTTCTCTAGGATTGCTTGGTTTTTACATGCTGTTAAGGACTATTTTTTTCCGACTTTCCCACACAGATCTTTCTCATCCGGGCACAAAACCCAGCCTTGCTGTTTTTTACATGGTTGTATACCAGGGTGGGGAACCTTTCCACTCTCACAGGCCATTTTGATCATTACTATTTTGGTAAACTGGGTTAGATAGGAGTTGAGAGTGTGGCGTGTAGGGTGGCTACACTTCCCCTTTAATACAGACTATTGATGAAAAATACATGGTGCAGCCCTGCACCATTGGTTCCAGTGCGAAGAGGACAAATACAGATCAGCCGCCGGTTGTATTTGGCCCGTAGACTGCACATTCTCCGCCGCTGCTATTATACACTGACCATTGTAGTCTCCTAGTGCTGCCTCTCCTTCCCCTTTCCTAGCCTCCATCCCAGTTTGCAGAGAGGGACTCCGTCTCCTCCGTCTCGTCTGGTATTTATCTACATT
The DNA here is from genome assembly GCA_003113815.1 of Sphenodon punctatus. Lineage (NCBI taxonomy): Eukaryota > Metazoa > Chordata > Lepidosauria > Sphenodontia > Sphenodontidae > Sphenodon > Sphenodon punctatus. The sequence goes on along the minus strand of QEPC01013087.1, from coordinate 131,957 downwards.
TCTCTCTCTCTCCCCAGAACTCCATTCGCCACAACCTGTCTCTGAATAAATGTTTTCGGAAGGTGCCTCGTCCACGGGATGATCCTGGGAAGGTGAGGAGTTTATACAGTTCTCAGAGAGGGACGCTGTCAGGCCTGGCCAAGTGGCTCACGAGGGGCTGTGCCAATTGCACGCATTCCTGAGCCACTGATCGCAAATGACCCGGGAGAGGGGCACAGAGAGCGAATGCCAAAGCCCTGGTGGCTGGATTTATTTATTAACAACTATTAGAATTGGAATCATAGAAACCTAAAGCTGGAAGAGACCTTGAGGGTCATCTAGTCCAGCCCTGTGCTTGGATGCAGGAGATCTGCAGCTACACCTTCCCCGACCAGATGGCTGCCCAGCCTCTTTCTGAAAACCTCCAGCGATGAAGAAACTACAGCTTCCCAAGACAGCTTAGCTTGTTCCTTTGCCGCACGGCTCTTATTAGAAAGTTTTTCCTGATATTGAGTTGAAATCTGCCTTTCTGTAACTTCAGCCCATTATTTCTAGTCTGGCCATCTGCAACAGCGCAGAACAGCTCCTTGCCAACTTCCGGGTGGCAGCCCTTTTAATACTTGAAGACTGCTTCCCTGTAGTCTTCGCTTTGCTAGGTTAAACGTACCCAGAGTTCCTTCGGTCTTTTCCTTGTAAGACTTGTAACTAATGTTACTAATATTTAATAATAAAATTATCATTTGTGTTTGTTTGAAGGGAAAAGCAGCGATCTCTGCTACTCTTTGAAGGATCATATTAAAAATCCCTTGGAAGCAATCTGAAAAGTGGAGGAGTGGGATAAATTTGGGTTGCATTTTTTCTGCCCCCTGCTCTCTGACCTTTCTAGCGGCTTGGAAATTTTTCTGGGAGGCAAAAAATGTGCAGCTATTTTTCTGCCTCCCCCCCACCCCCCCTTTAAAAATGCAGTTCTTGTCTAGCCTGTTCTTCCAGAAAGATGTTCCGAGTGATTGGTGGGATTATGATGTCACTACTGTCGAGGAAGTGAAAACACAAAATCGGGAGAGCTGATCTGGGTTTTGACCATTTGAAATGCTACGTTTTTTGTTTCGGTTTTTTTTTTTTTTTAAATCATTGCATCCTATTTAATTAAGATGCCTAACAAACAACTGTAAGAATACCACTCTCTGTTGAAAACACAACACTCCTACTTCTGCAATAAAGGTTGAGAATAGAGTTGAAATGAATATCCATGCTTGATCCCATAAGCCACTTACTCTGGAATAGTAGCATAGGAGTACTTACTATTCCGGAGTACGTGGTTTGTGGATCACAGCCTTGAACTGGTCCTGGTTCCCACTTCATTTCCGTTTGAATTTTGGTTTGGAGGATTTTGGTTCAGTTATTTTGGTCACTTTGGTATTCTGGTCACTTACCAAAGTGAACAAAACACCCATTTATTCAGATATTTCAGTTTGGTTATGTGAATGTCATTTTTGTAGCAAACAATTATTCGGATATTTGGTGGGGTATCCAAAAAGGCAAATAATATTGGCGGATATGAAGAAGTCAGTTTGCTTCACTGTTGGCTGAGTGGAGTCCCAATACACCTCTCAGGTCCTCACGGGAGAGTTAAAGCAAAACCAAGAAAAACCTAAGTTGACGATCGGATATTTCTAATGGGAAAGCAGAGGGACAGACAATTTACCCTGACAATTTCTCCAGTTCCTTTTCTGCTTTGTAAAGATGCAAAAGACCGCCAAAGGAAGAAAGAGACCCACCCCCTCAGGATACCCTTTGTGCCATGGAAGGGAATGTTCTTCCTGACCCCAAGCTGGTGTCTTGAAACCTATAAATTGATGGCAGAGACAGCTAATCTTCTTAGCTGTTGCCTTTGGTAACATTCTGTAGCATTCCTCACCATTAGGTCTTCTTTCCAGGGCTCTTATTGGACAATAGACACCTGTCCTGATATCTCTCGCAAGAGGCGGCACCCTCCAGATGATGATGTGAGTGTGACATTCCACACCCCTGTCCTGACTCGATCATGTGGGCCGGGAAAGTCCAATGTGCCCCTGTTAGTCTATTCCCATTGGGGGAATAGGAGGCATGTTTGGGGAGCTGAAGCTCAGGATAAAATTAACACAATGTTTAAATTCCTCCCCGTGTCCCAGCATGTCGATGCCACGGTGGTCGCTACATAATAATATACAGTTCTCTCCCACCTAGCCCCACCAGCCGTCCTTTTCTAGTGCATAGAGCTTATGTATTGGGATTGGTGGCTTTTCATCTCTGATTCCTTCCTCACCTTTCCCCAATCTGTCCACAGTTATCCCAAGACTCCCCCGAGCAAGAGGCGAGCAAGAGCCCACGAGGGGCCGTCCCTGTCAGTGCAGAAGCATCTCTGCCCCCCGAGTCGACCCCCCAGCTATCGCTGCAGAGCACCACACCCATTGTCAGCTACAGTCAGGTTAGCATAGGCGGTGTGCATGAAAGGAGGGGCCAGAGATGGAAGAGAAATGGGAAGGGTTGGAGAGAAGAACAGAAATGGTGGAGGAAATGGAGAGAGGAGGCAGGACAAGGGAAGTCGGTGACTAAAATCAAAAAGGGAAGGGAACAAGAAGAGTTGGGGTGAGGAGGCATCCAGAGACAGGCATGGGCTTTGTGGCTGTGAAGTGACTAGTGTTTGGACCAGATCTACTCTCTGCTGGGGCGGGAGAAGGCATGGAAGGTCAGGACAGACTGGTGGAGAGGTTGTGTTGGCAGATTGCTCCCTCCACCTCAAGCTTCTCTCTGGAGTTACCATCTCATAATAAGCTTCTTTTTTATCAAGTTTGTGTGTCTTTTTTTAGCAGAGTGCAGGCCCCGTGGATGGGACAGTCACGGTAGCAGGAGGGCAGGGCCGCGATGGGGCAGATGTCCCGCCCCCACTTTATAGCGCCAGCCATGACTTCAAGTTCTCCTACTCCGAGATCAACTTCCAAGACCTGAGCTGGTCCTTTCGAAACCTCTACAAATCCATGCTTGAGAAATCCTCCTCTTCCCAGCACGGTGAGTACCCAGAGCCAGACATAAGGTGGGGGAGAACATGTGCTTCCATGAGATCCCTATGTCCCCCCTGAGCCTCTTTCCCTGCTCTAAATGGTCCCAGCCCCACTGGGAAGCATCTCCTACAAGATATGGGATATGATCTCTCTCAAAACACTCTAGAGATGTAAAATTTCTAGACATTTTTAAGGCATAGAAAAAAACATTTTTTTTCCAAAAAAAAAAAAAAAACCACCCCAGAAATTTTGTGGAAAATTGAAATTAATTGCAGTATTTACTTGACTATCAAAACAAAGTTGGTTCTATCCTTTGGACTCAGAAAAGTAGTAATATCTAGTTGTTATAGTAGTAATACTATAATAGTAATGGTAGGTGGGGCCAGCTTGAATTTTGACATTGCCACGGAATATGCAATGAATAGAAAATGCAGACTGAATACAGACCACCGTGCCCTCAAGGGAAAGGTTTATTAAACTATGTCTATGTGTGTCTGTATGTGTGAGAGAGGTTTGAGAGAGGGGTGTGTGTGGCCATGATCTTGGGGAGGAATCTTGGAGGGGGAGCTGAAACCACAGAACCTCCCCCCCCAAACCCATTGGGAACTTGCGTGTGGGGTGGGGACAGCTTGGGGCCACAGGAAGGTGGGGATCAGTTTGGGGCCACAGGGGGAGGGTCACAGACACACACACTTGCACACAGGGAGACACTCTTTCATTCACACTGTCATACTCCTACAAAACACACACATTCACTCAGTTACTCACACACACTTCAGCTTGGCCAGCCAGCAGCAGCAGCAGCTTCTTCTTTAAGTGGCTCCTCCCATTCTCGCAACACCTACTCCCATTTGTGAGAATGGTCAGAGGGAGCCACTTGAAGAACAGAAGGTTGCTACCTTGTAAACAAGGTTCTTTGAGATGGCTCTCAACTTTCTCACAATGGTGTCTTGTGAGAATGGTTGGAGTCACCTCGAAGAACCTTGTTTGCACACAATAGCAACCTTCTGATCCAGGAGGTTGGGACGGATGAGCAGAGCTGCGGCGACAGGTGGGGGGGCTCAGGACGGCGGGCACCTTGGCAGGCGGGTGGAGGGGGCGGGGGAAGTTCCTCCCCCTCTGCCCCCCCCCCCCCCCAAAGGCTGCTTCTGAGGGCGGGCTGGTAGGGGCAGGGAGGCAATTGAACTTTTTTTACAGCAGTGCTTAGCTGCTGTCTGAGGAGGACTTCCCCTTTCCCCCCCCGGCCTGCAAAAAAAACCACAGCAGGCTGCCTGTCCCCCAGGAACCACACATGTGCACACACACACACATGCCCCGATACGGGGGCCGCACCTGGCAAGGCGCACCATGGAAAAAAGGTGCAGGGCAGCGGGCAGCAGCCGGCCACCCCACTTCCTCGTCCTGCTCCCACCACACACACACACACACCCTGCAGCTCCCTTTTCCCCCCCCGGCCTGCAAAAAAACCCACAGCAGGCTGCCTGTCCCCCAGGAACCACATATGTGCACACACACACACATGCCCCGATACGGGGGCCGCACCTGGCAAGGCGCACCATGGAAAAAAGGTGCAAGGCAGGGCAGCGGGCAGCAGCCGGCCACCCCACTTCCTCGTCCTGCTCCCACCACACACACATACACACACACACCCCCTGCAGCTCCCTCCCGGCCACAGATGCAAGGCAAGGCTGGCTGGGCCCTCAGCAGGGCCTGCCTGCAGTGCCTACCTCCGCTCCTCTGCTCTGCTGCTTCGCTGGTGGTGGGGCTGGAGGAGTCGGCTCTGCTCCGCTCACCCTCCTTGCCACAGGCCCCAGCCACGCCGCTGGCCCTCTTCCCGCCAGCACGGGAACTTTGTGCATGTGCAGTTCCTGTGAGGGGAGGAGAACTGAGGGGAGAGACTAGCTGCCGGGGAGACCAGTCAGGTGGCCAACTGGCCTGGCCCCGGCCCCTGACTGGATAAAGAAAAAACAACCTAGCTCGGCCGACCCCATGATGTCACTGGGGACATTGGCCCACTGGGAAATCTCCCGGTAGGGAGACTTACCAGTCTGCCCCGGGCATGGACCTGTGCTCACTGCATCTTCCCCATTTCTGCCAATGGGGAGAACGCAGGGAACATGGGTCCTTGCTGATAGGCGATGGGTTTCTGTGTCTGTCCTGTTTTCTATGCGCATTCTGCAGAAACATTCACTGGCTGCTGAGGGCTTGATGGGCCATGGCAGTTCTTTGGAAGGGGAGGGTATGTAATGAATAAGATACACCCTACTGTTTCTTTGCCTCTGGATTCTGGTTGTCTTTCAACTTTTCTAAAGTCCCCTGGATTCTGTGATTTGGGGAACTACCACTGGAGGGCAGCATAAGCACAGGGATAAGATAGGGAAGGGGCATATTCAGAATCGAGAAATACGTCCAATTGCTGTCCCTGTATTTAAACAGAAGCATGCTTTAAGAGACTGGTCCAATATGGGGAGCCCCCCCTCCTTTTTTTGCTGCTTTGTTATAATATCTTAAAGAAGACCTGTGAGGTTTCTGTTCTAAAGGTAATTTTTTCTGCTTCCCAAAGCAGTGGTTTTGCTAGCCTAAGCAGTTGCAGAGGAATGAAGTGGCCAAATGGGGAAAGTAAACAACTCCCTTTGCTGCCTATCTTATCTTCTAAATGCCTTCTCTAACGCCAGACTTCCCCCACACAGTCTTCCCAAGCCAAGTAGAATGTAAACCCCACAAATAGAGTTTGGCTTAACTTCCATAAAACGGCATCAGTGGTCCATCACTTGTGCTTTGACAAGGGTCTTGCCCATGGTGCTTTGAGTTGCACTATCTAGAGGTCATTCTGCATACTTAGTATGCCTTAGGCTAGGGATAGGGAAGTTCTGGCCTTTGGGCCAAATCGGTCTCGTGGTTATTTTTGTATTTGGCCCCTTTCCTATACGTGGCTCTGGTCCATGGATCCAGACCCCAAACGGTGAAAGAATGAACTTGGGAGAAGGGAGCAGAGATGAGCGCCACTTGAGAGTAGGGAATGAATCCATGGCACAAATTCACAATCTGGATTCACTTTTCCATCCCCTGTCCTGAGCTCATCCCTTAAGCTCTCCAACCCGAACTCCTATCCAGCCTGCAGAGCTTCTCCTAGTTGTCGTAGTAGCTCGTGGGAAGGGAAAGGCTTCTGCTTGAGCTATTTAGCCAGCACCCACTGGAGATGGCTGCCGCCTGGCATAGGCTCAATGTGGACTGAGCAAGGCAGGCCGCTTCAGACCCCAGCAGCACTGTAGCCCTTTTTATGGGTGGAAATGAGAGTAATGCATGTATCCTGGCCGTGTCCCAGCCCCTTCCCTCCTCAGCGGGGACCGAAACCAGCGTTGCTGTTGTCTCCACCAGCTCCACGCTGTTTGACCTCGTTTGGGAGCCTCTGCCATAGGGCTAGGTGGGTGAGATGTTGGCCAGGGCTGGAGTTGGGCAGTGAGCTCAGCTGCATCGGTTACCAACCCTCTCTTTGTAACCCCACCCCCCAGGTTTCTCTTCCCTCCTTGGAGACATGCAGCCCTCCAACCACAACTACTACATGTACCAGCAGCATCAGCAGGGCCCCTCGTCGGTGGGTGCCGCTCCCCCACTCCACACCCCAAACCCAGAGGGCTGCCCATCCCAGGGAGGCAAGCAGCAGGGGGGTGATGGCTATGGCCCCCCACCCGTGATGTCCATGCACCCATCCCCGATGCAGCATGGCGGGTACCACCAGCACCAACAGCACCACCCGCACTCCCACCAGCAACAGCAGCACCAGCAACAGCAGCACCAACAGCAGCAGCACCAACAGCAGCAGCAACAGTCGCAGGCTTCAATCAACAATGCTGGTTTTGGTGAGTTGTTCACAGGTGGAGGAAGTGACTACTGGGCAAACAGGATTGGTTCAGAGGAATGGTCCAGCGGTTACAGTGGCAGCCAGAGAGACCTGGGTGTAATTCCTGTTCTGCTGCAGGCTTCCCGTGTGGCCGTAGGGACTTAGTCTCCCTGTTCCTTAGTGGGGATAACCCAGAGGCTTGTTTTACCTACCGTGGATGGTGTGAAGAGAAATAGAATTCTAGCATGGAAGGGACCTCTGGGTTTGTACCCAAGATTCGTACAGATACTTGCCCAGGTTTTTTTTTTAAACCCATTAAAGGCTGCGAGGCGGTCAGGTGCTGTGGCCACGGGGGCCCTATGAGTTCTGTCCTTAGACAGGACAGGAGTTCTGGAAACCCCAGAACAGCTAAGGCAAGGGTTCTAGCTGCGGGAACAGACAGGGAAAAGCAGTGCATGGAAATGGGAGATTGCATTCTCCTCTCACCTCTAGCAGAGAGGAATATGCCCCCACTGGATTTGGGGTCCATGTAGGAGTGCAGAAATGGGGGTGCAAAGTCCATGCCTCTGTGGAGAGGGAAACCGAATTCCACCTTCATCGCTAAGGGAGGCATTATCCCCCCACAACAGCGTATGGGGTGGACTGTGTTACAAGTCTGGGGTGAGGGGTTGCTCCTTTGTAATGATTTGATCTCTCCTTTTTTGCAGCATTTCCCCCTGAATGGTGCTCCAGTATTGACTCCCTGAAGGAAAGTTTCAAGATGGTGAACCGGCTGAACTGGTCTAGCATTGAGCACTACCAGTTCTCAGGTCAGTAATAGGTCACGCCCTTTGCTTCTTATCCCAGCTGCCCTCTGACCCACTTGTGGCTAAGAGGCAACACCCAAGTCTTTTACAGGGTCTGTGCTACGGGTAACTAGTTTGTCTGGGAGTTAAGGGACCCAGAGCATAAAGAGAAGAAACTCTATGGCAGTGGGAACAGCTGTGAGTAGGGGTGAGAAGGAAGCAGAGGAAGAGAGTGGTTAAGTTCGTGGAGGGTGGGGGACCATCAGTGGTCCGGAGATGAGACCAGGGTGCCCGTAAACCTCTGACTACTGGACATGAATGATAGGAAATGGATCATTCAGTAATTGTCCTGTTTTTGTACACTTCCTCTGAAACATCCACTGTCAGAGACAGGATACTGGGCTAGATGGACCATTGGTCTTATTGAGTCCTGCAGGCTTTGCATTCCCATGAGATGCTAAATGTGAGGGCGTGCATGTGGAGAAAGTGAGTCAGCAGAGCGTGTGCAATAACTGTGCTTTACCTCTTTCTTCCTCTGTCCCTTTGCAGAGTTGATGGAGAGCTTGCGCCAGGCTGAGCGAAAGAACTGGACCCTAGATCAGCACCACATTGCCAACCTCTGTGACTCCCTCAATCACTTTCTCACCCAAACTGGTCAGCTCCCTCACCTGGGGGGCCCGCAGCAGCCGCCCCGAATCTCCGACTCCTGCGCCATGAGCAGTGGCAAACAGGAACAGTCCATGAACCAAGGTATCCAGAAGGGGAGCCAGGTTGTCAGGGCAATGGGGGAGGGGGACCCACACTGCTAGAGATGTGACAGGGAGCAGCTCTGGCCTCATGCCATGGAGTCAGACTGCCATGTGCAGAAGCACCTGGTGATAGTGTCTATTGTCGTCTTCATGCACGGTGCCCTGCTTGGCTAGTATAAGACAGGTCAGTGCCTATGTGGTGCTTAGTGGCGTGGAAGGCATTATACAGTGCATATGGCTGGAAGAGTCAATAAGGAGGGCAGGGAGAAATTTAAAAGCCCACAGGAAAAAGGAGCAGAGAGATTTTTGTATAGATTTACTGGAGTGAGGAGATCTAGGGAGGCAGATTCAGATAACAGATGCATGGGAGAATGTGCTCACACCCACAGTGGGGAGAGTAAGGAAACAAAGTGCAGGCCAGGGGGTCCATGGAAAGGGAGGACAGAATCTGGGGTGAGCTCTAGGATTGCAGCTGGAGTAGACCGGGGGTGGGGTGAGGGGGTGGTTTTAAACACAGAGACTGATTTTAAACAGTCTTACTGAAAAGTCTGGGGAGAGTTTCTTAGGCTGCGATTGTCAATCCACTTATTCTAGAGGAGTCCCATTCAAATTAATAGGACACTTCCAGAGTAGCTGGTAGGAGGACTGCAGCCTTAGTTTGAACTAAAATTGGAAGCGCCTTAGCCCTTGGCTGTTTTGTATTTGGTCCCTTTCCAGTTCCAGGATCTGGCCCACAAGCACTGGAAGAGTGAGCTCCAGGGAGATGAGGGCATGCATGTACACCTAGGGGATGGATCCGTAGCACAAATAGAGCCATGATGTGGACCTCCCCACAGGAGGGGAAAGGTTCCCTAGTCCTGATCTAGGGGCAGTTGAACTTTTCCCAAATCTCTCCTTGTTCTGACAACCCATTCCCTAACTGCAGTGCCAGGGGAGTTAATGGGAGCTGCTATGTTGATGGGGTTTTTTTTTTTTTCTCTTTCTCCATTGTCAGTCAGCTCTTATGGTCAGCCACAGCCTCCACATCTCTACTCTGGGCCATCTCCGATGTACCAGATTTCCACCCAGGATTCTCCAGGGTATAATCGCCCAGGTAAGAGGGTGACCATTAAGACCTATTAGACAACTGAACCCTGAAAAGCTTGCTCCCTGGCTTTACCTCCACTCTCCCAGCCTTCCAGGAGCAGCAGTGGGTAGGTGGGAAGAAATCTAGACAGCTGGTGATGCTCCCTACTCATCACTGATGTGATCCAGCTCCTCTGTACGCACACGCACACGCACAAGCTTATGTTGCCCAGTCGTGTGGTCTTCCCTTAGCTGATGGTTCAGTGCTGCAGTGTGAGGAAGTTCATTGTAAGAAAGCCATTGCCACTTTTTAGCTGGATGCTGGGACTCCTGGTGCTTGGGTTCAGTGCAGGGATTTCTCATCTGTGGCTCATGGGTTTGTGTTATAGCCAGATAGGTTTGCAGAAGGATTTGATGCACTTTGCATGGCTTTGTTGGCATCTTGGGATTGTATTTAAGTCTCAAAACAGAGCCACACCAGCAAAAGGGTCAGTGCTATAAACCCCCGACTATCTAGCTACATCCCAAGCTCAATGTTGGCTTGATGGTTTGTACAGGCAGTGTTGTGTGGAGGCTCACCTTGGCTGCGGTTCTCCCAGGCACTGGCAGATAGTGGCTTGGCAGACTCAGCCCTGGCACCTCCCAACATGCTATTCTCAGCGTTCCCCTAACCATGTCTTTCCCCTTCTTTCCCTCTCCCCATGGAGTGCAGCTCACCATCTGGTTCCACGGCCTCCAGTCCCTCCTCCAGGTGCCAACGAGGAAATCCCCGACGAATTCGACTGGGACTTGATCACCTAGCGAGTTACAGACTTCAGCGCTCGTCCTTCTCATGTTGTGGGGGCGAGGGGGCCTAGGAAGGGGGGCACGGGGTAAAAGGTCACAGCGCCGGCTCCTCCAGCCTCCCTGCCTTGCCTGTATATAGATATATATGCTCTATCTCCGCCAGAGAAGCCACCGCAAGATGCTGCCGAAGATAATCCTTCCTTGCGTCCTGTTTTACCTTCTTTTTCTTGTTTTGTTTATTATTGTTATTATTATTATTATTATTATTATCAGTAACCGAGCACAGCCCTCCCCCCTCTGGCCGCGGATGCATCAGCTTGGCTCTCTCGCGGGATGGAGGGCGGGGAGACAGCTCCTTGGTGCAACAAGAAGACCTGGGAAGGCTGAATCCTCGAGGGCATCTTCCTCTTCTTCCATCATTTTGCGTTTAACAATCCCTCTTTCCTTTCAAGGCGGCCGGAGGATCTCTCTGATTAAGAGAACCTGGCGGCCCCTGAGAGCCTGTGTAATTATGTTGTTTCTTAAATGTTGTAGAGGTCGGGGGGCTCAGAGCGGAGGGGTCTGTGGACCTTCTTGCACCAGCAAGAATGGCAAGAGAAAAGGGGGGAATTCCCCAAGTGCAGGGGGAGGGGAAAGCAGCTGGGCTTGAGGCTCAGCAGGGAGGGAGACACCCCCCTCCCCCCCCGCCCCCCCAGTTGCGGGAAAGAGATGCAGTTGGGGTTAGGAGGACACTGCCATTTGGAAAGGGCCTTAGAGAGACCAGAAGGGCCTCAGACTATTTCAGCACTGCCTTTTGCAATCACTGCCTTTTGCAATCATCCCCTCGACAGGTGGGGGACACTCAGCATGGACAAGGTGGGGCTGGTTGAGTACAACATCAGACCGGATGCCTTTTGGCTGTTGATGCCATCAGTTCCCCTTCCCAACCCCCAATCGCCTTCTCTCAGAATGTGCAGCGAGGCCCTTATTTGCATATGCAAATATGGCATGCAAATTAGGAAGCAAATCCCCCCCCCCCAACTTTATTTTGTTGTTGTTGTTCAGTTAGTTATTAGTCCCATTTCCACTCGCTTTGTGTGTGCTGCAGGGGTGGAAAGAGAGGGAGTCTTGTCTGCCTGTGTATAAATCAGTGGTTGGTGCTTCCTGTTTTGTGAGTGAACCCGGGCTGGAGAGAGGAATCCAGGGTAGGGGTGAGTTGAGAGCCCCCCAGTTGAGACGCTGCTGACATCCTGTGAGGGAGGTTTTTAAACTGCACAGCTGAGGGAGAGACAGACCCCGCTACAGTTCAGCTGTGGGGCAGGAGACTTAGGGATAGCACACCCAAATTGTAGATCCTGTGACAGACTGCACTATGCAGGGCAGGAAGGGGAAAGGTGCCGGCACGTGGTTGTCGAGATGTATCAGGCTGGATGCCCCCTCCTCCCCAGCTGTGTATCCCATTTCTAGCGTGGCTCTGTTCTGTCAAACCTCTTGTTTCCGCTCGATATTTCGTAACGTCCCTGCCCTGACCCCCTTGTTTGTCGGAGAGGGGTAACCAGTTTGGAAGCAAAGCATCACAGGGTGGGGAAGGTAGTTTTAGCATTGCTTTTAATTCGCTGTTGGGATAAACCAATCGGATCTTTGTCAGGGAGGACAGAGTCTCATTGGATTTCGGGGGGGGGGAGGCAGGGAACTGGGGCTTTAATTTTTTTTTAAGGGGGGGTCGTTGTTGAGTGTTTCTGAGAGGAGTGGAGAATCCCAGAGCTGAGTTCGACATGGAGTTTCAGTGGTTTTCTCCACCGCCACAGGATGGGAATGAAATTACCAGGAAGCAAGGGTCTGTGGGGACACAGCAGCAAAGATGACCTCCCTCCAGGCACCAGGTGGTGCTTTGCAGGGGATACTTCGGAGATCCAGACCCAGGGAGATGCTGAGAAGGTCGCTTGGCCATTCAAAGAACCCTGAAAGAAAACCAATCCAAGATGGCTCCTTTGTGTATTCAAAGGCTCCTCGTTTGCATATTCATTTGCCTCATTTGCATATTCAGTTGCGCCTCGTTTGAATATGTAAATATATGCCGGTCAGTGTGCAAATTAGCCTTGCCCTCCCCTGCCGCCCCTGAAATAACTGTGCATCGTCTGCAAGTGGGATTTAGTATTGAATTGGCCACCTGGAGCCAGAGACTCAGCACCAGAACTCTGCACCGTGAGCAGCTGACGTTGCCTGCCCAGAGATGGGGCTCGGCCCAGACCTGCTCGCCACAGAGAGGAGCTCCTTGCGTGGCCCGCAATACTTTGTGTCAAGGGGTCAGGAGAGGGGGTGGGGTCTCACGAGTTTATTTTTGTGCATGCTTTCTTAATAAAAAAAAAACAAAGTGAATGTTTATGGTTTAAACCTTCCGGTGCCTGTATTGAATTATTCCATAGCGGCAAAAGACAAGATCTGTCAGCTTAATTATCAGGCTTTGGTTCCTGCCTGCTCCATGAGAGAGACTTAAGAGGGGAGGGCTTTTCCTGTTGTAGCTGCCTGTACAATGTGGACTTGTTCATATGAGCACTCATTTAGAGGCAGGGATCTCCTAACTCCTCTGTGCCTCATCTGTGTTCAGAGTAACTCAGGGGTCAAAGCGAGGAGGATGGTAATTACCTCTGCAAACATGTAGTGTTAAACTCAGAGGGGTGGGGGAATCATGCTTGTGTGTACTGTAGAGAGTAATTTTCCTCCCAGTGCGGCCCTGTGCTGTCCTGGCCAGCCTCAGGGCCTCCTCCTTCCTGTCTCTCTCACACAGCATCTCTGCCTGATATTCCAGCTCCCACCCCCACAATTTCTCCAGAACGGAAACGAGGGAAGGTCGGATCTATTAATGCCTTGTTCGTGAGACAGAGAGGTGTAGGGGGAGGTAGTTCCTCTAGAGTTTCTAATTGGTTTTGGTATGCTCATGTCAAATCAAGCCTTTATCTTAGAAGCTAGGAGTGTGCACATGGCCATCAGTCACTACATTATCTGATCCCTGACCCACAGTCACTCCACCCACCTTATTGGTACAGTAGGGATTTGGGTAGCTGGGTCCCATCGTAGGTGCCAGATGGATGCTTCAGGGCACTGGGACTGACTTTGACCAGTTACCTCTGATTTACCTTGGGGAGAACAGCCTCTGTTCTGGCCCCCAGGAGCTCCATACGCTGCAGGGATATCAGCGCTGCGAGCAGCCTCTGTCCACAGCTCCCCCATAGATTCACATAGCCGTAATAGTTGGAAGGAACATCAAGGGACATTCTGGTTCAAACCCCTGACCTGAGGCAGGATGCCTGTGCCTTAGACCATGTTTCTAAAAGGGCGCTCCAGGGCCGTGGAGGCAGGCTGTTCTAAGGCTTCTCAAACATTTTTGAGCCATGCCCCTCCTTCCACTTGTTTGTAGTAGCCGAGGCCCCTCCCCTCACCACGCACAAGTACATAGCCCTTGCTCCCTCTCTTCCTCTCCCTCCTCCCACACTCCTGTTGTTTTCCCGTGCCCCCTCTTCCGCCCTGGCCACCCTGTTATTTTGAGATTCTCTCTAGCTCAAAAGGGCTTGCCAGCGGTGTGCCTTCTTGCCCCAGCCCTCTTGAACACCTGTGCCCCCCTTCCTCCAAGTTTGAGGATTGCTGTTCTAAAGCAGTTTGAATTATGTCTTTTATTGGGCGACTGTTGGTGGAAATGAGCGAGCTTTCGGGCCACGCAGGGCCCTTCCTCAGGCATGTAGCATTGCCAGCAGAAATATATAAATGAGCAAATTTGGTGCAGGTATATAAGGGGGTAGGTGGGGTTTAGATAGGGAGGAAGGAGAGAGCATCTTTCTTCCTCCCTATCGAACCCCCGCCTTCCCCCCGCTGCCCACCAGTTTTCTTGTCTTATAAACTCCCACCCAATTCCTGCCTCCTTATAAAGCTGTGCCAGATTTGCTGAGTTTATATATTTTTGACTGGCTACGCTACATGCCTGAGGAAGGGCCCTGTGTGGCCCAAAAGCTCGCTCATTTCCACCAACAGCAGTTGGTCCAATAAAAGAGATCATTCAAACCATCTTGTCTTCATCTCTGTCACTTGGGACCAACCTGGCAACCACACAATCTCTCTGGATTCTTCTAAGGAACACAACTAATGTTCCTAGTATAAGACTTGCCTGCCTTTTCCTCTCCAGAGATTTCCCCACCCCCTTTGGCAGTGAGAGACGTGCTTGCTGACACTTAGAAACTCACTGAGCTTGAAGGGTGAAAGGGATTGGCCCTTTGTAGCTGCAAGTGGTGGGGGAGAAGGGCTGAGACAATTACTGACAGAAACAGAAAAGCCCTGGAGATGCCTGGAGAGTGTGTGTAAAACACCCTCTTGGGAAGAAGCAAGCATGCCTGGGGCCTGCCCACCCACCAGCATCACCTGCTGTGACAGAGCTTGAAGATGCCAAGTGTTGCTAAGGAGGTGGTAGACACAACAACGCATTCAAAGGAGAGTGTCAAAGCAATTTCTGACTTATTTAGCAGGCAGATGATACATGCTCAGGATATACAGTTTATACAGATTCAGGAATGGGGTTCTTATTCGGCAATGCTGAGGGTGAGCTATATGTGGTACCCTGGACCTGCATCAGCTTTTTGTGGGGAAATGGGTCTCCAGTGTCCAACCCCAACTCTAGTTTGCATGCTGGAAAAGGGTTCAGGGCCTCTCCCAGGGCTCAAGCCTTTTGTTTTGGTTCACTCCCCTTGTTCAATACTGCTCCTCACTCACAGCCTCTGGGCACACAACATCTTTCTGGTGGTAGAGGGCGTCAGCCAATCTTAGTGAGTGGGGGGAGAGATCTGCCTGGGGCCAGTTTTGCCCCATCTCGATTGGCCAGGTGCCATGAGGGAACCGGGTATCACAGCTGGCTGGGAGAGGCAGCAGAAGGAAATTGGACCATGGGACAGGCAGGCAGTGAGGTCTTCCTGCCTCTTTCTAGCTCTCTGTCCTTCCTGGGGTCTCCAGGAGTGGCAAGGACACAGCATTACTAGAGAGAGGTGCAAAGTGGGAAAGTAATGGAGATAATTGCTCAGGTGGCCTGGGTTCTGATGCCTGGTGGTATCAACCCTGCCCCTTCTGGTGCCAAGGCAGATGTTGATGACACCACACTTCCTCACACAAAGTGTGGTTTCTTTAATCTGAAGTGTGTGGTGGAATTACCATGTTCTGAACTAAACCAGGCCCAATCAGTGTAGCCCCACAGATGCCTTCTGTAACTTTCAGCTCATCTCTCTTTGAGAATGTTACGGAGATTTGCTGTAGTCTGACTCCTTCCTGTCTCCCATGTGCATCTCTGCATCCATCTCTTTGACAGAATTATAGTCAAATTCTGTCATGTCTCTGCTGTCCTAAATCAGAGTCAAAAAAGTGCATGTTCCCCTAGTGCTATTGGCAGGCCTGTTCTAGAGGAGGGTACTGCTGTTCCTGTCTTCCGAAGGCTTGATCCTATTGGCTGAAGTCTTACTCCTGCCCTGTGAGTAGGTAGTGGAGCGCGTGCCCTCCTCGCTCAAGGCGCGCTCCAAAATGCCTCGCAGTGATTGCCGTGTCTTCTTCCTAAAGTTTTTCCCCACAAACGAATAAAGGATGGGGTTGATGCAACTGTTGAGGTAGGCTAGTGCCACAGACAAGTGGTCCCACAATGCCACTGCTTCAGAAAACTCTGTCCTAGGCGTAGCCAAGAGTGAAAGTACCCCAACCACATGGTAAGGAGCCCAGCAAAGAAAGAACACAACCACCACAAGCAGAATCACTCGCATGGTCTTATTCCGGGGCTTGGTGAAGCGGGCAGCATGCATCTTGTACATGATAAGGATATAGCAAACCACCATGATGCCAAAGGGGAGGAGGAAGCCAAAGATGACCCTGGTGATAGTGATTGCCACTAGGGCACTGGGTGGTTTGCTCTTAGAGAAATTCTGAAAACTATAATCTCCATCCATTGGTTTGATACCACCATACATGTAGTCAGAATGAGTGACACTGGAGAAACTCTCAGGATCACCAGGTAACTCTGAGTGGAGACCATTGGGTGTATCTGATACATCAATATTATCCAAGGTGCCAGAAGGCTGAGGAATTGTGGAAGCAATGTAGGTAATAAATGTTCTAGAGGAGTCCACACCGGCTGAGACACTGAGACCGTCTGATACATTAGAGTTGGGAACACCGAATGATCTAGTGTCGATGCTGATAGAAGCGCCAGGTAGGGAAATTGTCCGGAAATTGGGATACTCCTCCAGATGCTTATGACCAAATGAGATGCAATCATAGGTTCCAGCTGGCAGCAAAGTTCTGTGTTCACTGGGAAGAATATCAGAGCTCATGGCTAAATCGTAAATGTAATCTGTCGATCCGTAGTCCTCGGGTTCATCATTCCAATCATGTCGACACAGTGTGTAGCCATCCTCATCTATGATGGTCTCACGGTATATGAAGCTAGGGCAGCACATAACAAAAACCAGGAGCCAGATGCCACCACACATCACTGATGCAACCTTTACCGAGCGGTGGTTCTGGCACCAGATGGGCTTCATCACCAGGAGGCACCTGTCAATGCTGATGGCTGTCAGGAGGAAGACGCTGGCAAACATGTTGAAGACAAGGGCTGCCGGGATCACCTTGCAGAGGAACCACCCATAGGGCCAGCGCTCGTGGAGAATCAGATGGACAATGGAG
Source organism: Sphenodon punctatus (assembly GCA_003113815.1). Lineage (NCBI taxonomy): Eukaryota > Metazoa > Chordata > Lepidosauria > Sphenodontia > Sphenodontidae > Sphenodon > Sphenodon punctatus. Next base: position 115,027 of record QEPC01013087.1, on the reverse strand, counting down.
AATGGCAGGGAAAGGCAGCACAGGAAGTCAGCCACAGCGAGCTGCAGGAACCATATGGTGGTCATAGTGCGCTTCATTTTCAGGCCAGCTACCCAGATCACCAAGCCATTGCCGGGGAGTCCCAGGAGAAAGGTGAGGATGAAGACAGCCAGGGAGCCAATGACTTCTGGTGTGTATGGCAGCATGGTGCTATTATCAGACTCATACAAGCTGCTGTTAGTCCGGGATGAAGACATGGTAGTCTGTAGACCTGATGCCAAAAGAAAAGAGAACACATTAAATACACTCTTCCCAGCTGAATTCTCTCCTAGAGAGTTCTCTGCCCCCTGCCCCCCCTCACTGCCCCCCCCAACTACGTTAGTTCTAGCTGGGCTAGAAATGTCCTTTTATTTGCATATAGCACCCCATATCCCACTGCTTACCCCATATCCTATCTGTCTCATCCTTATTTCCATTTATATGTCAGTTCTTTTTTCCACCTCTTTTACCCAGAAAGATGACATTAGGTTTGGTTCCTTTTTCCTAGTAATCATAAAGAGCTTTAGCTTTCGTTTCGGGTGGTAAAGCTTCATGCTTTACAAACAACTCTCATCTCGTCACGTTCACAGCTGCAGTTGTGCTGAATGACAGGCTGTTCTTAGCTCACAGCCAATGCAACCCGGTTGTCAAGGCCTACTCCAGTGACCCTCAGCCCTGACTGGTTCAATAGACACATGAGGCAGTCAGCATTAGCCACAGAGCTGTATTATTATTATTTTATTTTTATTCTTTTATTTCTATACCATCCCTCCTGCTTCCAGCTGCTCAGAGCAGCTCACAAAGAACAATAGAATAAAATTTTAAAAAATATTAAATTAAAACAATGAAAAGACAAAAACCAGACCAATAATGCACTGATAATACGTTAAAAAAACTAACCAGAACCCCTCCCTCCAACCCTCTTCCCATCCCCTCCACCAAATGCCTGGCAGAAGAGACAAGTCTTTCAGTGCTGCTGGAAGGTGAGAAGATCCAGGCTGAGACGGGCCCCCACCGGGAGCGAGTTCCGCAGCCAAGAACGCCCTCCTTTCCGTGGCCATCTGCCAACAACACGGGATCTCCAGGAGGGCATCCCTTGATGACCGCAGGAGCCACCCGGGGCCCAGGTAGTGAGGCGATCCCGCAGTTAAGTAGGGCCCAGACAGTTCATGGCTTTACAGGTTAATACCAGCTCCTTGAATCAGGCCTGGAAGACTATAGGCAGGCAGCCAGTGCAGAGCATGGAGCACTGGTGTAATAAGTTCATGGCGACCCAGGTGGGCCTCCACATTGTGCACTAGCTGCAGTCTGTAGAGAATGCTGTGAGGCGTGTGGTTTGGTCAGGGACAGACTATAGCTCTGAATGAATACCCACCAGCTATTAGTGCTGAACAGCTGATGAAGCTGCAGCCTACCCCTACTCAGGGCTGGTGGTGCTGGAGGCAAGCAAGCAGGCAGGTAGGCGCATGGCTGTGACGAACTGCACGTCATGAACTAAAGAGCCACTTGTGTTCCGAGTATCACTGATCTGCTCCACGTGGGTCTGTAACCGCTTCTATGTCCCCTGCCCAACCGTGGGTGATACCAGACCTGTTGGAAATGGCATTGTAAGACCATCGCATACTGAACTAGCCAGTTATACAAACATTAGTGCAGCTGCATGGTGGAACAGCTACCCAATAGCCTTCTCCCACCAGCTACCGCAGGGGCGGCCAAACATAAGGTGCCCATGATCTACTTGATCCCGGTGTCAACCTCAGGCGATCTACCAGGGACCCTCTTGCTGGCCCCAGCAGCCTAAGTCAGGATCCCTCATGCTGGCTCCCAGCTCTAGCACAACTTCAGCAACTGGTCTCAGGAATGGAGAGCAGCTCTTGTTTAGACAGAGCCTTCCCTGACACACTGGAGGAGCTCTCTGAGTCCATCTCCTATTCTCCCTGTAGTGCTGATCCCTCTTTCCTCCCCAAAGGTGGTTTCTGAGTCTGGGGCTGGGTCCCCCTCCCCACACCATGATCTACTGATGACTAGTTTGTGATCTACCACTAAATTGTGATCGACTGCTTGGTGGCCTCTGAGCTAATGCCAGTTGAGTATAGTTCTGGAATTAATCTAAAGCTGTCAAGGCCATGACTCCATGCATTCGGCAAAACTGCACTCCTGGTTATTGGGACTCTGCCTCACTTCCCATCAGCTTGTGGCTGACAACCCCTGCTGCCATAGATGACTGTGCTGCCAGCTTTTCATAAAGTGCTCACAAGAAAGTACGTTGGTGTTAGCTGCTGTTGCAAGACTCGCATGTGATTTTTTCATCCCCCACAGATGTTTCCTTTTGCTAATCCCATGCTTCCTGAAAAACCCATGCTTCATGGCAGGGGTAGGGAACCTGTGAGCACCTGCCCCCCAGTGCCTGGAGCCTTTCCCCCACCCCCATGTGCTGCAGGTCACCACAGCCTGTTGACCGCTGGACAGCTGCTGCCGTGCACTACCAGGCTGGTGGGAATGCCCACTATGTAGAAGAGCACATCTCCCTCCCCTTGGAGGATGGTCCCACCCACAGAGCCCTGCATGGGCACAGATCCAGCAGGGTAAAGGTTCCCCATCTTTGTTGTATGATGTTTCATCTCAGATGATGATGGACCAAATGTGGGGTGGTGCATGTGTCTAGACGTAATGGCATCTATGTGCTGGCAGGACACTGTGTTGTCCTTGCCCACAGCTGCAATCCCAAACCTCCTGCACGCAGGATCCCGTGCAGCTTGCGTGTGGCACAATGTTCCCCCAGTGGGCATATGAGCACCGCACAGTGAACACGGGACATTGGCCCTCATTACTTTTCAGGAGTCAACCCATGTTGAACAAGAAGCCCTACCATTTATGCAATATTAGCTCTGCAGATGGTTTACAAAGGAGGCAAGGATCCTCCATTTCAAAGGTGGGGAAACCGAGACACAGAGCTTTTGCAAAATGACACGCCCAAGACCAGTGGAAAAGTCAGAAATAGACCCTAGGTCTCCTGAGTCCCAGTCTGGTACTCTATCCTCTAGGTCAGGGCTAGGGAATCTTTTCCCTCCTGTGGGTCACTTTGAAAATTAGTGCAAGCTCCATGGAACAGACAGGAGTTGGAGGCAGGGGTGCTTAACGGGAGTGCTCTGGATGGGGGAAGAAAGAGACATTCCAGAATCCGGATCCATCCCATTCTTAAGTGTATGCCTCTAGCTCCACTCCCTTTCCCCGAGTTCACTCAGTGTTTGAGGGTAGGGGCCGGATCCACAGACCACGTCCAGGAATTCAAATGGAACTAAATAGAAAACATCTGTGGGTCAGTTTTGACCTATCTACAGCCCAGATCTTCCCTGCCCCTGCTCTAAGCCAAGGTTTCTCTATCTGTGAGTTAAGACCCCAAACTGGGTAATTGAAATACGTCAGAAAGTCGCAAACAGATTTTGAAACACTGCATTTTGAATAAATAAATGAATGAATGCCACCAGCACTACTCTAGTCTGCACCTTTATTGGGGGCACGTCCAACAGCTTGCTAAGGTTACAAGTGAGACCTGAGCCCCCAAAAGAGTTGGTAAAGGGAGTAGTGAGACACTGATGACTAGAACAATGGGTAGCTCAGGAAGGGTATTTGGAAAGGAGAGACTATGAATGGTGGAGTCCATTATCCCACGGATCTCAAACCACTTGCCAACCCAGAAAGTGCTGCTATCTCCAGATTTAGACCCTGAAGAGCAGGGAGAGATCAGAAGTGGTGTGGTTTCTGTGGGGGAAGAGAAAACTCTATCCTCAGCAGTTCTGTCCCTTTGCGGTGCCGGGACCAGGGGCAGCTGAGACAGCTGCACGCATCTTTGCTGACCAGCATTACTTCACCCTCCAGGGCTGATACAGCGAAAGGAGGAAGCTGTATTCTAGCTCTTCCTCTGCGTCTTGAACAGAACTCTTTACTAAACTGCAGTCATAAGAGCTTAAGTAACGCCACGGTCTATGGAGCCTAGCGTAGTGTCTCCAACAGTGGCCATTCCCGCTCACTTTTGAGAAGCACCCAACAGGCCACAATGGAGCGCTCCATTCCCTGCCGTTCACTGCTGGCTCCTAATGGTCAGAGTTACATCTCCCAGCCTACTTGGCTAATAGTCATTAATGGACCCATCATAACTTATCCAATCCTTTTTTAAATCCAGATACACTATTGGCCTTGACCTTTGGCAAAAAAAATCTACAAGTTACTTGTGCACTGCATGAAAAAATATTTTATTTGTTTAAATCTGCTGCCAGTTAGTACTAAAGCTAGGAGACACACCATTAAACTACTTGAGAGAGTAAACAACAACTTCCTGTTTACTTGTTCCGTGCCACTAATTTTATAAACTATCATATCCCCTCCCAGTCATCTCTTCTCCAGGGTGAAGAGCCCTAACCTATCAAGCCTCTCCTAGTACAGAAGCCGTTCCATACCCTTGATCATTTTTGTCACCCTTCTCTGTACCTTTTCTAGTTCTGCTGTATCTTTTTTTAAGATGGAGTGACCAGAACTGCACACAATATTCGAGGTGCAGTCACATAATAGATTTATATAGCAACATTATGATATTTTCTCTCCCTTTCCAAATAATTCCTAACATTCTGTTTGCCTCTTTGACCACCACCGCTCTTTGAACTGAGGATTTCAATGAATTGTCCGTAATGACGCCAAGATCCTTTTGCTCAGTAACCCCTAATTTAGAACCCAGCATCATGTACACATAGTTTGGATTATTTCTTCCTATGTGCATCACTTTGCACTTGTCAACATTGAATTTTATCTGCCATCTTACTTGCCCAGTCTCCAAACCTCACAAGATCCTCCTGTAATTCGTCACCATCTGTCCCAGCCTTAACTATCTTGAAAAACTTTGTGTTATCTGCAGATTTTATCACCTCACTCTTTACTCCTTTTTCCAGATCATTAATAAATACGTTAAACATACAGATCCCTGGGGCACCCCACTATTTACTTCCCTCCATTGTGAAAACTGACCATTTAGTCCTATCCTTTCCCCCTATTGTTTAACAAGTTACTGGTCCATGACAGGACACTGCCTCCTATCCCATGACTACTTAGTTTCCTGAAGAGTCTCTTGTGGGGAACCTTATCAAATGCTTTCTGAAAATCCAGATATACTATATCGACCTGCTCGCCCTTATTCACGTGCATGTTGACACCCTCAAAAATTCCAATAGATTAGTGAGGCATGACTTCCCTTTGCAAAAACCATGTTGGTTCTTCCCCCATTATGTCATGTTTATCAATATGCCCAATAATTTTGTTCTATACAACCATCTCCACCATTTTTCTCGGCACTGATGTCACGCTCACTGATCACTAGTTTTCCAGAGTTGCTTCTGGAACCTTTTTTAAAAATCGCTACATTTGCTACTCGCCAGTCCTCAGGTACAGAAGCAGATTTTAGCGATAGGTTACAAATTACCAATAGTCGTTCTGTAATAGTAGTCAAACCAATCAATATTGCACAAGGCTGTATGAAGGGGTATAACACATCTGGGAGAGAATGAGATGAGGTATGGATCATGGAGGGCTTATTGATGGTTCATGAAGTAGTGTTAACAGGAGACCCCCTCCCACTCGTGACCTCTCGAGGCAATGTACCCCAATAATCACCGTTCCTCTACTACAGGGGGGAATTAGCTTAATTACTTAAACCGGGGTCTCCCCATGTTCAAAAGAATCAGGCTGAAGACAGTACGTGCTACAGGCAGTTTATGTACCTTTCCCAAATAGAGAGAGAGAGAGAGACGTGTCCAATAACAACAAGTTTATTGCTACACAAAAACAAAGAAGTACGGCCCCGGCTTCAATTTATTGCACATTCCTGACACCACAGAGTGACAGATGCTGGGGGATGAATGGAAACCTTGGGGAGTTCTGGTAAAACTATATTGCTGGTTCTTGTATGTAAACACAAACTTGTACCAACAGGCTGGATGGAGAGGGATCGCAAAGAAAGTGTTCGCCAGATCAATGACCGAGTACCAGCGAGACCCCACGGATATCGCTGCTCCTATCTCGTTGTACTTAGCTACCACCAGAGCAAAGGGAGGAGTTACTGCATTTAAAGCCCGATAGTCTACAGTCATCCGGTAAGTCGCCCCATCTGCTTTAATAACTGGCCAGATGGGGGAGTTACAGACAGACTGCATCCTTACAATGACTCCTTGCCCTAACAGACTATCTGTTGTGGCTTGAATTCCCTCTTCAGCCTCTGTTGGATACTTGTATTGCCTTTGCGGGGGAGGATCTTCCCCTTCAACGAGCACCTTCTCCTCTACCTTCCCGCACTCCGCCTTGTCCTTAATCCACACCCGGGGAAATTCCTAGGTCCATGGAGAGAACGGGGAGCGGTGCCTTAAGGGCTGCGCAGCGGTGTATGGTGGAAACCTCAGGAGGACCCCCTGGGACTTGCCACAGTACCCCATTAGCCAGGTCTACTGTTAGCTGGGACTCCTTCAAAAACGAAGCCCCAATGATCCCTTTTTCTTTTCCCTTGTGCACACAACTTTCAAAGGTCCCCTTCAGTTTGCCCAATTCAAAGGGGACCTTTTTCCATACCGGGGCTTCCTGAGTTTCCCCACCATAACCGCTAAGCACCACAGTTTTACCAGAGGGCTCCCCTGGGTCCAAGATATTGATGGAGGCCCCCGTATCTACTAAAAGCTGGGCTGAAGTTCCCGGATTCCCAATACTAGCCCTCACCTTGGGTCTCCCCCACTTATCTGGGTGTAGTTTTGCAACTACCTGAGGGGGACCCTTGGGAATCGGGCAGCCCTAGCAGACACTGTGGACCTCCTGCAATACCTGCTCCTGTTCTGGGGTCCTATTGTTATACTCGGGATCCTCCAACACCATATCAGCTATTGGCTGGGAAGTACCCCTGCTAGACCCCTGCCCTCGCTGTCTCCTCAGTTCTGCAGCTGCGTCTAGTAACACTTGTAGGGGCTGCAAATGGTACTGCTTCATGTCTGCCCCAATGACTTTAACTCCACCCACACATAGGAATGGAGAATAAGCTCCTGATTGTTGACTTTGGGGGAGGGGGGAAGGGTTGCTATAGCTTGCTGGAGTTCCCCTCTGGGAGTAAGTACTGGTTGGCGGGTTCCCGGCGGGTAAGGGGGGAGCTGAGGAGTGGGGGCCACTGTTCATGAGGGTGACTGCCTGGACCGGCTCGAGCTGTTGCTTACGAGCGGTCCACTTAATTCCTCCCCCTACCCTCATCAAATTCGCCACTTGTCTAATGCTCAGGAATACCTCTTCCCATGTCATCTGACATAAGTCTATTCTCCCCATTGCTCTGAGGACCAGGACGGCAAGTCCTGCGTACACAGCCTCTTTAAACTCTTGGCTGTCATATTGCATGACTCGCCTCCCGTTCCTCTGAATGGGAACCACCATGTCTGCTAAAACCCCCAGAAGTTTCTTGCGAGAGATATAGGCTTTGGGCTGTTCTCCTAGAGCCTGAGCCTCCAAGAGAAACAGCCTCTGCGGGCTCTGTCCCAGAAGCATGACCTGCAGTAGTACCGCCTTCATCCATTCACCACAAGTGGCATCATGGATGTCGGTCATGCTCAGCCCCGCTTCCAAGACAGGCGCCTCAGCAGGAGAAGTAGCAGCTTGGGCCAATTGCATTAGATCTACCCCATCTGTGTTGGGATACATCTACAGGCAGTTTCCTGGTTCAGTGGGCACACCTGCTCAGTGATAGCTTTCGCCTGAATAGGGGTCCACCGAATCGTTTCCCTAATCTCATCATGGGTCGCCCTTCCTCCTGCCCCCACACATTCCACCTCACAATGGGAGCGATAGGCTCCGGCGCTTGCCATGCTGGATTGTGGGGGGGCCTAGGGAATGGCATCTATGGGCAGGTTGAGCTCTTCTCTAAGGAACATGGACCCCACCCCAGAAAGATCCTCGACTCGCACGGCGGTTATTAAACCTTTGTGCAAGTCGAGTTCTCCGTGGAGCCTTTGGATCGCTTCCTCACAAGCTGTATGGTTCACCGTGACCTTCTGGGTCTGGGTTCGCTCGGCAAGGAAGCAAGCCACTAATTGGACTTGCCCTAGTTGCTCTTTCAATCCCTCTAACTCCTTCTCTGCCAACTCTGCCCTAGTAACGGCCCCGGCACCCTCCTGCTGAGCCTTTCTAGAGAATGTGGTCAGATTCCATTTTTCAGTGACCAGTTCAGTTTTGTCTCTCTCCAGTTCAGCACATCTAATTGTCAATTTCTCCGCCCTCTCCCTTTCTTTCTCAGCTCTTTTTCCCTTGGCCTCACATCTCTGCTTAGTTTCCTTCAGCAGATCCTGCTAGTCTTCACAAACACGCCACAAGGCCCAAGCATCTTTCTGGTTCCGCCAGGGCTTGAACTTCTGACAGTAGTCAGCATAAGCTTCTCCTACTGCAGCCACCAGGTCCTCCCCCTTAAAACATCCTGGTTCCCATGAGCACTCTCCCTTTTTCGCTGCCCATCTCTCCAATTTAACCTTCCCATGCTCTTTTCAAGCGTGCCTCCCAATTCCCAGTTGCTGACTGTCACTCCTGACCCTATGCAGGTGTATCTCCCAGTAGGGCCCTGTATCACTTCTACGTTCCAGTGATACAGTTTCCTAACTGCCGAAGCAGTCCCCCGCCAGCAACACTTTACTATCATAGGCACCCCCACTAGGATCCCTAGCTACAACAATCCCATGACTATCCATGCGCCCCAAAAATCCAGGTTTCCCAACTGCCTTGCACTTAGGACAGCGAGCTCTAGACCCCAATACTCCCAAGGCTGTGTCTGCGGCTGGATCTGGGGTGGGATCGGCAGCAGTGCCGGCTCCTCCAGAGACCATAATTGCCCAAACATTTTTCTAAATTACACAAGTCTCTAAACTTTCTATTCCAGACCACCCACTTACCCACAGGTGTGAGACAACAAATCCCTACAATACAAGACCACCCACTTACACACGGGTGGGACTACGAGTCTCTAAGTTCAAGACCACCCGCCTCCCAGCAGGTGGGACCACAAGTCTCTGGGATATCACTTTCAATAATTTCAATTCAAGATCACCCGCCTCCCCACGGATGGGACCACAGGTCTCTGGGATATCACATTTCAACAACCCACAACCCCACACAATTCCTTCCCAACAACCCTAGACTCCGAATTTTAAATCCCCAGGTCCAGAAGAAGAGAAAGGAGATAGATAGATAGAAAA
>QEPC01013087.1:87080-104196 GCA_003113815.1 Sphenodon punctatus | reverse complement strand
CTCTTTTTAAAAAAAAAATCCAGGCTGGGCAGGGTGGGTGGGGGGTGGGACACCGGAGGGGGGGGGGGAGGAATTGTATTCCATTGATTTCAATGGGGACACAGTGCCCCATTGAAATCAATGGAATAAAACCGGTACCGGATACTGGGTTTAATCCGAGAATCCGGTTCTTTGAGAACCGGAAAACCGGTAAATCCGGTATCCGGTAATTGCCCCGGGGTCCCATGCCTACTGATTTCTACTGCACCTGTTTCTAGGCCCTGATCAGATAATACATGGAATTTAAAAAGCCAGTTGCTGCCAGAAGCCCTCAGGTCCCAGCTTCTTCATCCCATCTGCTAGGGGGACCAGGATGCAGGGACATCTGAATTGGGGCTAGCCAGCCAGACCTAGCTCCAGCCCAGGCTGCTGGAATGAACCAAGAGAGCTGCTGTAGCGTCTCAGCTGAGCAGCTCTCCCCGGCCCTTGGGAGGCTGGGACTACCACCGACCATCTCAGTGCTCTGCAGTAGGCCCAGGCATCTCTTCCCCCTGGCCTTGGTCTTTTAGTCTGGGCTGCAACAGTGCCACCAGGGATGGGGAGGATGCAGGGCTGGCCCTAGAGTTCATGGGACCTAGGGCAAAGATAACCTGTGGGCCCCTGGTGGCCCCTTCCCTGTGACCCTATTTCCTTGGAGGGAAATAAGGAGGGTGAGGGAATGACCATAATTGGCTAGTGCATGCACATCTAAGCCAACTTTGTTTCCACACCTCCATAGAGGGAGATGGTTTGTGTGGCCATGGCCAGCCCGCAATGAGCATGCACCAGGCTGTGGTCTTCTCCAGCAGGTGTGTGGTGGTCCATGGGAGAATTTGAGGGCTGATGGTGGCCCATTGGTCCAAAGATCATGGAAACTGCTGCCCTAGATCAGTGATTCTCAGCTTTTGTGTTGATGAAACCCATCAAAACATTTTTTTAAAGGAGTGGCTGGGCAACAGCAGTGGAAAGGGGGAAGGGAGGGAGATGTGATCCTAGCAATGGCAGCAGTGGGAAGGGTTACGGTCCCAGCAGTTGCAGCAGTGGGGAGCCAGTATGAGGCAGCTGGAAGTAGCAGGATATAGTACCCAGAGAGGCGGGGAAGTTGCAGAATGAGAACATAAGAAGTTCCATACTGGGTCAGACCAATGCTTTATTAAACTCAGCATCCTGTCTCCAACAGTGGCCATTCTCGGTCACTTCCAAGGAGTCCCCAGCAGGACATAATGGAGTGATCCATTCCCTGTGGGTCACGCGCAGCTCCTGACACTCAGCAATTGCATCCCCCAACCTACTCGGCTCATATCCATTAATGGACCGATTCTCCAAAAACTTATCCAGTCCTTTCTTAAACCAAGCTATATCACTGGCCTTGGCCACATCCTCTGGCAACAAATTCCACAAGTTAATTGTGCATCGATTAAAAAATGAATGTATTTGTTTTAAATTTGCTGCCAGTTAGTCCCAAGGCCACTCCCCTCCTCTCCCTATCCTGCCCCTTGGCTTTCAGTAGCACAGGCAGCCAAAACAAGTAGTGGGGTGAAGGGGGGAGGAGATGTGGCAGGGGACACAACAGTTGCACCAGAGCCCATGGGCCCACCTGCGACCCCGGGACCTACTCAAGGGTGTATCTATAATAGGGACAGGAGGTACAACTGCACTGGGGGTCCATGAGCCTGGGGGGGGCGCTTGCTCCCTGGTGCAGTTGCAGTCCGCTGCTGGGAGGAAGTTTGGAGGGCTCCAATCCATTCCCTGCACCAGGGCCCATTCCAATCTACCTACGTCTCTTGACCCGCTGGGAGTGCTGACACACTGGATGAGAACCCCTGACCTAGATCACGCCACTTTCCCAAGTAAATACAGTAAGAAATATGGAGTGGACATGGAATCAGGCAAGTTGTGAAGCAAGTCTTGCCCTGATACACTGAACAGAATAATCCATCAGAGAATCCCATAAAGCTTTCTATTAAGTAGAGAAAAATAACTGACAAAAGAGTTATAGTTACAGAGTTTGGAAGGGAGAGACATTCTGGGAGGACAGACAAATAAGCAGAAACATCAGGGAGACAGACAGACAGCCTCTTTGCTTTACATACCCTGCACAAGGGACGCCTCTGGCCAAAAGTCCTGGAGTAGAGAACCACCAAATCGAGGGTTCTGTCTTAAACTTGGTCTCCAGGGTGGAAGAAGAACAACTTGTGGGTCAGTTTTCGGAAGTGCTTTGTTTATAATTGTTCCTCCTCTGCCCTGCTGTTCATGACCTTAGAATGAATCATCTCAGAAGTCTTAGCACAACTGGCCAAAAAGATAAGGGGACTTTAGCACAATACAGGAAAGCCACAGGAAATTTGGAGGGAGGTGTGACCAAGATGCGGAGCATGGTTGCCGTCATCCAGGGAAACCCATGAATCTCGTTCATAAAAGCAATAGGAATTTCTATCTCTTGAAGTGCAAATGCACTTACGAGACTTGGAGAGGCTCCTTGCAGAAGGGAGCAAACAAAGCTGTTTGGGGAGACAGAGATGTTACTTGTTAACCATAAAAAAAACAAAAAAACAACCCCACCCCCCCAGTGGCTTCTTAAGACTCAGAAGTAGTGTTGAAGAGTGTCTCAACGGCCTGCTTTGCCAGTATGTGAGATCAAAGAATTTGCTCTCTGTGATTTGGTGCCTGACCTGGAGTGGGCCAAGTTATGGACTCAGAACTCATATTTTTTAGGATAAGGGAACTAATGCAACAAGCTAGCATTGCATTAATTTACTATTATTTTCTGTCATGCAACTTCTGTATAAGCTCTGATCCATCCTACTGACAATCTTTTTTATAAACTTTCTCTTCTTAAGCTGGTGTCTGTGTCACTGGAACTGAACTCTGACAGTCTGGGAAAGTTCTCAGTTTCTATACCAAGACGGATCTGACCTACTGGTAAATGTATGTGACAAAACAACTTCTGAGGTTCTGGTAACAGAGGCAGCCTGTTCTGGGGGGCGGGGATCCCTGCATCTGCTAGGGATGGGCGAACAGATCACGGTTTGGGTTCGGCCGTTCGGTTCGGCTGCGTTCGGTTCGGCCGTTCGGTTCATTAGTTCGGTTCGGCTGCGTTCAGTTTGTCCGTTCGGTTCGGCAGTTCGGCTAGTTCGCCAAGTTCAGGTTCGGCTGTTCGGTTCGGTCGTCCGAACAGGCCGTTCAAATAGGCCGTTCGGCTGTTTGGTTCGGCCGTTCGGGAAGTGTTGTTATGGGTGGTTTTTTGTTTTTTATATATTTTTTGTTTTTTATTGGGTTTTATATGGTTTTCTTTTGCTTTTTATTTGGTTTTTTGTTTTTATATGGTGTTTGGATTTATATATGGATATATATGGATATATATATATATATATGTATATAAAAATATGGAGATATATATGGATATATATACATCCCATATATATGGGATGGGGGAAATCACAAACAGAAGAGGAGTCTGTAGTGAAATACATACATTACATACTCAATGAGTGTGTACAGTGCATAACACAAGGTTTCAGTTTATGGTTTAAGTTTCATTTCATTACAAAAGTGAAATGAAACTTAAAGCAATCTAAAAATCCTACTCAACGTCTGGTGTTCAGGAACAGTGACTAGCTCAGAAGGTGTTGGGAAGGGGGGAGGCAGATAATTAGTTTTGTTTCTTGCAAGCCTCTCCACCCCTGGTGCCTGGAAGTCTGCTCCTCAGTGACTGACACCTCCCTGTCATGTTTGACCTTCCAGTGAACCTTTTTTTGCCACCCGAACTCATCCAAACGTGATCCGAACTGATCGAACTGTTCGGCCATTTTGCTGTTCGGTGTTCAGTTTGTTCGGTATGTTCGCGTTTGGGTTCGTGTTCGAGTTCGGTCGTCCAAACAGGCCGAGTTCGGGCCGAACTCCGAAATGCCGAACCGTGTTCGCCCATCCCTAGCATCTGCCCACGTGCAGTCTTGCCTGGGTCCACTTTAGACCCAGACCCAGTGGTTTCCCTGACCCACGGTCTGCCTGTACAACCCCCCTGACCCCCGAGTTGCAGGCGATGCCCAATGCTCTAGGCTAGTGCCTTGGGATTGAGTGGGGGCCACCAGAGTGTACAAGTGGGTAAACTGAGTCATGGTTGGATCAGGCAGGTACAGGAAACCCCAAGGACTTTCTTCATAGGGGGACAGAGAGGTGCCTATCGGACTGACACAGATTCGCTTAGTCTGAGTTGCTACTCAGCATTGCCACCCAGTCCTAGGAAAGGAAATGGGACCGTGCTAATTTGGAGGCATGTATTTATGTAAATTTTAAGCAAATTAAGATAGCCTAACACTGAGGTTGGGCTAATTTCTTATTTTCAAACACCATGTCCCCACAGCACTCAACACAACAGCACACACTCCACAGTCCCATCGTGCTCCATAGAGCAGACAGACACCCGCAAGAGCAATTTCTAGAAATCTGGTATCTAACACCAGGTAAAGGCCCCAGTTCTCAGACTGTCTAGGTAAAAAAAAAACAACAGATGGATATCAACCCTACCTTGGTTTTCCCGTCGTGCTTGCCACACTTTTCTTTCTTTTCTTTCTCTGATTTCGTTTAGTTTTTGACATACCTGTTTTCATTTTGAGGCCATGTTTTGACAAACAGTTAGTTCAGTGCAGTCGGGCCTTACTTTAGTCAGTTTTACTCCTGAAGCATTCACATGAACAGAATGCTAAACACCCCCCTGGAGGTTCGCCTGAGCCTACTCATCTTTCAGAGGCAATGTATGACTTTTCCATTTGGCCAGGCATTTGGCAGGCAAGGATATGGTTTGAGGAGGTCTGGAATAAGGGATTTTAATTAATTTTACTTATGTTTATGGTTTTATATGCTGTCACTTGCTCTGAGCCCTTGAGATAGGGCAGGATATGAAATTTAAATAAATAAATAAATAAACTGATGTTATTCAGGAGTAAAAAGAGAAGTAGGTACTCCTAAAAAATCAGGAGTACATCCTTCCCTTTGGTTTGTATTTCGAAATAACTAATCATGTGAACACTTATCAATGTCAGGATAGGAACCACAGTTCAATGATCATTACATCTCAGCTGAGGGGAGATTGATACGGTATTACTTCTGTTTATACCGTTCATCTGAATGCTACTGAATATCAGGCACCAAGCAGAGTCTAGGTGGAGTAGTGACAGGATCAGGGCCAGGCATGAGTATCAGCAGGCTCAGGGCCAGATCCAAGCAGTCATTTAAGTCCAGGCTAAGGCGTCAATGTCGATGCCACAGAGAGTCAGTAGTCCAATAAAGGCAGGAAGGGGGAGGAAAAGGATGGAGACAAGGGAACAGAAAGAACCAAGCAGGCTGAGGCAGCAAAGCTGAAACAGACACTGAACTTAGGTGTTGCTCTGCCTAACTTCCTTTTCCTGTCATGTGCCTTTTATCAGGGCCAGGCAAATAAAGCCCCAGTCAGGCCCTGGTGGATAGGGACCCCCATCAAGCTGATGGGGTGCTGGAGCAGAGCCTCCATCAGAGTGCGCTGGTGGAGCTAACTGCCTCCTTCAGGGTCCCAAGGGCATTGGTTCTAGTCCCACTTCCTCCTGACATCAAAGTGGAGTAGTTACTTCAGCTTGCACCGTTCACCTGAATGCTACCATAGCTGAGTAATTAGTACTCTAATTTAATCAAAGTAGTTCTAGTACTTTGGTTTACCTCTGTTTGTTGGAACGTGGCTTGACTCAGATGTTTACCTCCAAGATATTTTGCAGGGTGACGTTATGCAGGTACATGCCCATAATTGGATGTACTGTAAGATAATTAGAGTTAGGAGGTTCCTTTTGGACCCCTTGATAAGAAGGGATTCTGGTGGCAATGTTGAATACATTTAGACTGTTCTTAGCTTCTAGTGACCTTCCCCAGAACCAGTTAGACTCTTCATCTAAAGCCAGAGGGGGGAGTGAAGCATGCACTAATGCATTCCTTAGACAAAGTGACATGTGCCCCACATCACTCTACTGCATTCAACCCTTCAAGGAAACAAACGGGACAATCCTCTACTATTAAAGGCAATGGTGGTTTTTTTGGTCATTGACTTTAATGGCAGAGAATTGTGCTCAGACAAAGCCTTTCTTAGGCCCTTTTCACACAGGCTGCTTTTACATGGACGCCCCCCACTCGGTGTTTGGGCAAGTGTGAGGGGGCTCCGCATAAACGGCCGGCAGTGGGTGGGGGGGATGGGTGTCCGCTTGGGGGATGTATGCGCACTCCCGCGCAACACCCACCTCCACATACGGAGCATTCCAGAAAACTGGAGGAGGCTCCGTGGGTGGAGATGGTTGTGTAAAGGGACACACTCACCTCCACCCACCGCGCCAAAACACCCATACCCCCCCCCCCATCCTGGTCTGTATAAAAAGCAGTGGCGGTTGATGGGGCAGTGAGCGGGTTGAACCTGCCGGTGGCGGCAAAGCTGCTGGTGGGTCTAGGGGCGGAGCCAGGGCAACGGTAGGCCAGTGACGTGACATAACCCAGCAGCAAGGAGTTCCCAGGGTTAACACTGGATGGACAAACAAACAGGCCTTTAAAAAAAAGTTTGGCCAGTTTCAAGCACACCAGGCCCATCCAGACCAGCATCCTTAGTAACTACACCACATCCCCAGCAGCCAAATGCCCATCCAAGCAAACAGGCCTTTTAAAAAGTTTGGCCAGTTTCAGGGCTGCACTGCCACCAAACACACGGGGCTGAATAAACCAAATTTAAACAATGCATTTCTGTTTCTCATCAAAACAGAGGAAAGATGCTCAAAAGCTCACAATCACAAGCAGAGAAGCAAGAAACTACTTTCCAGCAGGGAGTAGCAGTGAAACAACAAAGGAACCATTTTAAACAAGAGTAGCCATGATCAGCGGACCTACAGATTTACAAAATGGCTTCTCTACTCATGCTTGGGAGGAGAAGGAATGCAGCAGTGCATCGTGCAATCACAGAGCAAGCAAAACAAACCAGAACCCAGATCTTATCATCTTAAGCAATTGACCCAACAGTATTATGTGAAATCCTTAGCACTGTACATCACAAAAACAGCAGCATGGAGTTCCACGTGTCCCCCAAAACATGCTACACACAGTTCTGTTGCAATGTAAAAGGTGTCTGAACTGCTACAACGAACATTCCTTTAAGGACTAGTAATTAATGAACCAACCTGTGGCATGGCCTTCTCACAGACAAGCCTGCAACATCTCATGACCAAACTTCAAAGGGCAGACCAGGGCCATTTTCAAATGCAGAGAATATTCCAGCAAAGATTGGAAACCTTTTCCATCAAAGCCCCTAGGTCCCCCACACCCAACACAAAGAAAGCACACAGTTTAGACTGAAAAATAGCAAAGGGAACATCACTGACTTAAACCAACCATTTTGTGGGAACTCCACAAAATGACTACTGCCTTTTTTGCACATGCTTGGGAGAGGAGGGAAGCCAGCAGCACAGATCATGCCAAGCTAGAGGCCAAATATTGAGCTGCTGACCCAATTTGTATGTATTCATGTGATATCATCCCATAATAATCATTATTTATTATAACCTCCCCCCTCCTCTCAAGACAAGACAGGTTCCCCAGGACCCCCTAAAAAAGCCAAGGCTGAACCCCAGATGGGACTCACCCAGAACAGGATGAGCTCAGTAGCGTCACCTCTGTGCTGATGGAGGAGAACAGGATGCTGGGCTTGATAATGAACCCTTGGTTTGACTCAGTATGGCACTACCCAACTTATATATATATCTAAGACACGTGATCTCGCATGAACGATGAAAATAGAAAGGTTCAGTCTGATCACCAGCAGCTGGCCAACTTCAATCTCAATCTCAATCTCCTTCTGAAAGAAAGATAAAATGGCGCCTGTGCGAATCATCTTTATATGCACTGCCCCCACCCTCACCACATGAGAGATAAACCCTGCGCCGATGAGTGAAAGACACTGTTGCTGGTTAAAACAAAACAAAAAAAGTCCACGCAAAGCACTCCCCCTCCTCCCCTGTAGTTGCTGTTTCCTCAGCCAGTAGCACACAGTACACACATCCATTGTTCCCCCTGCCCCTCTGTCACGGGTTGGAGGTCTGCACCCTCACTTTACCAGGTTTGAGTGACTCAGTTTCCCTTGCGCACAGCCTTCTTGTATTAGTTTCTCTCTCTGGCTAATTCAAGTCTGTCACAATGAAACTCCTTTGTCACCCAAGGGCCTGATCCTTCCCGTTTACAGACTCTTTAATCTCTGGGTTTGCAAGAGCTTGAGAACTCTTGTTGCTCACTTGTGTTGCAATGTTAGACACAGACACTTCTTCAAAAAGATAAGAAGTAAGTTTATTGATTACATAAGCAAGATAGTTGATACAGAGTGGTCTATACTGGTTGAGTTCCTAAATAAGCAGCTTACCCTATAAAGGTCCATAAGTTTCTCTAAGTCCTTTGGCATAAGCGACTGGGCACTGGCTTCTTAGTTGGTAAAGAGCAAAATCATGCCTCTCTGCCCATGGTTTTTCTGGTTTGCTGCTGGCAGGCTTTTCGTATGCAGATGTACTGCTGTGATGGCTCAAGGAGAGAACTCCCCCAAGGTGACTTACTGGTTTCTTAAGTAGCCTTGTTCCTTTGTCTCTGTTTTCCCGCCTTGGGGAAACATGACTGTTTTGCATCTCCACAGGTCTGTCTGGCAAGTGAACCCAAATACACATTTTGTATCTCTTTGTATTTCCTGTGGCTTGTCACGTGTTACATCTCTGATTTGGGTTTTACAGTTCTCCATTGTAACATTACATACATGTGGAACCTTTTGTATTACATATTTGTCAGACTTGTAGTCTACATGTATTGTACCATTACATACATGTGGAACCTTTTGCATTACATATTTGTCAGACTTGTAGTCTACATGTATTGTACCATTACATACATGTGGAACCTTTTGCATTACATATTTACCAGGCTTGTAGTCTACATGTGGGTCTGTGTTACACGTGTGTGACCCCATGTTCCTCCGTGACACCCTCCCGACAGGACGCCAAGGGTTCCTGCCCAATTAACATTATAAATGCTGCCGATTCCCTCTCCATAGACCTCAATGAAATAGTGCCCCAAGCGATCCTGGCAATGCATTGCTGTTTGCGAACATACACAGTGGACTGCATTGCCAGCAGCCCAAAGTGCGTTCTGCAAACTTTGGACCCTTACAGGTCTCCTTCTGAGTAGCTCTGGCTCTCCCCTCCCAGGCTCCACAATTCCCGACGTACAATGTGACCCCACCCCCTGCTGCCTCCAAGTGGCCAAAGCAGCGCTATTAATAGTTGTGCATGTGCAGAGCCCAGGAGCTTGCTCACGCATGTGCAGTTGTCTCTAGCATGCAAACCGGAAGTTCAGAGCGCCGAAGAGGCTTGAAACAGCCTCTGAACGCATGGCAGGCTGGCAGCAAAAAAAAAAAAAAAAAACAAGGTACTGTGTGCGAGGGGCGTGGGGGCCAGGAGGGACATTGCCCCTGGCTTCCTAGGGGGTACTACTGGTCTTAACCCTTCCAGGCCCCTGCAATGGCCCCCATTGTTTGCGGGGAAGTGGGGGGGGGGGGGCTCCACTCCCTCCCAGCGAGGCTCCAAACACGATCACCTTTAGAGTCCTGCAGAGGTTTCCCCAAAGGGGTAAGGCCACCAGGGACCCTACATTTTATCTTCACTCTGGGCCCTGCAAATTCTAAGGCTGGACAGTGCCACAGGCAAGTGGTCCCACAATGCCACTGCTTTAGAAAACTGTGTCCCGGGCACAGCCAAGAGTGAAAGTACCCCAACCACGTGGTAAGGAGCCCAGCAAAGAAAGAACACAACCACCACAGGCAGAATGACTTGCAGGGTCTTATTCCAGGATTTGATGAATCTGGCGGATCAGGCAGGTAGAGGGGGACTAGAGGGGATGGGGTAAGGAAAGGGAATGTGGAGGGGTTGGATGAAGAGAGGAGGGAGGTGGCTTCATCAAGGGAAGCTAAAGAGAAGAAGGATAGATGAGAGGCAGGAGGGGGGAGAGCAGGGAAGGAAATGGGGGAGGAAGGTGGTTGAGAAGCAATGTCAAAGTGGATTCTATCTATCTTGTTGAAAAAGGAGAGAAGATCGTGTGCGGAGAGGGAGGAAGGTGGATAAGAAAAGGGAGGTTTCAGAAGCGAAGCAAAAGTTGAGAAGAGACGGTGGGGGTTACGGGACTGAGATTCAATCAACGTGGAGTAATAGCATTCTTTGGCCAGGGAAAGGGCATCACTAGGGCTGAAATGAGATTTCACCAAAACAGGAAATCTTGCTGAAATCCCGGTTCCGACTTGATACCGTTTCATTTGAATCAAGAACATCTTGCTCCTCAGTAATGTCTTGACCATCATTTCATTTCTTAGTTACTGACTTTCCACTTACTGGGATCCCGTTTACTGCTTTGCCATTTATGACTTTGCTGTCCATTCTGAATCCCAAGGGAAAATACCAGTGCAATACCCCATTTCTTGCACTCCGTTTTCCATTGTACTTCCTTGTCACTCATTGGCTGGTACACAAATTTCTTTACTAATCTGCAATCCAGTTGCAGATTGGTCAAAGCAAAGACAACAACATATAACAACAATTCTGACTGGAGACACTGGGGTGGCAGTTTAAGAGAAACCAGTGGGGTGGGCTATTCACACAGTGATTGACCTGGGATTTTCAGTCATGTTTGGACAGAGGACAGTAACTAAAATAATAAAGGGACCAGAAGACAAGCTATATGTGGAAAGACTGAAAGAATTGGGTATGTTTAGCCTATAGAAAAGAAGACAAAAGGGGACTTGATAGCAATTTTGAACTATCTAAAAGAATGCCACAAAGAAGATGCTGAACATTTGTTCTCCAATGCCACAGAAGAGAGACTGAGAGGAAATGGGCTTAAATTGCAGAAGTATTGTTATTAATTAATTTATTATTATTATTATTATTTTATTTATATACTTACAATACTTTTATAACTAAAACTAACTGTATAGTTAACTAAACTAACTATATAGTTTAGTTAGGTTAAAAAGTATTTTAAGTACCTGTCTCCAAAAATATGTGACTGTAAAGTGCTGTGTAGCACTACAGAAATGATTAGTAGCAGTAGTGGTGGTAGTAGTATATGGTTTAGTTAGTTAGTTAGTTAGTTAGTTAGTTAGTTAGTAGGAAAAACTTCCTAACTGTAAGAACTATTGGACAATGGAATAAGTTGCCGAAGGAGGTTGTGGAATCTCCCCTCAGGCTCTTGGATATTTTCAAAATTCATCTGAACAAGCATCTCTCCATGATGCTGTCAGCTGAGGATACCTGGCTTGGAGAAGGGGTTTGGACTGGATGACCTTTGAAATCCCTTCCAATCCTACAATTCTATGCCATTTCCAGTAATCATAAGCTTCGGACATTACATAATTCAGACTCCTATCACAATCTTGCAATGGAGGTATTTCAGCAGCATTGTGCAAGCTGGAAATTGGCTCTATTAGATTACCATGATTCCTTCCAACAGCCACACCGATTGGTATTTCTAGAGCAGCATGGCAACCCTTTTTATATCTGCAAGCCACATGGTAATTCAAACCGGCCAATAAATAAATAAATAAATTGCAGAGAGATGTGGATCTATGTTACATCTGCCCCGTTTTTTTTCATATGTGAGTTAAGAGGAGAAATGTGCAGGGCATAAACGTTTGCGGGGTGTGGACTGCAGAAAGATAGGGGGATGTGATAATGAGATAAGGGGAAGGCTTGCTGAGACGGAATTGGGTGGATGCTCAGAGCAGGGTGCAGTTCATGGATCTGGCCGCTACCCTCCAGAAGAGCATCTCTGCTTCCTTCCTTCTGAACACACTTCCTTCCCTGAGAGCGTCAGCTTTCACCATCAGCGCTCGAGGGTGAGGGCTGGATAGATCAGAGGACTAAATCCAGGAATGGGAAAGGAGACAAATAAAAAACAATGGTGGGACAGGAATTTCCCACCCACCCCTGCTCTAGTAAGGAAGGAGTGACAAGATGAAAGATTGTGGCCCTTTTTACACGGACACCACCCACCCATGATCACCCATAAACACCCATCAGATGGGTGGGAGAGCGCCCGTGTAGACGTTCACGAGTGGGTGGGTGTGCGTGCACGACCCACCCACCAACACCCACGGAGCAGGCAGGAAGGAGCCGGCATGCTCCGTGGGTAGAAGTGGGTGGAGATGGGTGTTCAATACCCACCTGCCCGTGTAAAAACCAAAACACCCACACGAAGGGGTCTGTCGAGACCACAGAGAGATGGCTAGAGATGCCACGCAGGTGCCCCCAAGCAGACACGCCCACCTGGGGAGACACCGGCCGCCTGCCCGGCCGCGGAGCCCTTAAAAAAGAGCCAAAACATGACAGTGGTGCGCCGGTTCCCAAAATGTCTGGAAGGAAAGTGACCAATAAGATGAAGGGAGCCAGCACCGCAACTCGCGCGGGACGGGCCAGGGTAAGCAGAGGGACCCTGGGATGCCCGGGGGTGGGGGTGGGAAAGACGACTAAACACAGCACATCTGTCTTGTCACAGGGCCAAGGGCATACCGTGCCACTCGCATCCCCCAAGACCACCACAGCCATGTGGCACAGGGAAGGGAGCACTATTGACAGTGAGGTAAGAGTGAAGGTACCCCAAGAACCCGGGGAAGGGGGGTCCTGCATGCCAATATCAGAAACCAACCCAAAGGAGCACAGGGTGGCCAGCTGACAGCTAACAGTTCCCACCCCTGCCCCCAGGAGAGCACCCAGACACAGGAGCAACGCACCACCAGGGAGATGACCGAGGAAGGCCTCCGGGACAGTCAGGTAAGCTGCCTGTGCCCCCCCAGGGGGAGTGGAGAGGGGTTCCCCCAAGGGAACACAGGTGGGCTGCGGGGCACAGGCTAACCCCTCTGCAATACCCCCAATAGGAGACAACCAGCTCCGCTGTCACCACAGCTACCGGGTGGACCCCAAGCCGCCAAGCTGGAAGGCCCCCCCCCCCCCACATGCGGTACCCAAAAGGGGGAGCCTTGGTCGAGGCAGGAGACCAGGGACTTCATACGCATATGGGAGGCAGAAAAGATCCAGCATGACCTGGTGTGCAGCTACAAGACCAGACAGGTCTATGAAGCCATCGCCCAGGAGATGCAGCAGCAGGGGTACAATAGGGATGTCACCCAGTGCATGCAGCAGGCAAAGAACTTGAGGTCCAGATATAAGTATATCAAGGACAACAATCTCAAGTCCAGCCATGCCATGCATACAATGGAGTTCCATGATGAGCTGGACTGGTTCCTCTGCATGGACGGGGATATAGTCACCTCCCACTTACATGGCACCGCCTTAACCAGGGTCAGACGGAGGGCACTCACAACACCCCTCCGTCCGACCCACCGGAGCAGGGGGAGGTCACTGCCCCTGGTGAACCCAGCCAGGTTGCGGGAGGGGACAGCCCCATCACACAGGGGGAGGAGGCGGCCCGGGACACTGCTCACAGTAACATCACCCTCCACGTGCGCCCACAAAACCCACAGGGTGACAGGCTGCAGGGACGGGGGGTGCACACGGAGCGGACAGAGACTCGGGAGGCCTCCCTGGAAGCAGAGGAAGACGATCCAGGTAGGAACACAACCAGGGCCCCGAAGGGTGGGGTTGGGAGAGGGTTGGGGAGGGAGGGCCTGGCCACAGTGACCAGAGCCAAAGTCGGGCACCAGGGACCAACCAATGGATCCCCATTCCCACTGCAGCTCAAGGGACCCTGGAGGTTCACAAGGAGGAAGTCGCGGAGGAGGAGGTGGTTGAGGGGGAACCGGTGGCACCCCCAAGACCTGGTCACCAGGACAATGATGGTAGGTGACAATGCACAAGCGATGGGTCATGGGCGGTGCCAGGGTGACGGGGTAGCAGGTCGCCCACAGGGGCAGCCCCTAGAGCAAACCACCCCTGATGCATGACAGGGAAGGGCTGGTGCCCATCACATTTGGGTAACCGAGCAACACGGGTTAACATCCCCTGACGGGTATGCAGATGGGGGGCCACAGGGGCAGAGGGACCACGAGACATGTTCACAAGGAGGTGCTGGGACAGCATGGGCCCGGGTGAATGCGCCTCCATATGGAGCAAGCAGAGGGGTTTGACAGTGGGAACAGGAATATGGGGACCCCTCCCGACCTGTACCAAACACCATAGGGACAGACAGGGAAGGGGGGAGGGCACCCCCCCGATGACAGGGATGCACTGCTATGGGCACAGGGTACAGACAAGGCAAGCAACACACCCCAAGTGGTTCACATGTCTCCCACAGATGAGTGCCCCGGTCCTGCGAGGGGAACTGCCGCCAGCAGCGCCGAGAGGAATCGGGAGATGTGGGCCTGGAACCGGCGGAGGAGAGAGGACCTGGGGAGGGAACTGCTGGAGGAAAACAGAAGGTTAACCGAGGTGCACTCTGAGGAGCTTGCCCTCACCAGGGAGGTGCAACGAGGGGAGGGGGATAGGGACCGAGACATGCTGAACCGGTCCCGCACCGAGCACCTGTGGGACAGATGCCAGACTGTCACCCTCCACCATGAGATGCAGCTCAACAGAGCCGAGAGGGTGAGGGGCCGCATCGCGCTGGAGGGGACCTCTGCACGGGCCCTTGATCTCATAGGAGAGGCAGTGGGCCTCCTGAGGAGAGAACCCCGGTGCAACGTGCCCCCTCCAGGCCCGGATGGAGGGATGGCAGGGGAGTACCACCGGGGTGCCCTCCCACAGGTGCTGGTGCCCCCTCCCCTGCACTTCGGCCAACCATGGTTTCCCCAGGAGCACCCCTTCCCTGGCCTGGTGAACAGGGTCCCTCTCCGCCACATAGCCCCACAACAAGAGCCCGTGGGGCTGCCCTTCCGGCCTGCACCCCTCCTGGCTCCTCCACAGCTGCCTTCGAGACCCCTCCTCCGGGAACCACGGCCACCCCCAATCAACCTGGAACCTCCAGGTGACCAACCACCCATGCCAGCCGCCCCACTAGCTCTGGCACATATCAGTCTGCTAAGGGGGGTCGGGTGGGGTGGGGTTGTAGGGGAACGCAGCACCACCTGCAAAGGGATGGGTGGAGGGGATGCTGCACGGGGATGCACGCCAACAGCAGAGGGCAACGGAAAGGGCTGCGGTGCAGGGGTAACAGGCCAGATAGTATTGTAACCCTCACCTTATGTTCCAACATCGCAGGGTCCAATCGCACTGCCTAGAGCTGAGCGGCCAGTGGACAACGGAGAGCCCGGGTCGTCATGCCGCTGGTCACAGAGGACAGCGGCCGCAAGGGCCCGCAGGGGAGCGAGCCCCGGTGGTGCACCGAAGCGGGCACAGGGACGGCCCCGCAAACAGTGAAATACCTCCCCCCCCCGTAAATAACCCCAAATAAACATGTGTTGTACCGTACCACTCTGTTGTTTGTTGTATCAGTGGGGGCCCCATGGGTGGGGAGGGGTCGCTCCACCTGCATACAGGGGCATGGCATGCACAGTACAGGTGCAGGTACCATATGGCTCTGGCCTGTAAGGAGCCAGGTGGCCAACAGCATAGCACCCATGGCTGGATACAGGCCTGCACATGGACAGTGGTATAGTACCGCCCATGCAAACAGACAGCTGGTGCCAGGCCAGGGCCTGGAGTGGGTTGCTCGCCATGGCAACATGGCAGTGGGTGACTCTGTGGCACAGGCAACGGCCTGCACAGGACCGGGGAACCCCTCCTACCCAAACAACAGCACTGATGTGGACTGATGAACGTACATATCATTTTTTATTAGGACCGGTTACACAGTCCGTTGGGGGGCTGTCAGTGTCAGTGGCATGAGTCAGTTGCCAGCCATCTGGGCAACAATGTGCCTACACAGAGTGTCCTGATTCTCCTCAGATATGCGAGGCATTCATTGAAGAGCCTGCACTCCGGTGTGTGGGCCACGGGCTCGGCCCGCATGAGCCACGGGCTCAACGGGTACGCGAAGTCCCCAATCACCACAGGAGCCATGGAGACCCCCTCAATGACATGGAACAGGTTGGGGGCAATCTCCCCGTCAAACATGCGTGCATAGAAGGGGGATGCCCGCAGTATGGCGCCCCCGTGACTAGCCAGTACTTGGATTGGCTTCCAAGACGTTGTATTCATAGATCTTGTACACAATTACGTATGCAATTAATCAAATCTGCTGTTACCCAGGGAAGATTTTTTCACTTCACTTTTTCATTTCACTTTTAATTTGTACCCCGCGCTCTCTCGCCAAAGGCAACTCGAGGCGGCTTACAACCAAAGCAAACACAAAATACAACAATATTCACAATAAATAACAATAGCAATGACCAATATGGACCAACACAACAATTATCACAGTGTGAGGTTACAATTTTTCCCATCATCCTACCCCCCTACCCATTCACCCCATTCCTGCTGCCACCAGGAAAGGGTGAATCTACCACTCCCTCCCACCCGCTCCTTCCCTCAAATAATTAAATACAACAACAATAAATCAACATTGTTTTATTATGCAAGATATGCAAGTCAACCATATGAAAATCGCTGTTGCCCTTGCAACGATATGTACTTGGAAGATGTGTACCATGTTGTTTTTTCCTGTCCTTTATATGAAGAACTTAGGTAGGTTTGGCTATTTCCTTTGTGGCAAGATTATTCTTATCCAGGGGTGGCCGGTGGGTTTTGAGTTTAGAGGGGCAGTAAGGCCAGCGAGCCGGTGGGCGGAGCCCGGGGGACGGTAGGCGGAGCCAGGGGGACAGTACGCAGCAGCAAGGAGTTCCCATGGTTAACGTCGGATGGAAGAAAACACAATCTACATGCACACATCAAGCTTAAAATAAATAATGTATAAACCCCAAACACAGGGAAACACTGGCAAAACACTGACAAAACACAGCAGCAAGGAGTTCCCAGAGTTAACATCAGATGGAACAAAACACAGTCTATATGCGCATCAAGCTTAAAACAAATAATGTATAAACCCAAAACACAGGGAACACTGGCAAAATACTGGCACAACACAGCAGCAAGGAGTTCCCAGGGTTAACATCAGAAAACAC
>QEPC01013087.1:35729-86980 GCA_003113815.1 Sphenodon punctatus | reverse complement strand
TGGGGGGGGGTGCGGTGTGGGAAACAGCCGGGGGGGGTGCGGGGTGCCTTGGGGGGGTGTGGGATGGGAATCCTCCTCCCGCACACCCCCCCAAGGCTGTTTCCCACCCCGCACCCCCCCCAGGCTGTTTCCCTCCAAGGCTGTTTCCCACACTGCACCCCCCCAGGCTATTTCCCACTGGGAAACAGCCGGGGGGTGCTGGGTGGGAAACAGCTGGGTGTGTGTGGGGTGCCTTGGGGGGGTGGGGGGAATCCTCCTCCCGCACCCCCCCAAGGCTGTTTCCCAATGGGAAACAGCCTGGGGGTGTGTGGGGTGCGTTGGGGTGTGTGTGGGGTGGGAAACAGCCTTGGGGTGTGTGGAGTGCCTTGGGGGTGTGCGGGGTGGAAAGCAGCCTGGGTGTGTGTGTAGGGTACCTTGGGTGTGTGTGTGTGGTACCTTGGGGGTGTGTGGGGTGGGAATCCTCCTCCTGCACCCCCCCAAGGCTGTTTCCCACCCCACACACCCCCCAGGCTGTTTTCCAGTGGGAAACAGCCGGGGGGGTGCGGGGTGGGAAACTGTCTTGGGGTGTGTGGGGTGCCTTGGGGTGTGTGGGGTGCCTTGGGGGGGGTGCAGGGGGGGAAACAGCCTTGGGGGTGTGTGGTGCCTTGGGGGGATGCGGGGTGGGAAACAGCCTGGAGGGGTATGGGGTGGGAAACAGCCTTGGGGTGTGTGGGGTGGGAATCCTCCTCCCGCACACACACCCCAAGGCTGTTTCGCACCCCGCACACTCCCCCAGGCTGTTTCCCACTGTGTTGGGCTTAGCATTTTGAGCCTTCTGGGACCCAGTCCTCTGGAGTGGATCCCAGAAGTCAACTACGGCGTCGCAGCAGCCTCACTGTTTCAGTTTCACTGAAACTGACAACAGCACTGCAGCAGCCTTTGCTCTGAAGCAAAGGCAAGGCAGAGGCTGCTGCGGCGCTGGAAAGCGGCGGCGAGGTCCCCCCCCCCCTTTTTTCCTCTAAGAGCGGCGGCGCGGCACCTGGCGGGGCGCTTGGGGGGTCAGCGCCCCAAACGCCCTGGGAGGCTAGCCACGCCTGTTCTTATCTCTCTGCCAAATTCGTTTAGAACGTCTCCTTACCTCAAGAGAAATTGAAGCCGTGAGGACTGTTGCTATTTTTGTTTATTTGGCTGCCCAAAAAAGGGAGGCTTTCATCACTGGAAAGTAAGGATGTGGTTCTATTTCTTGGGAAGTATTTGGAAATGAGAGGTATATTATATTGTTACCATACATTATTCATGTACCCAATGCCTTGGGTTATTTTCGTCACTGCCTAAGGTGTTATTTTGTATTGGTATTTCATGTATTTTCTGTTTAATGTTTTGTGTGTGGTGTTAGTTTTGGCCTATGGCGAAAGCTTGGCCTAATAAAATTGTATCTAACTAGTGTATATGTCAGTAAACAAGCACTTGTGATCTACAACGGCCTGGAGATTGATAGAGAATGCCTGCTTCTGGTTCAGATAGTCTGTCTTGGCATGTGGGGGGTGGATTATAGGGATGTGGGTGCTATCACCCCTATGCAATGGGGGAAGCCCAGGTCCTCAAAGCCGTGGATCACGACCTCTGGATCCCAGAGCTGGATGACCCGCTCGAGCAGCAGCTCCACTAGCAGTTCACACACGTCGTGGAGCGCCCTGTTAACAGTTGCAGTCCCCACCCCAAACTGCTCCCCAACGCTCCAACAGGAATCAGGGGTTGCCAGCCTCCACATGGTCATGGCCTGCATCCCTGGCAGCAGCAGATACCGCATGTTGGTCGTCCACCTCCGGAGATGTGGATTCAGGAGCTCTCCAAGCCAGGTCAACGGGGAGCAGTTCATGCGGAAGTGGTCCTTCCATTCCTCGTCTGTCCAAGTGGCCAGCATGTTCTCCCACCATTCATTGGTGCGTGACCGCATCCAATTCAACCTCTGTGTTGGGACAGTGACACGACAGCCGTATAGGTTGAGCAGCCACCAGGAAAGGACATGGTGCATGTCCTGGGACACAGCTGTACCAAACAGGAAATGTTGGCGGGCAGCTACCCTCTGTGCCCACTGCAATGATGCTGCTCAGCGCATGTTGGCTGCTCTCCTGCGCCGTTCGCCATGGTTGTAGAAGCAGGGCCCTGGCAGTAGTAGCTCGGCCCATTGCTGGAACACCTGGGCCAAGATCATGAAGCAGGAGGCCAGGACTGTTAACAGAACGGCCCTCTCCTCAGGGGGCTCATCAACAGGCAGCATGGTACCACCAACACCACGCACATCGCACACTAGGGGTGGGACATCAGCGCAATTACCGGTTACCGGTTTTACCGGTTACCGGATTCAAAAAAACCAGATTACCGGATTTGTACCAGTTTACCGGTACTGGATTTGTTCCATTGTTTTCAATGGGGAACTGTCCTCATTGAAATCAATGGAAAAAACCACAAAAACCTCCCCCCTCCCAGACTGTGCGGGTGGAAGGGGGGCACCCCCCACCCACCCTGCCCAGCCTGGATTAAAAAAATATATATTTTAAAGTCCCACTCCCTACTAGTGCGGGCTCCGGGCCGCCACTGGCGACCCGGAGCCCGCACCAGCAGGTACTAGGGTGATCCCTGGGGTGGGGGTGGTTTCACACACACCCCACCCCAGGGATCACCCTACCTCCCCACCCAAGGATCGCCTACCTTGCGCTCCGGGCGGCGGTGGTCCGACTCCGGCGGCTTCAGCTCTGGCTGTGGCTGCCGGCTTCAGCGCTACTAGGCCTTCTGGTGAACTTCGGGGTTTCCCCAGAAGGCCTAGTAGGGCTGAAGCCGGCAGCCACAGCCAGCGCTGAAGCCTCCGGACCGCCGCCGCCCGGAGCGCAAGGTAGACGATCCCTGAGTGGGGAGGTAGGGTGATCCCTGGGGTGGGGGTGTGTGTTAAACCACCCCCACCCCAGGGATCACCCTAGTACAGTACTAGTACCTATACCTAGTCCTACCTACCTGCTAGTGCGGGCTCTGGGTCGCTGGCGGCGGCCCGGAGCCCACACTAGCAGGGACTTCGGGGGGAAATATTTTTTTTTAAAAT
This sequence comes from Sphenodon punctatus, assembly GCA_003113815.1. Taxonomy (NCBI): domain Eukaryota; kingdom Metazoa; phylum Chordata; class Lepidosauria; order Sphenodontia; family Sphenodontidae; genus Sphenodon; species Sphenodon punctatus. The sequence continues at coordinate 83,904 of QEPC01013087.1, read as the reverse complement.
CCAGACTGGGCAGGGTGGGTGGGGGGTGTCCCCCCTTCCACCCGCACAGCCTGGACTGGGGAGGGAAAGTGGGGGGTTTTTGTGTGTTTTTTTTTACATTGCAGCCATTCATTTGAATGGCCGCAATGTAAAAAATCCAGTACGGGGAATCCGGTAAATTACCCCGGATTACCGGGTTTAATCCAATATTGCCAGTACACCAAATACCGGCAGTATCGGATACCGGAAGATCCGGAATTCCCACCCCTAATGCACACACAGTGGTCACCACCACCAGCGGTTACTCTCTGCTTTCCGCCACTATCACCTATCGGTCAACACGGCCAAACCACCTCTCACTCTGAACCCCACACCCGGGCAATGCAACCTGCACACATATGTACTCTGGCGGCCCAAGCTGTGTGCGCAGCGATTGGTGCAGTAACGTGGGTGTGTTCCGCGCACTTTTTGGGGATCCCCCCCTCACTGGGCTGCTGCCCCCCCAGACAGCCTGATCGCCTTGGGGCACCTCAAGCCACCCCTGTGGCCCAGGGGCCACCCCAGGCCCGGTGCCCCTGCCATGCCCTTGTGCGATCACTGGGCAGGGCACATCCGCAGCAGCTGTGCTTCTGTCCCATTGCTTAAAGGTCATGGCACTGTGCAGCTGCGTTCCATCAAGATACGCTGCATGGAGTTCTCATTAGCTCCAAGCCGTGGCCTTGGTGATCTGTCATTGCTAACGCTGGAATGCTCCCGCCCAGTGCGTGGGTCAGGGATTCACAGGGCCTAGCATCTGTCCCACTATCAGCTGTGTACTGGTGCAGCCCGGCTATCATTCACAGCCGTTCTCCATAGGACCACGGTGCAAACTAACGAGCAGCCCTTGGACCGGTCATGGCAGGGTGTGAAACAGGCCCCGGGGCTGGTGGTGGTGCAACGGAGGAGTGGCCACCATGTGCCAACATGCTGTTGGGAATGCTGTGGCAGAGCCGCGATGTCCAGCTCCTGACGAGCGACCCCCTGTCGGTCGCGGATGGATTCAATCTTCTGTCATGGTACATGTGGGTGATGGGCCATCCATTCAGGGGTCCGGCTTGCCGGAGGCGTGCCAGGGAGCTCGGCTTCACCCTCCTTCAACAACTTCTGAGGGGGCACCCAGCCGCTATTGTTGTGCCATGAACCGCGCAGGAGATCACAGCTGTTCACCTGGTGGCTGCACGTCCGGAGTATGGGTGCCCATGTTGCTTCCGACTACACCTTCATCCTACTGCGAGCCCGTGGAGTATCCCGTCCGCGATCTGACTGCCAGGCCCTTCTGGTGGATGCACATATGCGTTCCCGGGGATTCCGCAGGGGCCTGTTCACCTTAGAAGAACTTGTTACAGGGGGCAGCTGTTACAGGGGCAACCTCCGGTCTCTCCATGAGCTGGGCATCCCGAACGGCCCCTCTGTCACATTGCCATTGGCATGCCTGTGCTGTGGCCTGCCTCCTCCTGGGCTTCGCTGCTCCGGCCCATAGTACTGTGTGACCTGGTGGTAGGCTGCCCCGTCTGCCGGACCCCATCGCTACCTCTCTACACTCCAACCCCCATATCCCTGTAGTGTTACCGTGCTCCTTCATCCCTCTTGGAGTGGCTGCAATGGTGCCACAGTTTGCTGGTTGGGGGGAATGGACACAAGCCCGTGATCACCCGTTCACTCGCCTGTGTTTGCCCGTACCCCCCCTTTCACCCCATCTGTAATAAAGACCTTGCCTGTGACTGTACCCCCTTGAGTGCATTTGTGTCTGTGTGCCTCACCTGTTGCCCCTCCCATGGCTGCAGCCCTTTCCATGTGTGTTGGTTAGTGTGATAGGGGTCACTGGGGTTCCTGCTTGGGATCACTGGGGCTCTCAGGTGGCATACTGTGCTGCGTGCTGCAGTCCCCTGTGGGCTCCATGATGGATTGTGGGTTCACCCTAGTGGGCGGTGTGGGCCCCCCCACGTCCTATTGAGAGTCCTGTCCTTCATTTGCGGGTGGCTACCTGGTCTCCAGCGTCCCTGTGAGGGCACCCATCCTCTGGGCTACCCCCTGCTTTTCCCTGTAGAGCTTTTGTCACCCACCTGGGTGGATTGGCTGGCCCATCGTGGTGTGCGTGTGCAACATGTGTGCTGCTGCAGTCCCATGGCAGTGCTGTCCATTGTTCCCCCAGCAAGGGGGGGGGGGGAGCTGCAGGCCCCAACCCCTCCCTAGCGGCTACTGTTGCCCTGGGGGCCTTGGCACGCACGTACCGGGCTGTCAGATGGGGGATACCCATTGGTTGGCCACCCTGCCAGGACTGGCCCGTCTTCCACCACTCCTGGCGCCCCCTGTTGGTTCCCACCATTTGCACTGTTGGTGATGGATGGGCGGCAGGCGAGGCGGGACGCTGACCGTGAGTGTGGGCAGAGTAAGGGCCATTTAGTGCCCGCCCTTGGTCCCCCTTGATGTGAGCGGGTGGGGTGCTGGCTTGGGTGTACCTGGCCACTGCATGGGTTGTGCATGATGTGTGGTTACCAACCCCTGCTGACCCGCACCGTTTCCCTGCACCCTATCCCATTCCCCCTTCTAGCTACTCTGGTCATCTTCCTGGCACAGATGGCCGTTCTCTGCCTGGCACAGATGACCGGCCAGCTACAGCGTGCCGTCCGTGCCATCTCGGAGCTCTGTGCTGGGGCACGGCTGCACGAGGAAATCAGTGAGTGTGCTGCGTGTGTGCTGGGCCCTCTCCCCAGGTGTCTGTTGGGATTCCGCGCTGTTGGGGCCCACTGTCCTGTCCGGATGGCACCTTCTCTCTATCCCTGTGGGAAATAGGGATAGGACTGGGGGAACTAGGGGTAGAAAAGGAACAGAAAAGGGTCCATGCACACTGTTCCCCCAAATGCAGCAAGGTAGTGCCAGGAAACAAACCCTCAGGATCGAATAGGGCTATCAGGATTAAAAATCCCCAGCCTGAATCATCATCGGGTATTGGGATATGTACATGAATGTACGGGGAGGTGGGAGGGTATGGAGGTGATAGAAGGTGTGGGAGAATAGGAGTGTCCAAGCCCCGAGAAGGGGGGATAGGGATAGGGCACGCACACCTAGAAGGCTAAGGGACAGTGAGACACAAATACACCCACATACCTTTAAAGTTATGCCTAGGCGTAGCCTATTGTATAGGTATTTTGCAGCTGGATGCCAGCCGAACCCAGTAGAAGTTTTATTGAGGGCTGAAGCCTCTTGTTATGTTAAGGTAGGAGGGGTAAGGATTTGGGGATTTTAGTTTGGTTTAATATGGGATGTTTCTGTTTAGAATTTTGATTACTACAATCTTGCCATTGTATAGTGAGTACAGACTATTTGCTAAAAAGTTGGAGGTGGCGGGGGGGGGGGGGACTGCTCCTTTTGGAGGAATAAAACGGGTTGTAAAGAGCAGTACCAAATGATTGTATGTTATGTTTGGGGCCCGATATTTCTAAATAGTTGTAGCTCAGAGAAGGTGAGTATGTTAGGCAAAACCCATGGCTATGAAATTATGGGCAAGATTAGGGTAGAGATAGTATTTGTATATATTTTTATATATTTTATTGTATTTTATGTTCTTTGGGTTTGACATTCTACGTGTTCGGACATATGTTTAAATGTTCTCTCATGTATGTATTTATCTATTGTTATAGCCAAATGGCTAAACAAATAAACAAAGTAATACACCCACAAGGATCCACGTTTACCTGATTCACGCTGCACTCGCTCCGTCAACACTCACGCATCACAGTCTCACACCTCTCACTCCTAAGATCCAAAAATTGCAAAAGGGGTAGCCTGCACAACAAGCAAGGGGCCAGTCTCACGGGCACGGAGGCACCGATCACCAGCAAGGCTATGGCAGCAGAGAGCAACCTTTATAGTCTGGACCCAAGCGGCGCTTCAGACACGTACTGCGGGGCTGGGGGTGCGGCTTCCACTGACGGTGATGCGGCTTCCACAGACGGTGGTGCGTTTCCGACCCCGCCCCCAGAACCAGCATGCGGCTGTAGGGGAGGAGCAAGGCCAGGGGGCATGTCGCTGTCAGTGCCTTGCTGGGGCATCGCAGCTGGGGATGCCGGTGCCCCGGCCTTGATGGGTGGCATGAGCTGGGTCGGGGCGTCCAGGACCTGCCGTGGTTCTTCCTGTCGGGTAAGTGAAGGCTTCTGTGCCCTCTGGCGCTCTCGGACCCCTTGACCCCCCCCCCGGCGCGATCCTCATAATCCCTTAGTGCAGGCGATTATTACAGAGCGGACCATAGAGCAGGAGAAGGTTGTGCAGCTGTTGCTGCACCTCCTGGAGAGGATGCACCGCATGGACCGTGTCCAAGCGGATCGTTGGAGCCAGGTACCTATTGGAGGGTGGGGCCCCAGCCCATGAACTTGCTCTCTGAGCTGCCTCCCCACTTCCCTTGGACCTTTCCTGTGTCCCACGCCCTTCCCCGTTAATAAAGTTGCTTTGCCCCCTTATGCGGTTGTGTGTCATGGTCATCCGTATGGCCCGGTCTCTTGTGTGGGCGCCTCTTGGTGGTTGTGGCACTGTTGCCTGGCAGGGACAGGTTATCCCGCGCCCCCCTCCTCCCCTGCAGCTCTGCCGTCTCCTTTTGGGGTGACCCTGGTTTCCCTAGTCTGGGGTGTTCGTGGCCACTCGCCTGCCTGTTTTGGTTTCCTTCTGTCCCCCTCCGGGCCGGTCTCGTTCCCCCCCCCCCCGCTGCCTCTGGTCCCTTGGGCCGGGGGTCCATCCCCTTGGCTGCTGTCCTGGTGCCCTGCCTCCAGTTCCTGCTTTTGCGATGGGCCCCCCCAGATCAGTTGTTGGTGTGGGGAGAGCTGCAGCCGGTTGTTGTGGTCTAGGTCCCCCCCCCCCCCGAGGTTCCCCCTGCCAGCCTGGCCATGCAGCCGTTCCCAGTGTGGTTGTGTTAACGGTTGTGTGGGGGCGGGTTCTGGTTTGAGGGGCGTCCGTGGCACCTGGCTGTCTGGCCCTGTCACGGGGCTGCCTGGGGTCCGCTGCTGTGTGTCTCCTGTCATCCCTCCTACCCCGCCTGCACAGGGTCTGGCGGTTCGTGGGCGGAGCTGCGTGCCACGGCTTCCTTTGCCCTCGGTCGGCCATGATGTCCCGTCGCTGTGCTGGGCGGGGCGTCCCCACTGTTCCGTGTCTCGGGCATCCGTGTAAATGTCATGGGTGTTTGCTCAGTGTTTCCCGGGGTGTATGCCTGCCCCTCCCCTTTCCGTCCCACAACCCCCCACGGTGCTGTCCGTGTAAACGTCACCCGGCTCGGCACCGCCGGCTGGGCTCGCTCACCCATCTCAACCCACCCAGCCGGTGTCGTTGTCCGTGTAAAAAAGGCCTGTATCCTAAGTCTCTTTATGGAGGTCCTTTGGGTTCAGGTGAAAGCAGAGGGGATAGGAAAGCAAAAGAAAGGCGTTCATCATCATTGTTATTATTTAATAACACTCCTGTTATTAGATATCTAATAATTATTTAATTCTTGTATATTGTATAATAATTTATACATTTAATAATTTAACAATTGTTAGATATATAGTTTTTAAATCTAATTTTTATACATAGTATAACATTTTTAAAATATCTACTACTACTACTACTAACAATGATAATAATAAAGAAAGCAGACACCCCCCCTCAAAAAAAACCAGTCTCCTGGGGGCACAGTGGTCCTGGGTGGAACAGTCTAGCGCCTCTTCCATAATACTGAGCAGTCCCCACTGAAGCCAACAGCCCAACTTTGCCAAGAACCAAAATGGCGTCCCCTGCTTCACTAAGCCTGCCCTTTTCTGTCATGCCCTATTCCAAGAACGGGCTTAAACCATTGGGCGTAAAATGCCACAATCCAATATTGCTCCCGCCACAGCTTCACTAGCCCGGTTTAATCATGGTCGATTCAAACTGTGATTAAGATGCCAGAACCCAAGATGGCGTCCTCCACGGCTTGGCCATACAGGTTTGTAATATGGCTGATCTCCGTCTGACAGGAGATGCCAGAATCCAAGATGGCGCCTAGCATGACTTCAAGTGTCCTGCGTCCAACATGGCCGTCGTCTTCCACCGGACTTCTTTTGCCCTAAAGAAAGATGGCTGTCGGAAGCGCTCCTGGTTATTAGACTTCCCCTGCCGCTTTTCTCTCCCTCCTCCCCCCCCCAAACCTGGGATTCAGATCCGAGATGGCGGCGGCCGAAGTGGAGTACGAGTCGGTGCTGTGCGTGAAGCCCGATATCAACGTTTACCGGATTCCGCCACGGGCCTCCAACCGGGGATACAGGTAACGGGGCCCGCCCCGTTAAAAGGGGGGTAATGTCTGCGCACCGTGGACGTGGGCCATTGGGATCCCCCCAGCATCAGCATCCTTTCCATCTCCACTGACGTACAGCCTCCCCCCACCGCACATGGCGCGCGTGTGTGTTTGATTTCCCCCATCCCCGCCTTGCGCTGCTGGGGATCCCAGCCCTTCACATGGAGTATTGCCATCCACCCCCGCCTTCTCGTGCTAGAGGCATTGGGAATCCCTGTTATTCAGTTGGGAGGAGCCCATGCAAGGGGGGGAAGGTGTCGCCACACTCCCTCTGGTTAGCCCCTGCCTGTGGGGTATTGCATCTTTTGCTGTGGGGCAATTTATTTTACTCCCTCTGTCACCACCTTGTGATGCCCACCTTTCCTTATTAACCCCCTGCTCCTGGCTGTCCTGCCTTTGAGCGTTATTTGTGGTTGGGACAGACTCCTCCTATGAGAGCAGATGTCCCTGTTCACTGCTGCCCTCTCTGCGCTTCAGCCCCTACAATAACTCTGATGTGGGGCTTTCCTGCTGTAAGTGCTTCTCAACACAGATGGAGCTTAATGAAACTGTCCTTTTTAGCATTACCATTCCTGATGTAGGCCATGTGCCTCTGGGGCAGAGGCTCCCAAACTGAAGGGCTGTGATGGCAAGTGACCAGCCGCTGTCTTATCTGCAGGTCTGGTTGTGCTCCTTATTGATATGGGATAGACCTTGCATGGTTTTGGTACAAGTCTAGGTATATTTCACCCAAAACGTCACCTATGTGACCCAGTTTTGTGACTGAAGTACTGCTCTAGGGCAGTGACATTGAAACTGGGGGTGCGAAAGGAATGAGGTTTGGATTGGCTGAAGGAGGAGTACAGCTGCCAAATTCCCCACATCTGCTCTGAGTGAGCAAGGCAGAATTTTAAAAATGGTGGGGTGTGTGGCAAGGGAGGGAGAGAGAGATGGGCAACAAAGGAGAGAGGAAGGAAGGGGTGTGGGAGAGGAGCAGGAGGGACTCAAGTACTATTAGTAAGAGGAAGAGGGGTGCACGCCTGATCGAGAACCACTTTTTAGGGCAAAGATGCCAAACCAGCCCCCCAGTTTGAGAATTCGGGGCTTCGCGGAGATTCGTTGTGGTGGTGCCTCTCACCTCTGAAACCACCACAGTTGGCATCCCTTGGTTGTGTTTAGTTGGCCAAAAGCCAGTGCCTGATTTGTATGGCAAGTGGACTTCCTCCTACATCCTGAAGGATTTCCCTCCGTGAGGGAGCTGAGGCATCATAAAGATGCCAGTGTTTGGCAGACAGGAACTTGTAGTGCCATTGCCTGTTCTCTCTTTGTTCTGGGGGTATGAAAGACCTCTGTCTCGGGTATGTGGCCATTTGGCACTATTCTCCAGCGTAAACTCTTTTGGGGAGGCAGGTGACATCCTCCAGGGTGAGTGTACCCCTCTGAAAATGGAAAATGCCAGCAGGTCAAATGGCCAGTTCATCCCTGCGCTCCTGCCTTTTTTCTATTTAACTCCATTTCTGACAGTGTAACTTGACTGGCCAGTTTCTCTTCCCCTTTGTCTTGTGTTTTAGTTTCTGAGGAAGATGAATGATTTTGTTAAAAAATCTGGCATCCTCTTAACAGCTCAACTCCTGATGCACGTGTGTTGAGTCATAGACTAGCTGCTCTCTTCAGTAACATGCACACTTTTCCTCCCATCGTTATTCCTGCAGAGCCAGTAGAGTCATGGAAGGGGGAGCTGGGTGATACTCTGGCTCACGTGGCATCAATAGGAGTCGGCACGATCTGTTGTATGAACAAGCAGAGGGGCTGGCAGGCAGGCAGAGACTGCTGGGTACCAGCGCTTGCTCTGCTAGTGATGCTCTTGCCTTCTTTTGGGGGCCTTGAGCATATTCCGAGGTGCTGAGCAGCTGCAGTTTCTATAGACATCTAGCGGTGCCATGGGAACTGAGCACCCTTTGGAATTCAGGACCACAGTTGCTTTACCTCTCATTCTCCCTGTGGTTTTGAAGATTTACTAGTTAATGTTTTATCCAGAGCTTTATAAAGTGCAAAAGGATTATTGTCCAATTGCATTTATTATAACCCTCAGGACAGAATGTGGTTCATAAAATAATGATGGGGAAATAATTTCTCAGTACCATCATTCAGCAGTCATTTGCTTTGCACTTCAAAGCAACTGTCTGTAGCCCTAATAATTTTCACTTTGCTTAGTGTCTCAGTGGATGCTGTCCTCCATTGCACAAATATCTAATCCTACTGGGAAATCCCCCTAATCCATTTGTCTGTGAACTCCTGCAGCAGGGAGTTCCAGATGTTAATTACATGCAGCAGAAAGTGCGTGTTCTTTTTAGCCATTTAAGGCTAACATTCCTGAAAACTTCCTTGTTCTTGCCCCACGGGAGGGGGCGTTAAAATAGACCTTGCAACTTTTTTGTTGTTGTTCCATTAATTTGCACAGGGATTTTCCACCCCCCACCCCGTTCCCGGTGTGAGAGGGAGAGGGGCAGGGCTCCACTCATTACCTGCACCTGCGCTGGCCCCAGTAGTGTACTTGCTGGCAGCACTGCAGGCATGTGCCAAAGGGCCTGTGGGCGTGGCCCTTGGTGGGAATTGGGGGGGGGGGAGGGCAAGGGGGTCTATATTGTATATTTGGGGTGTTGTCTTGCTGGTGGGGAATGTATGGGGAAGTATGGTGTGGTGGGTGGAGATCTCCCTTGATGTCTAGGTGGGGAAGCCTGGGGGGTCCGGGGTGTGTGTCCCCCCTGGGGGAGGGCACAGCCATAGGGGTTGTGACAGGACGGGGGAGATATGGCCCCAACGGAAGGGGTGTGAGATCGGTGAAGCGGGACAGGTGCTCGGTGCCTGTCCCGCTCGCTACCTCCCGGGCAGAGGGGCAAGGTGGTTCTTGGTCAGAGGGCCCCCGATCCTGTGTTGGTGGTGGTAAATGGGAGATCGGTGGCCAATAAAGCAACAACGGTTCAGGAGATGATCCTGGACTGTGCCGCTGATCTCGTATGCGTCACGGGGACCTGGCTGGACAATGAGTCGGGTCCTATTCTGGCTGACCTTGTTCCAGCCACATATGCCGTGCAAGATGGGGAGGCGGGGGCGGTGTAGCCATGATTTTTAAGGAGCAATGGTACCAGTGCGGAGGTATCCAGTGCAACCCATACCGGATATAGAGGTTCTCAGCCTTGTGTTTGATTTGGCAGGTGACAGTTTGGGAGTGCTGCTTGTCTACCGTGCACCTACCTGTGCAGCAGCCTCCCTGCATGCTCTAGCGGAGTTGGTGTCGGGGGTGGTGTTGAGGTCCCCCAAGACAATAGTCTTGGGGGACTTCAACATCCATGCCGACATTGTCCTTGGGGGAGCAGAGCGTGAGTTCATGGCAACCATGGACCTGTCTCAGAAAGTGATTGGCCCGACACATTGTGGGGGGCATACCTTGGAGCTTGTGTTTTGCACTGGCCTTGAGGCAGGTGATCTGTTAGCGGGGGAGATATCAACTATACCTTTGTCATGGACGGACCATTACCTGCTGCAGGCCTCACTCCTGGCACATGTCTGCCCCTGGAAAGGTGCAGAACCAATTTGAATGCTTCGCCCGCAGAGGTTGATGGAACTGAAGCGATTCCAGATGGCTCTGGGAGAGATACCCTCTGATCTCGATAACCGTCTCATTGATGACCTTGCCATATTATGAATACTCTGACTGAGGCCATCGATTGGACGACTCCTAAGCGTCCGCTACCCGCGCGGCAGCACCACAGGCCTCCTTGGTTTTCCGGGGAGCTGCGGTTGCTGAAGCAAGAAGGGCGGTGGTTAGAGCAATGGTGGCGTTGTTCTCGTGCTGAAGCTGACAGATTGCGTCATAGAGTCAGTCTATGGGCCTATGGTGTAGTTACGCAGGCAGCAAAGAAGGAGTTCTTTGCTGCCCTCGTAGCATCTGCAAAATCCCATCCAGTAGAGCTTTTCTGGTTGGTGCGGGGGCTGGTCAGTCCAGCCTCCCTTCACCTGGGAGTGGAGTCATCTGAGGCCCGTTGTGACATGTTTGTGGTTTACTTTGTGGAGAAAATCGCTCATTCACTAGGACTTCGACGCTGCAATTAATATAATTGAGGAACTGGAGCCCCGTCTTGTTGAATTGTATGGGATCAATTTCAGTCGGTGACACCCGCCGATGCGGTTGATCTTCTTGGGGCAGTTAGGGCCACATCTTGTGAGTTAAATCCGTGCCCGTCTTGGCTAATTAAATCTTGCTGGGAGACAATGGGTCCGTTGCTGTCTGGGGTGGTCAGCACCTCCCTTTGGGAGGGCAGAGTGCCGGGCTGTCTCAAGGAGGCAGTGGTGTGGCCTCTGCTCAAAAAACCATTGCTTGACGCTGACTTCTCCGCCAGCTATCGGCCTGTCTCCAACCTTCCCTTTTTAAGGAAGTTTATTGAACAGGCTGTGGCCCAGCAGCTCTAGGGGCATCTTGATCGCATCGGTTTTCTTGATCCTTCTCAGTCAGGATTTCGATCGGGTCATGGCACCGAGACTGCGCTTGTGGCTTTGATGGATGATCTGCGCCGGGAACGGGGTCATTCAACCCTGTTGATCGTATTAGCTCTATCGTCTGCATTTGATACCATTGACCATGAGATTTTGGTGACATGCCTGCAGGACTGTGCAGGGGTGGACGGGACTGTTCTAGAATGGTTCCGCTCATTCCTGACCAGAAGAACTCGGCAAGTGGTGCTCAGGAAATATTTTTCATCATACCGGGACCTCTCGTGTGGAGTCCCGCAGGGTTCGGTTTTGTCCCCTCTCCTGTTCAACATGTACATGCAGTCATTCGGTGAGGTGATCAGGAGGCTTGGTGTGCGGTGTCATCAATATGCTGATGACACCCAGCTGTATCTCTCTTTTTCTACAGACCCAGGCTCAGCAATGTCGGTGCTTACCTGGTGTCTGACGGCTGTGGGGGACTGGATGAGGGCAAACCGACTGAGGCTGACTCCTGACAAGATGGAGGTGACGTTGGTGGGTAAGCCGATGGAGATAGCAGCCCCCATCACTGACTGGGTCTGTCCTCCATTGGTTTCCCAGGTTCGAAGTCTGGGGGTGCTCCTCGATGCGCAGCTCCGCCTGGATATCCAGGTGCAAGCTGTAGCGAGGAGTGCTTTTCGCCAACTACACCTTGTGCGACGGCTCCGGCAGTATGTCTCAGACTCTGACCTGGCCACCGTCATCCATGCTTTCATCACCTCCAGGTTGGACTATTGTAACACGCTCTATGTGGGGCTGTCCATGGTGACAGCTCGGAAGTTGCAGCTGGTGCAGAATGTGGTGGCCCAGCTTTTGGTGGGGCTGGGCTGCCGGGAGCACATTACACCGGTGCTCCGTTCTCTGCACTGGTTGTCAGTGGTTTTCCGGGCTCCATTCAGGGTGTTGGTATTGGCTTATAAAGCCCTAAACAGCCTAGGCCCTGCATATCTGCGGGGACCGCCTCACCCCTCAGGCTTTGGATCGGCCCCTGTGGTCATTTGGGGACTCCTTGCTCAAGGTCCCTTGAGTCTTCTGGGTGACCACACAGGGGAGGGCGTTCCCGGTGGCTGCACTGCGGCTGTGGAACTCCCTGCTGGTGGAGGCCCGGCTGGCCCCTGAGCTTCCCTCATTTTGACGAAGTTGTAAGACCTGTTCCGCCAGGCGTTTAGTGAGGGAGATGGGTGATTGGTGGGGGTTTGGGTTTGAGTGGGGTGGGTGTGGGTATTTGGTACCTCTCTTTTAAAGTTGTTTTAAGTGGTTTTTATATTTATATGATGCGAGCTGAGGCAGGAGGGGCAGGATAATAAAATTTTAAAATAAATAAGATTATCTGCAGTAGAGACCTATAATTTTGGATGCCCCAAATAGTGGGTGTTTGTGGGTCAACTTTCCCAGTCTACCAACAGCACCAGCAGCTCCAGTATCCTTGTGGGAGAGACATCCAATTCTGGATCAAGAGAAGTTAGGGCCCTATGTGAAATGGAGGTGTGGACCCTCTCCTAACCTAGGAATGTTTGACAGGGACACACGGATTTGCCCATCAACAAAAGGAAAGCTGCTGTAATTAATTTTTGATGTTTAATTAAACATCCTGTTCCCTCTGAGGGCTGGAGTTCACTGAACTGTGGGCTGTATGTTACAAGTGCTGCCGTTTCTAGCAGGTCCCATGTATTTGGGGTGGGTGGAGCTTCTCAAATATCATGGGCTCTCCCCCTGTCTTTGAGGTTCTGTTGACCCATATCTTGACTGAGAGAGGTTTATTCACTGATGTGATGCATCAGGGAGGTCCTACATGGGGGAACCTGTGTGGTCATTGCTGGTTACTGCTGATCGGTGGGTGGTGTTAACTAGTCAAAAGACAGACACTGGCAGGTGGTTGGGTTAGTGCTCAGCAGAAACGTGCAGATTGCATCTGGAGATTCAGAAATCCACCCCTGCTGTGTCCCACTAGAGGAGGGTGGGGGTGGCTCTCAGCTTCACGTCTGTGCTATCTACTTGGCTTTCTTGTTCCTGTACTTGCCATCCCTGCTCTGGGGAGTAGCTGCCAACCTGCAGGCTGTCACACACCAGGAATATTATTATTATTATTATTATTATAAGCTTTTATATAAGAATACTTGTCCCTCTCTTTAATGAGACTTAATTAAATCCCTGTGTTTTATGTGCCTCTACTTAGCTTAGGATCCCACAGGTTAATTGTGGCCAAACTTGGTGAAGTGGCAGAGGGTTCAGAGACAAGTAGGGTGCCCAAATTTCAAAATGATAGGTGCTCCTGAAGGGGAGATATGACCCCTTTTCTAGCCCCAAAGAATCTATTTACTTGGAGTGTTAGGAAAATAGGATTAATTTGTTTGGAGGCGTGCTGCCCAGAATGGCTTGTCCATTGTTTTGGGTAGTCCAGAGAAGAAACAGCAGAAAGACGGGCTCATCAAAACCTACTGTATGAAATTAGTCACAGCTGAGAAGTTTGATGGTCTTGTCCTTTGTCTCTGCTTCAGTGGAGACCCGAAATAGGGTTATTGCAAGCGCTGCAGGCCAAGAGCACAGTGAATCAGCAGAGCTGTGTGGGGAGCCTGAGGCAGGACTACCAGGGAGGCTGCAGGGTGGGACCAAAGTACTATCAGTATCTCACCATTTGCTTCCTCTGCAGGGCATCTGACTGGAAGCTGGACCATCCGGACTGGACAGGGCGTCTCCGGATCACCTCGAAAGGCAAAATAGCCTATATTAAGCTAGAGGATAAAATTTCTGGTAAGTTTGGCAGTCTTGCAGAGGGGAGGGGGGAATTGGCACAGGGATGGTGGGAGTCTGGGGCGCTAATGGGGTAGGGTGTTAGCCCTGGCAAGGGGATTGGGGGATGGGGAGCCCCTGTGACCCTGGCAGGGGTGGTGCTGTTAATACCTGGGCACAGTAGTGCTAGAGTTCTTGAGGGCCAAGTCTGTGGGGTCCTGCTCACTTTAACTCCTACCCTGTTTTGTGTCCTCTGTCCAGGGGAGCTCTTTGCCCAGGCTCCCATTGAGCAGTACCCTGGCATTGCTGTAGAGACTGTGACGGATTCCAGCAGATACTTTGTCATCCGGATTCAGGATGGGAATGGTGAGCAGAGTAGGGAGGCCTCTGGCCCTGTGCAGCAAGGAGGAGAGCATAAGGGAACTGCCCACCACTAGCTGCTTCGAGGGGTGGGCTGGCATTGGGAGGGTGGGTTCAAAGAGGAGGTTGAGCAATATGCCAAGTATGTGGGTGAAGGCAAATTACAGTTCTTGTACTGCTGCATGCAGGGGTCTGATTATGTGGCGGGCAAGGTGAATTGGAGGGCTCCAGTTCATGTTTTGCTAGAGCAGAGGCACAGGGGATTGAATGCTCATGGTCTCCAGCTTTTTGATGGAGCCCAAGAATTTTCAATTTGCCTCTGTATCCCAGTAGGAGGTGCTGTGTCTAGGCCAGACCGTGGGGGCTGGGTTCCTGCTACATGGATCCAACTAGTAGGATGTGGGTGAGGAATTAAGAACAGCAGGGCCCAAGATCCAGGTTCCTGTCTCGGCCATCAAGGTTGCTGGGTGGGATGGGCCACAGTGGACTCTGAGGCACCCTGCTACCCCCTGCTGACTGTGCATCTCCTCCTTGCCAGGGCGCAGTGCTTTTATTGGCATCGGCTTTGGGGATCGGGGCGACGCCTTTGACTTCAATGTCACTTTGCAGGATCACTTCAAGTGAGTGTCCCCTTGCCCCTGCTTAGAATAATAGAATCTTGGAGTTGGAAGGGACCTCAGAGATAATCTAGTCCAACCCCCTGCTCAGTGCAGGAAATCCACAGCAACAGCATCCCCTGACAGATGGCCGTCCAGCCTCTGTTTGAAAACCTCACTGGCAAATGCCTACGCAAGGCACCATGGGGGTGGGCATCTCAAGGGCATGGGTGCATTCCAGTTATGCAGTTCTAGTAGGGGGCACTACTATTCATGGTGTGGTCTCAGTGGTGATCTGCTTTGCGCTGGAAAGCCTTCGATTCCAATCTCTGTTCAAGGCACGGACTTCCCTCTGGTGGTGACACTGCAGGGTGTGGGGACGCTGCAATGTTCATGGGCATGTGACTCCGTTCGCTGTGCCATCTCTGGGGCTGTCACTCTGGGGGGTGGGGGAATAATGTGGGGGATCATCTTGCATCCAGGGGAGCCAACACTCCTGGCTCTTTCCTTGCCCTCTTGAGATTTCGTCTCTTCCTCCCTCTAGGTGGGTGAAACAAGAGTCTGAAATCTCCAAGGAGTCCCAGGAAACAAACACGCGTCCCAAGCTGGACCTGGGCTTCAAGGAAGGCCAGACCATAAAGCTGAACATTGGGGTAAGCGCCTGGCTTCCTGTTGCCCAGAGCCCTGCTCAGGTCCTCTTCTGACCCAAATGCAGCCAGGTTTTTCTGAATCCGGGCCCAGTGTCTAGATGGCCCTACCCTCCCATTGGACCATCATGATGTCAGAATGCTCCAGAAGGGGTGGGGCTAAGGTGTTGGTCCACTAATGTTGTCACGCTCCCATGGGATGCAGTGACATCAGCAATTTGTAGGGGTGGGCCCTCTTGTGGCCTGAGAACCCAGCCTAACCTGAGCAGCTAAGGCCTGATGTGTTTGGTCTGAACCTGATGTGGGACAGTAAGGGTACCCAGGTCTTTGCTGCCCTCCATGGTGTTTCCACTGCTGGTGCTGCAATTTCCCTTCACTCTGGATTTCCCTTCGCAGAACATGCCGACAAAGAAAGGAGGGGGCCCCAAATCCCGTGCAGCTGGAGCTGGGGGATTGAGCCTGCTCCCACCCCCTCCTGGGGGCAAATTCCTTCCTCCTCCCGTCCCTCCACCTTCTTCGACAGCCATTGCCAACCACGTCACACCGCCCCCGGTGCTGAAATCCAGCAACATGGACAACCCAGGTAACTGCTGAGCGAGGGGTGGGAGGGAGCCCTCTGCATGGGGCATCCCTGTGCTATGGGAAGGCGAGCTTGTGGGCAAACTGGCACATTGTACACACTTGATGACTGGCTGGAAGGCCCAGCCTTATTGCAGGGCTTCTTCAATGCCACTCACTTGAGAATCTGGAAGTTTCTGCTGCTAAGCTATGAGACAAGGAAGCCACTTCCCTTTTTCTCCTTGCTGAGTGGAGAGGAGTCACAAGCTTAGTGACTTCCCTGATGACAGAACCTGGAAGGAAGCCTAGATCAGATCCCTTACCTTGTGCCTGCCCCCCCCCCGGCTGCTGTTCCCACTCGCATGCTGTGGTGCGTGTGGCATGGGAAGTAGGGTGGCTCTGCTGCAGCTCCGAAGTGGGCGTTGGGCCCTGCTAGAACTGCGATTGTCTCCAAAAGAAGGGAAGCTGCTGGGTGTCCGTAGTGCTATTGTGCTGGCTGCCGCGAGCGATAGCCACGACCTGTGCAGTATGGTCATCCCACAGACCTCTCTCCTCCTGGAGGGGGGGCATGAGGCCAGCATGGACCAAAGCCACCCACGTTATCCAGTTGCAGCCTGCTCACAGTGAGTCACCGGATTTACAGTCATAAGAACATTAGTGCCATACAGGATCAGACCAATAGTCCATCAAGGCCAGCATCCTGTCTCCGACAGTGGCCAATCTTTCTCTTGGGAGAAGTACCCGACAGGTCACAATGGGCAGTTCATTCCCTGTTGTTCCAGCCCCCAACGGTAAGAGGCTATGTCCCCAAAACCTACTTGGCTAATAGCCATTCATGGACCTATCCTCCAAGACCTTAGCCAATCCCTTTTTAAAACTACCTACGCTGCCGGCCTTGAGCACTTCCTCTGGCAGCAAATTCCGCAAGCTAATTATGTGCTGAGTGGGGGGAAAAACCCCCTCTGCTGCCCATTAATTTTATGGAGTGTCCCCTCGTTCTAGTACTGTTTGAGAGGGTAAGTTACCACTCCCTGTTCACGTGTTCTACACCATTAATGATTTTATAAACTTCTATTATATCCCCTCTCAGTTTTCTCTTCTCCAAGCTGAAGAGCCCCAGCCTATCAAGCCTCTCTTCATATGGCAGCTGTTCCACCCTCTTGATCACTTTTGTTGCCCTTCTCTGTACCTTTTCTAGTTCTTCTGTGTCTTTTTGGAGATGGGGTGACCAGAACTGCACACAGTACTCCAGGTGTGGTCATACCATAGATCTATATAAGGGCATTACAATATTTTCAGTTTTATTCTCTATCCTTTTCTGAATGATTCCTAACATTCTTTTTGCTTTTTTGACTGCTGCCATGCATTGAGCTGAGGATTTCAATATTGTCCACAATGACTTCAAGATGCTTTTCCGGAGTGGTAACTCCTAATTTAGGTAGAACCCAGCATTGTATACATATAGCTTGTGGGTTTTTTCCCGTGTGCATCACTTTGCACTGGTCCACATTAAATTTCACCTGCCATTTGGATGCCCAGTCACTCAGTCTCGCAAGATCCTCCTGCAATTCTTCACAGTCTGCTTGTGTGTTAATGACCTTGAATAACTTTGTGTCATCTGCAGATTTGTTCATCGCACTCTTCGCTCTCTTCTCCAGATCAATAATGAATATATTAAACACTGGTCCCAGTACAGATCCCTGGGGCACTCCGCTAGTTACCTCTCTTCACTGTGAAAACTGACCATTTAGTCTTTTTGCTTCCTATCTTTTAACCAGTTGCCGATCCACAATAGGACACAGCCTCTTATCCCATGGATCTCTTTATTTCCTCAAGAGTCTCTCATGAGGGAGGAGTGGGAGATGCAGCGTGGTCAAGGAGAAGCTTTGAGGCTTGATAACGCTCCATTTGAGCGTCCCTGGCTCAAGTTCTTGTTCCTGGTGAAAGGTTCTAATGAGGCTTTGAAATTGTGAAGGCAGCAAGGAAGCTAGAGCCCAAATGAATCGGAGCTTCCCAAGAAGGGTACCTGCTGAGAGCTGGGTGTTAATGAGAAGGGGAGAGGAGGCAGGAGGATGACAGCTGATGCAGCCTCCCAAAGGCCTGCCCAGGAAGCTTGAACATTGTGTGGCAGCGAGGGGAGCAGTGTGGCTAGAACAATGGTTCTTGGACTGGGGGCTCACAAGAACAACAATTGGCAAATGACTAGCTCTGTTCTGAGTGAACTACTAAGAATTTCCAAAATGTTGAGATAACCGTGGGGGTGGTGGGAGGTACTGGAGACAAGTTGGGGGCAGAGGAAAGGGACAGCAATAGTAGGGAGCAACGGGGAGAGAGGAGTGAGGGGTATATGCAGCCGCTGGGCAAGGTCATGAGAGGGTTCGGCATATGGTGCCATCAGTATGCCAATGACACTCAATCAATACCTCTTTTTTTTTTTTTCTTTTTTTTTTTCCCCCCATCTGACCCAGACCTGGCAGTATCAGTGCTTACTCGGTGCTTGGTGGCTGTGGGGGACTAGATGAGGGCAAGCTGTCTGAAGCTGAATTCTGACAAGATGGAGGTGATGCTGGTGGATAAAGGGGTGGGGGAGTTGGTGGCCCCCATCGTTGATGGGGTCCGTTCCTCCCTGATACCACAAGTTCAAAGTCTGGGAGTGCTCCTTGATTCCCGGCTCCACCTGGAGGCCCAGGTGGTGACCATGGTGAGGAGCACTTCTTGTCAACTACATCTGATAACGGCAGTTTCGGCTGTATAGCTCTGACTTGGACCTGGCCACCATCATCCATGCCTTTGTTACCTCGAGAGTGGATTACTGCAACGTGCTCTATGTGGGGCTAGCTTTGTCAACAGTTCGGAGACTGTAGCTGGTGCAGAACACGGCGGCCCATCTCCTTACGGGGACAGTGTGCTGAGAGCATACTACACCTGTACTCCGTGCTCTGCACTGGCTACCTGTTGTCTTCTGGGCCTGATTCAAGGGGTTGGTTTTAACCTAGAAAGCCCTATACGGTCTAGGCCCCATTTACCTGCTAGACCGCCTCACCCCTCATGTTCTGGAGTGGCCCCTACGGTCCACCGGAGGCGCCCTCCTTGAGGTCCCCCGGGTTTCTCTTACAGAGACCATGGAAAGGGTGTTCTCCCGGTGGCCACCCCAAGGTTATCGAACTCCCTCATGTTGGAGGCCCGTTTGTCCCGGATCTCCCCTCCTTTTGCCTCTGTTGTAAAACCTGTTCTGCCAGGTGTTTGATGGGGGAGGGGTGTGGTGGTGGGTTTGGTGTTTTTTTTTTTTTTTTTTTCCCCTTTTTTTTTTTTTTTTTTTTTTTTTTTTTTTTTTTTTTTTTTTTTTTTTTGATGTTAGCCGCCCCGAGGTGCCTGAGGCACGAAGGGGGTGAGAGATTCAATTTCATTAAATAAATAAATAACTGTGTGTATATGTGGTGTGGGAAAGGTCTCAACTACCATAGAGAAGAGGAAAGGGCATAGCTTAAAAAGTTCAAGAACCGGGCTAGAGGATTGGAGTAGCATTTGGGTCACAAATGTGGCCTGATGATGCTGTGATGTCATGGTGCTCTTATGGGGGGGCAGAACCATATCAGAAAAGGGGTGGGGAATTGCCTTGGCCCTACCCCCTTCCATTGTGGCCCTGCCCTATGGAGAACTCTAGGTGGAGTGGGGGAGCCTGACCTAGGCATGAGGAACTTGGGCCTAAGTACACCCACCCTCACCCAGCTATTTGGGACTCTGGATTCTAACTTCATGTCCATTTCTGTCAGGGAGCCATTTGGCTGTTGGTGTGACATTCCCAGCCATATGCCTTTTGGGGCTAGTGTCCCTGCCACCATTGCAACTAGCAGCCCTCACCTGGATGCTAAGACTTGACTGAGCAAGGGGGATGACTCATCCCTGAGGCAGTTGACTTGGCATGGGGCTGAGGCATGGCAGGGGCTCGCCGCGCGTAGCCATTAGTATTCACTTGACATAGTATTTGAGCCTTCCTCCTGAAAAAGGGAGGTTGTCTTGCGAAGAGCTAGGGGTATTCATACAGCAAACACGCCACTTTAAGAACATAACTGCCATATAGGGTAGGTCCAATGGTCCGTTGAGCTCCGCATCCTGTCTCCGACAGTAGCCATTCTCAGTCGCTTTGGAAAAGTGTCCAACATATCCTAATGGGGTGAGCCATTCCCTGCCGGCCACTCCCAGCAGTCAGAGGTTACAGCCCCCAACCTACTTGGCTAATAGCCGTTACTGGATCTATTCTCCAAGATCATTCAGTCCTCTTTTTTAAAAAAAAAAACCAACAAAAACTCAGCTGTGCTACTGCCCTTGACCACATCCTCTGGCAACAGGGTCCACAAAGTTAATTATTATTTTTTTAATGTGTTTTAAATTTGCTGTCAGTTGGTTTCATGGAGTGTCCCCTAGTTCTCGTGCAGAAGTGGGCAAACTGTGACTCTGCAGCTACATGCAGCTCTTTGGCTCCATTGTGGTTAAATGGATGCAGCTTTTGGGATTAGGAGACTTTGCCCACCCCTGTCCTAGTACTATTTGAGAGGGTAAATAGCAATTCCTTATTTACTTGTTCTGAGCCATTCATGAGTTTATAAACTTCTATCAGAGCCCTCTCAGTTGTATCTTCTCCTAACTGAGGAGCCCTAACCTGTCACGCCTCTCCTTGTATGGAAGCCCTTTATACCCATTAAATACCCTTTATAATTTTTGTTGCCCTTCTCTGTACCGTCTCCAGTTCTACTATATCTTTTTTGAGATGGGGCGGCCTGAACTGCACACACTGTTCAAGATGCAGTGACACCGTAGGCTTATATAGCAATATTAAGATATTTTCTGTTTTATTCTGTCCCTTTTGAATAATTCCTAACAGTTTGCCTTTTTGACTACTGCCGCATACTAAGCTGAGGTTTTCAATGAATTGTCCACAGTGACACCAAGATCCTCTTCCTGAGTGGTAAGCCCAGTTTAGAACCCAGTATTGTGTGTATAGTTTGGATTATTTTTCCCTATGTGTATCACTTTGCACTTCTCAGCGCTAAATTTTATCTGCCATTTAGATGCCCTGTCTTGCAGGGTCCTCCTGTAATTCCTCACAGTCTGCCCTGATCTTAATGATCTTGACTAATTTTGTGTCATCTGCAGATTTGGTCACCTCACTCTTTACTTCCTTTTCCAGGTCATTAACGAATATATTATACAAAACTGATCCCAATCCAGACCCTTGGGGCACCCCACTACTTACTTCCATTTTGAAAACTGTCCATTTAGTCCTACTCTTTGTTTCCTAGCCTTTAACCAGTAACTGATCCACAACAAGACACTTCTTCCTATTCCATGACTATTTAGTTTCCTTAGGAGTGTATCATGAGGAACCTTATCAAACACCTTCTGAAAATCCAGATATTGACCGGCTCACCCTTATCCACGTGCTTATTCACACCCTCAAAAAATTCCAATAATTTAGCGAGGCATGACTTCCCTTTGCGAAAACCTGGCTCTTCCCCATCATGTTTATCAGTATGCCTGATAATTCTGCTCTTCGCAACTGCCTCCATTGTTTTGTCTGGCACTGCCGTTAGGCTTACCAGTCTTTAGTTTCCAGGGTTGCTTCTGGACTTTTTCTTAAATTATTGTTGCATTTGCTACCCTCCAGTCCTTGGGTACAGAGGCAGATTTTAGCAATAGATTACAAATTACCAATAATAATTCTGTGACTTTATATTTGAGTTCTTTCAAAACTCTTGAGTGAATACCATCTGGCCCTGATGATTTGTTACTATTTTGTTTGTCAGTTTGCTCCAGAACCTCTTCTAGAATTGCACTGATGTGTGATTGTTCTTGGATTCATCACCTGCAAAGAATAATTCCTAAGTGGGTATTTCCCCAACATCTTTTGCAGTGAAGACTGAAGCAATGAATTCATTTGGCTTCTCTGCAATGGCCTTGTCACCCCTAAGAGCCCCCATTACCCCCTGGTCATCTAATGGCCCAATCGTGCTACTGATGTGCTTGAAAAATAAATTGTGTGTTTGGTTTTTTGCATCTTTAGCAAGTCATTCTTCAAATTCCCTCTTGGCCTGACTTGATTATTTCCTTCTGATTTGCCAATGCTCATGATCTTTCACATTTTACTCATTAGGAGTAACTTTCCACTTTTTAAATAATGTCCTTTTGGTTCTTGTGGGGTCCTTCACTTCGCCATTTAGCCACGTTGGCATACGGTTGGTCTCTTGCTAACTTGTTTTACCTGTGGCATACATTTGAGCTAGGCCTCCATGATGGTGTTTTTTAAATAGTCTCTATGCCTCTTGCAGACGTTCAGTTCTCATAACTACTCCTTCTAGTTTCCTTCTAACTAGCTTCCTCATTTTTGCATTGTTCCCCCTTTTAAAAATAAATGTTACTGCGGTTGCTTTATTTGGCATTCTCCCCTCTGTGTGTTGAATGTAATTATGCTATGATCACTATTGCTAAGCCGCTCCACCACTGTTAACCTTTGCACCAGGTCCTGCGCTCCACTTAGAACTAGAGTCACTTCACTTGGAGCAGCTAGTCCTAGAACCTACAAGAAGCAGCCATTAATGGCATCTAGAACGTTTTACCTCTGCATTCATGCCCCAAAATAACATTAACTCAGTCAATATTGGAGTAATTAAAGTCAACCATTATTATTGTGTTTCCAAGCTAAGTAGCCTGTCTAATTTCCCTTAGTACTTCATAATGCTGGATCATGAAGGATTTATAATGGGAATGGTATGCAAGGGCTATAGAGATCTGCTGGTAATCAGTACTCCTGATGTGTGTGTGTGTGTTTCCCTCCATCAGCAGACATCCTGTTAGATTTAGATGCTCCTGCTCCCATTTCCAAGGCACCAGCACCCACTGCGGTTCCAGCTGCCACAGACCTCTGGGGAGACTTCAGCACTGCATCCAGGTAACCAGCTGAGGAAGGGACAGGATAATAGCAGGGGGGGCTGCGGGGCAGAGACATGAGGGGCACTGGCAGAGCTGGGTGGTTTAGCAATACTAGCACTGGGGCTGTCTCTTCTGATCCTTTCTCTTCTCTTCAGCCCCATTCCCAGCCAAGCTCCCCAGCAGTCCAGCTGGGTCCAGTTCTGAAAGGCTAAGCCAGTGAAGTGGGAACGGACCGATGACCAAGAGGCTCTAGGGGCACCAAGCAGGATGGGAGGGATTGGAAACCCTCAAGTCTTCAATCAAAACAAAAAAAGTCTGGACAATCTGTTTTTTAAGGTTCCACTCCAATCAAAATGGATGGATTTTTGTTTTTTGATTCCTGCATTGAAACCGCCAAACCCTGCGGGGAGACTTTGAAAATGCCCCCCCTGGCCATAACAAGGAGGAGGGAGGGGCATAGATTCCCACTTCCACTTGGCTGTTGAGCAGAGAACCCTGCCTTCTGTCCCTAGCTGTCCAGACAGAGGAGGAGGAGAAGCCTGAAGTGGGGTCTAGAAGGAGGGCAGGACAGTCTCTGAGCTTTTCCTTGCTTGTGGTACCTCTCTTTGTCTCGTAAATCCTACTTTAGCAGCCAACAGTTACAACCTAAGCTGTGGTGGGCTGGTTTTCAGTGCAAGGGGAGCTATTAACTTGGCATACAAGAGTATTTGGGGCTGTAGCTCATAGCAACGGGGCAGCTACACCCATCCCTGTCCCTCTCTGGGACAGTTTGTCTTGCATTACGAATTACTCTGTGACTGAATCTTTAAGCTCTCCCCCTCTGCCTATCCATGCTCTGACATGCAGGTCTCCCTGGCGACTTAGGGAAGACGGAAGTCTTGTCTGGGGATCTGTTCATGGTACAGCTTCAAGTCTGGCACTTTACTGACATGATACCCCTCTCCCATTTTTGATTCTGATCAGTTTTTCCTTCCTTGACACCCCCCCCCCCCTAAAAAAAAGCACATGCTCTTCCATCCTCACTCCTCCTTTGAAATCTGAAAAGGCTTTTTAGCCACTTTAACTGGAAATAGGCTTGAAGTCTGCGTGTGAGCCTCCTGCCCTTGGTGTTGAGACAGATGACACCTCTAGCAGTGCCTCGCCTCCCTCCCCCCCCACCCTGACCTCTTTTCTGACACGTCCTCTTGAGATGTCTGCATCTCAGAATGCTGTTGTGAGCAACTTTTTTGACACCAATGTTAAAAATACTTTGGCCATAAATGGCTGAATGTTGTGAAATGACTAGTGGGCGGGTATGTTGGGGGTGGACTTTTACTTCCACAAGCGAAGTCTGTTTAGGGAAAGGTTTACTGCCGGTGGGAGGTGATGGTTACCAATCAGTCAGTAATTTTTCATGCCTTGGGCTTTGGTCACGGGCCCTTTCAAAGGTGTGTACTCTTCCTGAGGCTTCCCACAGCGAGTTAGGCTGCATAGGCCTAGCTAATCGCCACCTTGGTGGGATGGAATGTCTTTTGATGCAGGGGCATCTTTCCATCCCATGTTTTGGATGCAGAGCTTAGACCCCTCTGCATTGAGCTGTAGCCTCTCTCCCCTGCCCCCACTTGCTGTTCTCATGGACAGGCCTGCATGGTGCATCCACCTTTTTTATGTTCCCTCTTCCCCGGCACTAGCAGAAGAAGCTAGTCTCACCTGATCCTCTCTAACCAGGGATCCATTTTTTGTTGAACACTAGGCTTTGCAGGGAGGCACTTTCCTTCTCCTGACGTTCACATTGACAGCACTTTTATCCTTCCAGATACTCTGGAGGGCCTGTGTCACTGTACACACAGAATTTCTGCCCTCCACACCCCATTGGTTTGAGCTCTTAAAGAGGAGCTCCTGGATTTTTGAACTTCTGCTTAGCCTCCAAACTCTGTTTGCTTCTGATACTTTAGCTAGCTCGCTGCTTCCCCAGACACCCTGAGGGAGTGAAGAGGTGGATTCTCACACTGTCTGTTTACTTGGGAAGCAAAATGAATCTCTTGTTAGAGTCCTGTGAATGTTGCACGTAGCTCTAAGCTCTAACTGTTCCACTTGTGGAAGTGGGGACCAGATTCCTCTCTTTGGATGTATGTATTTAAAATACACCCCCCATTCCGAAACCCTAGGTGGCTATTTCCTCCTTACTATTCGCTCATGTGTATTCTTTCACCTTCCTGTAATAAAGCTGCCCTTTTCTCCTAGGAGTTTATTCCAGGGGTGAGTGTAAAATTAGTTTCTTCCTCCTTTCTTGGCTAAGGGGTTGGCTCAAGCCTCCCTGTCAGTGGCAGGTCCTTGTCATTTCAGCAAAACCGAGGGATTGTGTAGCGTCGGTCAGCAGCTAACTGGGAGCCTCCCCCTTTGTGTCCTGTCTTAGTTAGTATCATGGAGATAATATATTATGTATTTGAAAAGCTGAAGAAGCAAAAGTAAAGTTATCTGTATATAAAGCATAAGATGTACTGGTGCAATAATGGTAATTAAAGATGAGAAAAGGATGCAGCCTGTTTCCTTTAAATCAAAGGAGATGAACATTGCGGAGAAGTGCAGGCTCGACAACTCTTAAAGCCTCTGCTTACCTCTGGAATGGGAACCCTCTGCCCCATGGGCCACAGCCTATTTCCAAACTCTAGCTCCAGCCTCTAGCCTCAATCCAGATGAGGATTTACTGCTAAGGCAGAGGTTGGCATCCATCTAGGGCAGTGAATTTAAACACTTGCTGCCCTGGGAGCTGCCCTGCTGATGCCCAGCAGCATTCTCTCTCTCTCATAGCACCAAGTCAGGGGTGGGGAACCTTTTCCCTTCCGGGGGCCACTTTGCAAGCTTGCACAAGCTCCGAGGGCTGCACAGAAGTTCGGGCGGGGGTGCTTAAGGGATGCAATCAAGGAAAAAAAGGGCCCAAATCATGGATCTGTGCCATGGAACTGTCCCCTGTCCTTTGTTTGCATGCTCTCCTCTCTGCTCCCTTCCCTTGAGCTCAGTTTTCCAGTGATTGGGAGTAAGCACTGGATCCAAGGACCAGGTCCAGGAAGTAGAACGGGGCCACATAAAAACCTGCTGTGGGCTGCATTTGGCCCCCAGGCCTGAGGTTCTCCACCCCTGGTGTAAGTCATGAGGGCTGGGGAAGCAATGCTTGCTACAAATTAGCAGGATTTCTGGCTGCCAAAGGCCTGTATCTTCAGGTACATGTGTTAGGGAATTTTATTTGGGTTGTTTGGCTCCTCAATGAAATGTTTATTTAAATTGGGATTGATGTTTAGGATGAATGTTTACCGGAAGGCAGAGGGGACATGTGCGCACACAAGGACAGCATGATCACCTAAGCCAAGGGGTGGGGAAAACGCTTCTCTCCCAGGGAGCACTTTGAAAGTTAGTACAAGCTCTGTGGGCCAGATAGGAGTTGGGGATGGAAGCGTTTGAGGGATGTGCTCAGAATGGGGAAAGTAGGAGAGGGTCCAAATCCTGGATCTATGTCATGGATAGGTCTGCTATCCTTGAGTGCATCTCTGCTCCCTTCCCCCTAGCTCACTCTTCCAGAGCCTGGTGGTAGATACTATTGGGGATTAGGCTGATGCCCTCCTGGGAACAAATTCCCACATATCTGCCTACTCTGTGATCTTGCACAGCCTCTGAAGTACTAGAAGCAGGCTGTTGTCAGAGACAAGATACTGGACTACATGAACCATGAGTCGGTTCCAGCCTGACAGTTTCTTATGGCCCTGCACCTTGCGTGTTGTGCTCCTGTGGAAACCGATACGTCAGCTTTGCTTATCTAGGACACTGATAATCAGAACAGTTGCTTCAGTGGCACTCTGGGAATGGTTCTTCCCAATGCTGTCATTGTGACTACGGTCGTTTCTCCTTTAATTAGCACAGCTGCTTATTTGGGATGCATTTACATCTCTGGTGTGGCAAAAAGGCTTCTGCCGTCCTACGTACAATGGAACTGAACAGTCGGGGTTCTCAACTAGTGCTCCCAAACGCAATTAAAGCACCTCGGGCTTTGCAGAGGTAGAAATGACTGAGATCATCAACTTCATCCCTTGACTGAGCTAGCAGCAAATGTTGCTAAATATTCTCAAGGTCTTCCCTTCTGCTTGCCCCCTAAGGGAAATGCAGGCAGCTGTGGAGACAGAGTAACTGTTCAAAGGACCTGGAGACGTTACCCATTTCAGGAGTGACTGAGCTGTTCCTATCGACTTGTTATAAGTGGTATGCCCAGGAATTGGGGAGGAAGTTATAGTTTTACATTAGCACTAGCTTTTGCCATGGTCATAAATACAATAAAAAACATAATAAAATGCTAACAGTGTAAAATCATGATGGCAGAAGTGCAATCAACCAATGATCTTATCTAACCAATTCAGCTCTATATAAAAACTGCGATTTTAATAATGCCAGAGTCTTTCTGATGAAATAACCATTATGTTTTTCAGAGTTTGAAAAAAATCTCAAGTTTGTGAACATAGGTTGAAGGTAGGTAGTCCTTAGATTGTTAAATAGAGGACATTCCATTACATAATGGGCTAAATTCTCCACAGCACTGTAATGACACAGATAAAACCTTAATTTTCTGGGCAATCTCAGTCTTCTGCCTACCATAATGGCAGACATTTGCTCTGTACAAAGTCTGCTCAATGAAATCTGCAATTTCTGCTTGAGATTAACTAAAAGGTATCTTTCCATCTGCTAATCAATTTTCCAAACTGAACTATGGAGAAATACAATTATGAATTGCAGTAAAATCATTCTGATGAGCAATGGAAAAATGAAAGTTCTTACCATTAGATGTAAAAAAACCTATCCTCTCCAATAACATAGTAGCCCAATCTGCATCAAGTAAAAAATTTAGTCTCAAAGGATAACCAAGGGGAATGCAAGGAGCTTGAACAGTTTTTATCTTCAAGATGGCACCTTTTAGCCATCCTTTGCATTTCCTATGTTACCATCCTAACCTTAATAACACACTAATATTTATGGTCGTCAACAATGCCTTTGTACAAGTTTCCAAACTTAAGATCACTGCCAGCGTAGAGGGAGGTAGACCTAATATCGTAGAAATTTATTCTGTGGAATGTCAATATCAGCATTTGCTGCAAGTCCCCAAATTTGTGCTCCATATAGAATTTGACACACAACTTTAGCATGAAAAGCCTTCAAGGCTGCAGGTAATAACTTTTTTGCAAAGGCATCATGGAAGCATTTGGGAGCCAGAGCAGATTGAGTAACCTTGGTTTTAAAGCACTTAATATGTCCTGTCCAATGTAAAGAAGCCATAAGTTCCAAGTGTTTATAATCTTTGACCACCTCCAATCTTTGGGAATCTATACACCAAAAAAAATGATTTAATGCATTTACCCCAACAGGCAATTTTAGTGTTAGAGTAATTTATACACAATTTATTTTGAGTACTTAACTGGGCAAATGTAGTAATAGCTCTTTGCAAACTGATGGGCATCCTTGAGACTAAAACAGCATTGTCCCAGTACATCAGTATATAAATGAGTATTCAAAAGTTTCAGGGGATGAAAATCTAAATTGGACATGTCCTGTACTGTATCACTGCCATAAAGGTTTAACAAAAGAGGGGCCAAAATGCAGCCTGGTTGAACTCTCTTATAGGTAAAAATTTGGGAGGTCAGTTCACTTTGTAATTCATACCTTGCTTGGGCCCAAGTGTTCCCATAGTAGGCTATAAGAAGTTTCAGGAGAATAGGATCAGTACGGTAACTTATTCAAAAGCAATGACCTATCAATAGTCAAACACAGCAGACTGATCTATAAATGCAGCAAAGATTGTTGACTTGTATACATGGGTATATTTATGCCTTGTAATGTAAATAAATGATCGTGTGGAATAACGTGCACGAAAGCCAGCTTGTGTTTTTGCATAGTAGCTCATTTTCTGTAACCCATGTTAAAAGGTGAATTAGATGTCTTCCAAACAGCTTGGAAGAAGTATTTATTAAACTTGGTCAATAAGAATTGGGTTTGGCTCTAGAGCCAAATCATAGAGCCTTTCCAGGATCTAGGCATCTGGAAAGAACTGATAATATTGAACCCAGACCACTAACGTGGGGCCCACCGATCTGAATATGACTAGATGGCCTTGGTGGGAATTCCATCTGGGCCAGGCACTTTATTCTTTCTTTGCAGACTGATTAGATAAATGATCTGATCTTTTGTAATAAAATAGCAAAAATTAACATGAGCCTGATGTTAAGTCCACAATTTCAAGAGTAGAAACAGTTGTTAATAGCAAATTGCTTGGCATAATATATGACCCACACTAATGGTGGGATATTAGATTCAGTGTTAAAATAGTTTGCAGTCCCTGTGGATACTAGACACGAAAACACTTTACTATCTTTAGATTTAATAGCCTGATTTGAGTTTCATCCACTGCTGCTCTTGATAGTCCTGTTTCTTCCTAGCCCACAATGATTTATATTCTAGTAAACAAAAATCTGTCTCAAAAGACATATTGGTAAGCTTCAACTCTTTGATCTTTTGGTGAAGCACAATTTTCTTTTCAAGATAGTCTTTATCAAACCTAGCAACATTGTTAATCTATTGGGGATGTTTTCCATTGGGTGTGACTAACTATCATGCAGAGATTTAACAAGTCTATAATGCACTGACAACTTACAAAAGTCACCTCAGTTGAAACCAAATTTACCACTAAATCTCGCAGGCTCAGAAGTTCATCTTCTGGTAGCCGCCCAGCCCTGCTCCGCCTCCCTTCCCCGGCCCAACTGAGAGCTGGCCTCTGGCTGTGTGTGGTGTGCGCTACCACCCGTCACACATGGCCCTAAAGCCTTGCTCAGAGTGTGGCCAGGCAAACGCGCTCTGCCACGCAGGTTGCCCCGCCTTGGGCAGCCATCCCACACTTGGGGTAAGGCTGCTCTGCGATGCAGCCTCAGGATTTTCCTGAAGACAGGCCGTGGAGCAGCCGACTGCCTGCTCTCCCATGGGGCAGGGCAAACATCTGGTAAGCCCTGGGCACACAAGCCATTGCATCGCATGGCTCGTCTGCCCAGGGAGGAGTAAGGCTACCCAAAGAGTAGCCTCCCCAGCCCACTAGTAGTAGTTGTGTGTTCAGGCACGGGCTCTCGCCATGGCCAACTTATAGCTCCCCAGCCCATCTCGTGTGGAGTACCAGGTAAAATATACGAGGAAAAAGCCTTTAAAAACAAACCAGGTCTCAATACCACGTTTTTTTTGTAGCAAAATAACATATCTAGTGATAAAGGACATAAAATCAGTATCATCAGCTTTACTCTTTAATCCTGCTACATTCTATGATAGAAACAAAAGTGACTGAGTAGTTTTAATCATCTTACCATTAAGTCATTGAATATGTAAACCTTCATCAATTCCCAGTGGAGTATAAGAAATAGCACCATTTCTAGAGGGTGGGCACACATAATGTGGACCAACAGGAACTTTACTAAAGGAAACACGACGAGACTCCAGTATAAAGGTAACAGTTCCTTATCCTCATCAGCTAACATAGCAACTCTAGGATCAGCAATCTGCATAAATAAAATCCTTTGATGAATTGACCACCTTCTGGCCACCCTTTTAAAAATTCTCCTGATAGTGGGCAAAATCACCATCAATAACTTGTGTTCCCTCTGTCCCTTCTTGTTCCATTCACTCAGTTACCCCCTTATATCCACAACACATTCATTCATTAAATAGTCTGGTCTATTTATGTCCTTAACTGACTTCACCGTATCTTGGGTATCCCTTGACTGACAATTTAAGTGTCCATTAACACAAACAGCATTAGATGTCAACAGTCGCCTGGTAGATCTAATTGTCCTCTGTGCAGTTTCCTGGAATTCATCCAGAACCAAGCCTTCTCCTACCTTTTGGTTATATAATACTAACCCCAATACTGAAGCAACTTACACTTAGCCCATATGTTGCATATAGCCCAATCTTTAAGGATAACCTCAACCTGATTCCTCAGTTTAAATGAAGGGGGGTCTAGTATGTGGTCTTTCGGTAAAGAATAAAATATTGTCCACTTCAGCAATACATAGGTATGCCCCTGCAAAGAAGCCTAGGATGTGTATTTTTTCTCAGACATGTTGTGGAAAACCAGGACCTCTTTCCAGCCATCACTGCTCTCCTGTCTAGCAGGAGGCAACTGCAAGCTGCCTGACAAGGGACGTTGCATTTGTTTATTGGTATTGGGCTGGTTATTAGTACATTTATCTCCAGCACCACCTTCCCTGGGATCCATCTCATCATTTAAATTTTTTTATTTTTAAACAATTTTATTGACGGCACTGGCTTTCGCCCTGACCCCAGTTGACACACACTATTTATTTTTCAAAGCACTTGCACTACAGCCTTGTCTGCCATTCTGTAAAGGAGAAACAGTTTCCCTATTACTATTTCTAGCCAGAGATTCCACAGCCTCTGGCAAAGGAGATTCAGCAATATTTTTAGACACTTGCCATAAGACAGTTAACATATTAAAACTGAAAAAGAATTTTTAACTTCTAAAATATCTTTCATAATTATTTAAAGATGATCAGTGCTGACAAAATGACTGAGAATGTGATAGATCACAAGAACGGTGTACGTTAGACTCCACAGGACAATGTAAACCTGAAAGGGCATGTATGAAGTGGCCTGTTGAAAAGGCTTGTCCTTGTTCCATACAAGTGGTGAACATGGGGAACTTAATACAGCACGGGCCCCAGAAAGCCTGTGCTGTATTAGAAATATGTGCAGAACTCAGTGCTGAGGCCTGATTAGCCACTAGAGGACTCCCCAAAGGATCTAATCCACTAGCAGCCTCAGAATAGCAAGGCAAAAAATATCTTGGAACCCTCAGCTGCAAAGGTGGCAACAGCTGGATAATATACTATGGGATCTTGCGTTGGGATACTGAACTATAGCCTTTATCCAAATTACCATGATTATCAGAAATTAGCTCTCTAGACTTGTGTGACTAATCATCCTTAAAAATTAAAACACCAATATCAGTAAATCTGTTCAATGCAATTTATTCCCAAATCAGGATTGAGTTTTCAGCTATTGCTGATGTCTGCACCTTTTACAAGCTAAACCAAATGCCTCTGGATTTGCAAGGTTATTTTCCCAAGTGACCCTCCAAGCCCATCAGTCAGCTTGAAGCGAGTTCAAAGTGTTTAAATTTTGTGGAAGGTGAAAACTAGGATTATCACAGCTCCTTGTTCCATAAAAGGACCACGAAACAAGTTCTACAAATGGTAACTGTTTCCACTTTCTGTAGTCAGTATTCTGCAAATCTTCTTGAAAATGAGTTTCCTGGTAAGAGTGCTTCCCAATACCTCTACCAGCACAAATAAAAGTCTTTAAAAATATTAACTCCCAGGCCCCTCATCAGCTGCTCAGTGGCTGCATAACAGCCAGCGGCCTGATGTGTCACCCTTTGTTCACCACCGGAAGGCTGCCCCCTCCATGTCTCCTCCTGGGCTTCTTCTATAGGTACCTAGAAAGGGGAGAGCCAGATGTTAGTAATGGGCTCAGTCTCCAGCACATAAGACTCGCAAGCCGTACTCCGTCTCTGTAGCCACTGGGGAGAAACGATTCGGTTTTTACAGGGAGGAAGGTTTTATCCTGAGTCTGAGTTTTGATATTTAATTAACCCATGTGCCCGACTCCTCCCGCCCCACCCCCCAACCGAATGGAGGAACAGAACAGATGTGTGGCTGGGCGGCCTGTCATGGTGGTCCCCGATCCCTGGTAGGGGGATGGGGCTGCTAACAGATGCGTGGGTCTGCTATGGTCTGCCTGGGTGACCCCCTGGCCCAGGTTGTGGGCCTGGAATCATCCAGGGGACTACATCTACCTGGGCCGGGGCAGCAGTGGGTCCACATCTGGCAGCCTATACATAAAAGTGATGGGAAGTCCCTGGCCCAGGCGGGCCATAGCAGGCCCTCATCATATTTATCATCACCCATCATCTCTGGGCTCCAGGGAAAGCCATAGTTTCCCTGGATTATCTAAGGTGCCAAGAGAATTTTTTCAGGAGGAGGCCATGTCGGAAAGGGCCAGGCTTTCCCTGTCTGATGTGGCCCCGGCCACTGCAAATCATCATAGTGTCATGATGCTCTGAAATGGGTGTGGTCATAACATACAGGGATGGAGTGTCCTTGTGGCCCCTCCCCTTTTTTGGGGTGTGTGTGAAAGCTTCTGGGAGGGTGCAACCCTAACTGGGCAAAGTATCCATGTCTCAAAATCCCAATCCTCATCCAGGTTTTTAATCTTTCCTGGGGAAGCCAGGGTTTGAATGAGCTTTGTATGCCAAACTCTCCTCTCTGGGCCTCAAGCTATAAGAGAGAAGGATCTTCACATCATTGTAAGAGATGTACAGTGTCAGGAAGGGGCTCAGTGCCTTTCTGTTGCTGTGTGCGTTGGCAATGGGAAGGGTTAAAAATGGGGCCTAGGTTCCCTTCCCCAAAGCTTTTCCTTCAGTGCATCTCAGCAGAACAGAATCTTCAAGGAAATAACATCTCCACCCCACCCCCCCCACCCACCCCTGCACAGTGAAAAGCAGCAGGAGGCAAGGAGTTTCCTTGAGCAGGCACCTGAGCTAGTAAATAAAACCTGTTTTCTTAAGGGGGAGTGAGGGACAGTCAATGTAGTAATGGGGATTTTATTTTAGTACAAAAGGAACCATAGCTCTCCTCAAAGTGGGCCTTGTGTGATGAAATTTGGGGTATCTGGGCTTCTGTCCCTCTGCCAAATTTAGATGAAATTGGCCTGTGGGATTAGAAAGAGAGCCTTTCCCTAGGGAGCCAGGCTGGAAGAGAGCGCATTAGGCCAGCATAGCCCTGCGTTAATGCAGCCCTGTAACTTGTATTTCTCATAAGTGTCCTCTAAAATGTGCCTATCTAGCCCCCCTGATCTGGAATAGTGAACCCTAGGTTGCAGTCCCCAAATCCTACATGGGCAGCTGGGGGTGGGGTTGCAATAGGGGCAGCAGGCTATGTAATCTAATCTATAGTAATAGGCACATGTAGAACGCAATCCCAGCTCCAGACAAGTCAGTCTTCTCCCATTGATTTTAATAGCTGACGATGAGGATTGCCAGCTTCTTCCCAAGGCTTTGACCTGAAGAGGGTGGAGCTATGTCACAAAGGGGTGGGGCAAAGGAAATATCCTATCCCTTTCTGACATAGTGTTAACAAACGAGACGATAGCCCTCTGGAGTCCGGGTTTGGGCCAGGAAACCCCCACTCGCGTTTAGCATGTAGACCCTAATAAACAGGCAGCCCCTGCGTGTATTTATTGTGCGTTCAGGCAGCCTCCACTTGGACCCCCCCCTTGCAGGTTTAGTGTGACAAAGTGTAACACCACCATGCATACATACAACCCCATTGTGTGCATGTGGGGGCCACCCTATGAACGCATAGGCTGTCGCAGAGGCTGGGTCTGCCACGTTCTCTCTGTACATCAGGCCTCACCCAAATAGGCAGGCATTCTTCTCCATCATGATGGGCTCAGTATCCAGCCTCCTGTTGTGACTCTCAACCGTGGCAAACCATGGGAGGAAGAAGCCAGACCAGCTGTTTCTTTTGTCTGGGCTATTGTGACTCGGGGAGGCAGTCCAGGGTCTGCTATCCCTGCTCACGCAAGGTTGGGTTCATACATGCCATCACTTTGTGGCTAGAAATAACCGTTTGCTCTGCACATAATGATGATTTTATTGAGCAAATTGAGCCTATAGTGAAAACTGAAAGCAAAAGTAAAAATTGAAAGCAAAAACAATGTCTTTGCATGCAGCAACATTCCCTGCACCTCGAGTCACTTGTTTCCCCAAAGAGATTAATCTCTGTCATCCAGTCAATGCACTCCTGGCGGTCTCGTGGGTATCCTCTCACTATCATCAGGGCAGTAATAAGAAAAATTGGCAAGGAAGGTCCAGGCTCCGTTAATGATTGCCCTACTTCCGGCAGTGCATTCCAGAAAAGTTCCTAGTCTTCACCTATAAAGCTCTTCACAACCTCTCTCCCCCCTACCTCTCTGCACTTATCGCCCTCCATACTCCAGCCCGTGCACTTCCATCTAGATGTGTATAAGAGACAGACCTTTACCTGTGACTTTCCCATGCTAGTTCCCTTTGCACCTGGGATTTTCCCTGCTGGGCTACTAAGGGCGCCCTCCACCCACAAGTGGAAGTGCATGGCCGGAAGATTCCCCACCACCTTTCCTTCCCACCCCAGCCTCCAAAGCAGTATATCACTATGCCATACCGCCATTCACCAAGTCCCCCCTGAGCTCCCCAAATTTCCCTCCTTCCCCAGAAGCACAGAAACCATGGATTATGAAAAATTAAAGAACTTTATTAAAATACAATTAAAACTGCTTCTTTTTCTGCCTTCCTTTTGGGGGCAGTTTGGCATGTTCACCTGGGCAGTGGGACTGGCAGGGGGGCCATTTACTGATCCTTCTTTATGGGCCTTGGTGGCCGAGGAACCATTTCCTGGCATGAGTGCAGTGTGGAGAGGGCTCGGGTGTTCCCTGGGGTGTGGGGTTGATTGCTGGGGGAACTAGCGTGGGTTGTCAGGCATGAAGTATCGATGGGGGCTAAGAAACGGTGCCTGCCCCTGAGCAATAGTGTTCGTGGTTGTGACAGCAACATGCTCGAGCAGGGGGGTCTGGAACTGAATGGACTGGGACAGGCTGCTTTGCGTCTGTGCCCACATCTCATTCATCTCCTTGCTTGCTTTCTTGATCACCCTGTCCAACCGCTCAAACTGCTGCCAGAGGCAGGCCCAGTGCCTGTTTTCCCATCAGCCT
The DNA here is from genome assembly GCA_003113815.1 of Sphenodon punctatus. NCBI lineage: Eukaryota > Metazoa > Chordata > Lepidosauria > Sphenodontia > Sphenodontidae > Sphenodon > Sphenodon punctatus. The sequence goes on along the minus strand of QEPC01013087.1, from coordinate 48,439 downwards.
TGGCAGCAGAGACCTTGCGTTCTGCTACAACAGTTGGTTATGCTCCCTGGTCATGCATGCATTAATGGCATTGTGGATCTCATCTGCCACGTGATCTCCCCAAGCTCCTTTGCCGAATCCTGTGCTGCCAGCAATGCAACAAGGAACGCCATTAGCTCAGATAGCCCCACCCACCTTCCTGCCCCTTGTTTCAGACCCCTGCCTGTCCATTTTTCAGCCCTCCACTTGCCCGAATGGAAGTGGAAAGGAGTATCTGGCCTATGCGGCTGCCGGAGCAGTTGCTGTGGTGGGATCTCAGCGCCACGCAGTTTTTCTGTGATTCCTGTAGAGGAATTAAGAAATCACCCACTGCCATTCTTGCCCTCCTCCCCAGTTGTCATTATGGCTCCCTCTCCCTCCAGTTGCCTTTTTGCTTTTCATTTCCCCACCATCCTGGCATGGTGCCTTCCACCCCCTGCCAGCCCATGGGACCACTATGGTGCCTTTCCACCCACTTCCCACACCTACCATTCCCATCCTATGAAGCTGTGTCCCAGGGATTTTCCTGCTGCTTCTCCACATTCTCCTGGCCACCAGTGGTAACAGAAGCCGTTATCATGCAGGTGTGTAAATGCAAGCACTCCGCCCCCCCAGGTGTATTACCTTACTGTTCTCCATCTCCACCACCTCCTCTTCAAAGGTGGCATCCAAGTCCCCTGTGCCCTCGAACAGAACCTCGGGTGGCTCCTTGAACAAGGGCTGGCTCTCAAGTTCGAGAACGGCATAGAGGGATGTCTGCTGGCAGTCACAACTTCCATGGTGTGACCGGGAGTGGTTGCAGTGGGAGAGCCATATCCACTCACTTGCAAAAGTGCAGCCATACAGGCGGGATGCAATGATGGTTCCATCCACACAGAGGAACTGGTCTAGGGTGGTGATGTTGTCCCAGATCTCTTTGTATCTGTGACTCAAGTCGTTGGCTTACTACCAGCACTGGTTCATGTCCCAGGTGTAGCACCATTTGGACCGGGATCTCTTGGAACATCGCCTCGTTCATGTAGCACTTCACTGGGGCATATTGGCCCTTCTGCACCCCCCACATAATGTTGAAGGCCTTGCTCTCTTCCTTGGTCCTGGGAGTGCAACGTTGGTGGGTGGGTCTTAGGCAGCAAATGGCTGCNCCCCCCCCCCCACCCTTTCACCCCTCTCCCCCACCAAACGCCTGGTGGAACAGCCAGGTCTTACAACTTTTCTGAAAAGAGGGACGGTTCGGGGCCAGACGCACCCCCACCAGGAGTTCCACAGCTGCGGTGTGGCCACCGAGAATGCCATCTCCTCCGTGGCCCCCCAGACGACTCGGGGGACCTTGAGCAGGGCACCCCCACATGACTGCAGGGGTTAATCCAGCACCCGGGGTGGGTGAGGCGGTCCCGCAGGTAGGCAGGACCTAGACTGTTTAGGGCTTTATAGGTCAAAACCAACACCTTGAAGCGGGCCCAGGACTCTATCGGCAGCCAGTGCAGAGCACGGAGCACCGGTGTTGTGTGCTCCCGGCGGCCCAATCCCACCAAGAGACGGGCCGCCGCATTCTGCACTAGCTGCAGCCTCCGAGCCGTTGTCATGGGTAGCCCCACGTATAGCGCGTTACCATAGTCTAGAGGTGATGAAAGCATGGATGAGGATGGCCAGGTCAGACTGAGACATACAGCCCAAGCCGCCGCACCAGATGTAATTGGCGAAAGGCACTCCTCGCCCCAGCCTCCACCTAGACATCCAGGCGGAGCTGTGCATTGAGGAGCACCCCCAGACTCCGCACCTGGGGAACCAATGCGGGACAGACCCTGTCTACAATGGGGGTTATTACCCCTGTCACCTTACCCACCAGCATCACCTCCATCTGGTCAGGATTCAACTTCAGTTGGTTGGCCATCATCCAGTCCCCCACAGCTGTCAGACACCAGCGAAGCACGAAGACTGCAGGGCCTGGGTCTGTTGTAAAAGAGAGGTACAGCTGGGTGTCATCTGCATATTGATGACACCGCACGCCAAACCTATGCGATCCTGTTGAACTTGGAACTGCTGCATGCCGTCATGCATACATACAACTCCATTGTGGGCATGTGGGTGTCACCCTGAGCACATAGGCTGTCTCAGAGGATGGGTCTGACAAGTTCTCTCTGTACATGAGGCGTCACCCAAATGTCAGCAAAGCCCAGGGTATCCATCACCCCCCACCTTCTCTGGGTCTATACTCCGGGCAGCCACAGCACCCACAGACAAAAGCCAAAGCCATTTGGTTTTCCTGGGCAAACAACCCACAGCAATAGCTTTCTAAGGCATTGTGACCCCTCATGCTAGTTGCAAGTAAAAATGTTACTTTCAAAAGATGAATAGTTTTTAATCAGTGGGCAGCTCTGTTCCTTCCAAGCACAGTGACCTTCACTGCCTTGCAGATCCCCCCACCTGCCCATTTCTTAACATTTCTAAAAATGGTTTTCCCTCACCCTAATTAAAAAATTCCATGGCTCCGTGGTGCTAATATTTTTAGATGAGCTGGCATGTGCACTGATGTGCTTGTGACAGAAATGTCTATGCAGTTTAATAGACACCTGGATTGGCAGTGCCAGTGCTGCAACACACACACACAGCATAAGGTTTGCTAAAAACGTTTCAGCAATAGCTGGCCTGTAACCAGCAGCAGCCAATAGCAGCTCATGGTTAGCGCGCAGCCAGTTCTGTAAGTACTCATGACAAATAGTGGCCAGTAGCTGCTCATGTACAGCACACATCCAATCCAAGCTAGGCAGCTGCTCATCTGCTTAAGTTGTTCCAAACATTTGGGGTGTGGTCTACAGAGTTCATGGATGCTGGAACCAAGCCATGGAGACGCATGCCGAGACCTTCCTTGTGCTTGTTATCACACTCCAGGCCTTCCTTTCTGCTCCTGATCAGAACCTGCGATCAATCCAACAGATCAAAATCTTCTGCTATCATTAGCATGATGTAATGTCAAGGCACAGAAAAGTTCTCTCTTGATCTCTGGCTGGGATAATGGGGCACACCACACCACGGAGGCGACTCCTGCTTTGGCACCATACATTTGCCAACCTCTGGTGACAATGGACCGTGCTGGGGAGGCTCAAAGCCATGCAAGGGCAGCTGATGTGCACAGAGAGGTACCTGTTGGGAGATGTGGCTTCAATCACCGATGCCACGCATAGGGCCGTACCCGCTGAGAGGCTGAGCTTGGTGGAGTAGAAAAGCACAAACTGGTGGGAGAATGTGTTGTCCTTGTGGGGAGATGCTGAGTGGGTAACAAACTTCAGGATACCCCATTGCATCATCCTGCAAATAGCCAAGATCCTCAGACCTTGACTGGAACAACAGAGCACGGTAATGCAATCGCCCAATCCCATAGAGAAACATGCTGCCATCACCATCTGGAAGCTCACCACTCCAGTCTCCTGCTGCTCTGTCGCCCGCAATTTGGCATTGGATCCTCCATGGTGGACACCATACTAGTGGAGCTTTGCACAGCGATTGTGGAAATGCTTCTGGATTGGGTGGCGCTGATCCTGTAGCGATAATAGTGGAACTTTGGCGGGAAGTGTTCCCAAACTGTACAGGGGGTGATCAGTGGGAGCCATATCGCCATCATCTTCCCACCTGATAACAAGGACAAGTACCTGAACCAGAAGCGGTTTTTACTCTGTGGTTCTCCAGGCCATAGTGGACCACCGTGCCCAATTTATGGATATGTTGTTGGGGTGGTGCGGGTAGAACCATGATGCCCAAATCTTCTGTCAGAGTCCCCCTTTGGCCACATGTAGACCGGAGACTTTGAACCCTCCACTGAAACATGCATTGAGGGGGTCCTCATGAGGCCTGTTGTTCTTGAGAACACAGCCTACCCCCTGAAGCCCTGGCTCATGAAGGCATACAGCGTTGCCCATACCTGGTGCAAAGGTACTTTAACGAGCAACTCAGGACTACCTGCTCTGCTGTGGAGAGAGCGTTTGGACTATTAAAGCAACACCGGAGATCAATTCCAGGTAGAACTGATTTTCTCCTATATTGATCCACTTTTAACAAACACCACCTGTGTTCTCCATAACATCTGTGGGACTGGCTGGCACTGTTGGAGAACCCACTGCCAGTTAGTGCCAGTGCCCCTGTTCTGAGACTAGCTGAACTAAGCACAGCTGCAAATAGCTGGAGAGATCTGGGATCCCTTGTGCCAGCACATCAACCTCAATGCTATCCCCAACACCCACCTTCAGTGACAGTTTGATGAGCTTCAGTGAACTGATTTAAATTTTGGGGATATCAATAAAGCCTTTTAAAATGTTTCCTGCACATGACTGTGTTTTCCTCTGGCCTATCTGGCTCCGCCCCAGCACTGGGTCAACATATGTTCCCTCCTTGGGCCATCCTCGTGTTATTTCCCACCAGGCGGCTTTTCGCTGTGTGTTCCCTATTGGGCATTCGCAGATTTGCTATCTGCAAGCATGAATCTCTGCGCTTCCTATGGGCATTTGCAGGCTAGCCGGGTCTGGGAATGCCAATAGGAAGCGCAGAGGCACAGGTGTGCAGTAGCCTACTCTGTAACTGGCCAGCACCTGACCTTTACCTGTGACTTTCCCATGCTAGTTCCCTTTGCACCTGGGATTTTCCCTGCTGGGCTACTAAGGGCGCCCTCCACCCACAAGTGGAAGTGCATGGCCGGAAGATTCCCCACCACCTTTCCTTCCCACCCCAGCCTCCAAAGCAGTATATCACTATGCCATACCGCCATTCACCAAGTCCCCCCTGAGCTCCCCAAATTTCCCTCCTTCCCCAGAAGCACAGAAACCATGGATTATGAAAAATTAAAGAACTTTATTAAAATACAATTAAAACTGCTTCTTTTTCTGCCTTCCTTTTGGGGGCAGTTTGGCATGTTCACCTGGGCAGTGGGACTGGCAGGGGGGCCATTTACTGATCCTTCTTTATGGGCCTTGGTGGCCGAGGAACCATTTCCTGGCATGAGTGCAGTGTGGAGAGGGCTCGGGTGTTCCCTGGGGTGTGGGGTTGATTGCTGGGGGAACTAGCGTGGGTTGTCAGGCATGAAGTATCGATGGGGGCTAAGAAACGGTGCCTGCCCCTGAGCAATAGTGTTCGTGGTTGTGACAGCAACATGCTCGAGCAGGGGGGTCTGGAACTGAATGGACTGGGACAGGCTGCTTTGCGTCTGTGCCCACATCTCATTCATCTCCTTGCTTGCTTTCTTGATCACCCTGTCCAACCGCTCAAACTGCTGCCAGAGGCAGGCCCAGTGCCTGTTTTCCCATCAGCCTTGGCAGCAGAGACCTTGCGTTCTGCTACAACAGTTGGTTATGCTCCCTGGTCATGCATGCATTAATGGCATTGTGGATCTCATCTGCCACGTGATCTCCCCAAGCTCCTTTGCCGAATCCTGTGCTGCCAGCAATGCAACAAGGAACGCCATTAGCTCAGATAGCCCCACCCACCTTCCTGCCCCTTGTTTCAGACCCCTGCCTGTCCATTTTTCAGCCCTCCACTTGCCCGAATGGAAGTGGAAAGGAGTATCTGGCCTATGCGGCTGCCGGAGCAGTTGCTGTGGTGGGATCTCAGCGCCACGCAGTTTTTCTGTGATTCCTGTAGAGGAATTAAGAAATCACCCACTGCCATTCTTGCCCTCCTCCCCAGTTGTCATTATGGCTCCCTCTCCCTCCAGTTGCCTTTTTGCTTTTCATTTCCCCACCATCCTGGCATGGTGCCTTCCACCCCCTGCCAGCCCATGGGACCACTATGGTGCCTTTCCACCCACTTCCCACACCTACCATTCCCATCCTATGAAGCTGTGTCCCAGGGATTTTCCTGCTGCTTCTCCACATTCTCCTGGCCACCAGTGGTAACAGAAGCCGTTATCATGCAGGTGTGTAAATGCAAGCACTCCGCCCCCCCAGGTGTATTACCTTACTGTTCTCCATCTCCACCACCTCCTCTTCAAAGGTGGCATCCAAGTCCCCTGTGCCCTCGAACAGAACCTCGGGTGGCTCCTTGAACAAGGGCTGGCTCTCAAGTTCGAGAACGGCATAGAGGGATGTCTGCTGGCAGTCACAACTTCCATGGTGTGACCGGGAGTGGTTGCAGTGGGAGAGCCATATCCACTCACTTGCAAAAGTGCAGCCATACAGGCGGGATGCAATGATGGTTCCATCCACACAGAGGAACTGGTCTAGGGTGGTGATGTTGTCCCAGATCTCTTTGTATCTGTGACTCAAGTCGTTGGCTTACTACCAGCACTGGTTCATGTCCCAGGTGTAGCACCATTTGGACCGGGATCTCTTGGAACATCGCCTCGTTCATGTAGCACTTCACTGGGGCATATTGGCCCTTCTGCACCCCCCACATAATGTTGAAGGCCTTGCTCTCTTCCTTGGTCCTGGGAGTGCAACGTTGGTGGGTGGGTCTTAGGCAGCAAATGGCTGCATCTGAGCAGTGGAGGTAGCGGTGCTGATCTGTGCCTGGCTCCAGCAATGGTAATCCTCTGCAAGTCATTTCTGAGAAATCAGCAGCTGGGAAACAGTAAGCGTCAGGCACGTACTGATGAGTTGATGATGACAACCAGGATGAGCTGGGAGAACGCATGTTTGAAAATGGCACGGTGGGCTTTTAAGGCAGATATTGCACGTGCGCCAGTGAGAGCGAGAGTGGGGAGAAGGGCAGGAAGCAGTTGCTCCTCCTTGGTAGGGGCGGGAATTCGAATTCTGATTTAATCTGTAACTGCTTGTAATGTCCTCATCAAATCCTCGATAGGGTGAAAATCAAATGTGATCTCTCACTGTGGGAGTGCAATAGCACATGTCAATTCACCAGAAGTAGTAAAGGGGCCTTGTTTGAATTGCATTATCTTGCTAACACAATTCTGTACATCCTCTTTTACCTCTTCCCTCTCTATTTGAGAGCAGAGAGGCCACTTTCTCAAAGGGGATTTGGTTCTGGAACAGGATTCTTGCTCCAATTTCCCCTTACACAGTGCTTGTGTGACCAGCCCCCGAGATCCCTCCCTGCCTCTTACACCTTGGATGACAAATGTTCTCCTCTAATCCACCATAACCAGGTCGCTGGCTGTTGAGAGCTGCTACCTGTGACGTTATACCCACTAGCTCTGCAGATGGAGGATTAAGGCCAGGCCTTTAATATGGATCAGCAAATCAACCCAGGGAATATCTTTGGAGAAACAGTCTTTAATGTGTTCTGAATAAGGCAGTAGCAGGCTTGCCTGAGCTTCTGGGAAACATTGGTTTAGACAAAGCAGTAGGGAAGCAGAGTCCTGTCCCCGCATCTGCCGAGTGAGAAGGGAATGCTAGAAAGAGGAACCTGGAGTCTGAGACAACATGTGAAGTGGATGGATCTGACACAGCTGGGTTCTAGAAGAAGCTGGATAACTACATGGAGCTGTGGTCCATGATTTGGGTTTGATCCGTCATCTCTGGGTTTTAACCTGTCATATCTGGGCTCCATGCGACGGCTCAATGTCTTTGGGTTATTCAGGGGCTGATGACCTGGAGAAATAAAGGCTTCAGGGGGGTGGCAGGCCACATCAGAAAGGGGTGGAGCAAAGAGGCTCTTCTGTCCCCTTTTGAATGTGTCCCTGCTCCCTGAGGAACATCATGATGTTATCATGCTGCAAAGGGGGCGTAGCCTGGCCAGAAAAGGGATGGGAGAATCTCAGTGCCCAGCCTCCTTTCTGATGTGGCCCCCATCCCCTTCAGAGCGTCGTGACATCATATTTCAAAGGGGCGTGGTCATGTCAGAAAGGGGCGGTCTTTTTGTGCTACCCCCTTATGGCATGGTCCCACCCCCTCTTTTACCCTCACTTAGAGTAGCCTTTGCCAGATTGCACTTTGCCTGGATGCATACAAATACTACTACTAATAATAATTCCCATAGCACTAATAGACATATGCAACACTCTATAGTCACAGATTTTCAGAGATCGGTCCGTGCCCAATGGGCTTACAATCTAAGATGGACAAGGATGAGGGGAACACAGGGTAAGACACACACATTCCCATTTTACAGATGAGGAATAGAGGCTGAGGGGTTGTGACTTGTCCAAGGCCACCAAGTGAGTTGATTGGCTAGGGTGAGGGTCAGATGTTCTTATGGTCCGATATTACAGCATCCCACACAACCATCACTTCTGCCTGAGGAGAGTGGGATAGAGCATTTTCCCCATTCCTTTTTTTGTCTGGTCACTGTATCAAGAGATTAGAAGAAAATGGCTGTTTCCCCCACCCTCCTTTATGCACATAAACAATGGTGTCACCTATCTGTGTCAAACAGACAGCTTCTTTTGTTGGGAAGCAAACAACAGACAATTGATGCAGTAACTATGTTGGCTACTGCAACATAAAGGCCTGGGATTTTAGTTTAGATTGTATACTTTGAGGGATTCATTTTAACTGTTAACGGAAATATCTTTTTGTAAATTATTTGATGTATTTGTCATTTGTGACAGTGCCAGACTAACAAATACAACTCACCTGACCTGAAAACTAACCCTGGAGGAAACTAGGGAAAGCTGCTGGGTGGTCGGCACTTTCTTTTGGTTTCTGAATGGGAGCTGGGCTCTTGAAGAGTGAGCCCCGACACTGGATGCTATGCTCTTGAAAACCTGCATGCAAAGGGGAGAGCCCGGGAGGCGTGGGGAGAAGGAGTACAACCCAACCCAAATGCCTTTAGGTCCAGGGTTCATTCCATTTCACGAACTCGTTTCATGGCCCTCATTTCAGAGACCATTTGAGCTCCATTTTCCTCAGAGTGAATAGCTTTGCCAATAGCGATCACATCCTCTAATGTAATTTTTCCAGCCATTACTGCAGGACAATTGGTGTATTTCCAGTTGACAGTCTATTTCTTGCCAGCTACTGTTAACAGCAACAGTTTATTTTTAGGCTTGCTTTGTTGTCACCTCAAAGTCTCCCCTGACATGATGAAATTTGTGTAGGAATACATTTTGGAGGCAATGTAGCAGGGGGTCTTCCCAGGGCCACAGGGGAATTAGGAAACCCATCTGCTATGCCTGTTCAGCCCTTTGTCCTTAGCTGAATCCCCCTCTGAGGAAGGGGGTACCCTCCTGTAGGACCCAACACTGAAGGTATCAACTATACAGTGTCCACAATCCTCTCACTGCCAGCTCATCCGCCTTCACCCTGCAGGTCCAGGTCCATCTCTCTCAGGCACAGGAGCACCACAATACCAACCCCCACTCCCCAAAGTCCATCTTGCCAGGCCTCAAACTTCCAGGCTCTCGCCAAGCCTTCCCCAGGCACAAGGCTCCCTCCTGGGCATAACCTCTCCCACTTGCCTGGTTCTCCAGCACCTTGGAGAGCATCACATGGGACGGCTCTTCTTCAGGGAGATGTTGCTCCTTCAGCTCCCAGAGAGAGGCTGCCTTGCCTCTCCTTATATCCGAGAAGAGTGGGTGTGCTCAGGCTTCCGCGCCTCAGCCTTAACGGGGCAGAGTCCTGCCCACTCTGTCTCTGGAGCTCTCAGCCCGTTTCTTCAGTGGCTGATCCCAAGCTATGGGGCTGGCTCTGTCATACCCCTATACAAGCTCAGCCTGCTGGTGGACCCATGCAGCCCCCTTCTTAAAGGGGCAGCAGCCCTGCAGGTCTTCTCCCTGCTACAGGCAACATGACAGCTGGATATTCGTTCTCTGCCCTGTCTCCTAAGTATCAGGCAGCTCCATCAGAAGTCAGGACTGACCTTACCCCAGGCAACAGGAGCCTATGCTCCTGGCTCTGTGCCTTCAGCCACCCTTCATTTCTAGGGAGTGCAGTACTGGGAGTCCCACCTCTTGAATGGTTCTAGGAGCCCTTCCCCACTACTCCTGAAGCCCACAATGGCAGTGCTCCTGGGGCCCCTCAGGAGTGGTAACAACAATGGCAGTAGATCCGGGGGCCCTGGGCAGCAGTGGGGCCCTGGGCAGCAGTGGCACCCTGGGTGTGCAATGTCACTTTGAAGGGGGCAAGGCCATCTCTGAAAGGGGGTTAGAGTGTCCCACCATTGTCCCAAAGACTCCAGTCAAACCCAGAGGGTAACTAACCCTAATATAATTGTTTTTAAAAGTCTCATGATTTTAAGGGCCAATTCATCATTTTTGAACGTTTGGGGTTGGCAGCTCTGTAACACCAACCCTAAAAAGCCCTGCCACTACCACCTCAATGCTCCCAAGGGGGCATGATTTTTGAAGAGGTTTCTTTTGGATGCAATCGGAAACTCGAATCCTGACTACTTATGCACCAGGCATTTTGTAGGAAGGAATTGAAGAGGTTAATAACCTAACCACCTCCCACTGCCCCAGGTGTGACAAAAATTCCATCTCAGGTCATTGCATGGCCCCTGCCCCCCAGCCCCTCTCTGCACTTTCAGCTAGAGACAACTTCTTCACTTCCTGTCCTAAATGGGTAGGGCCTGCTCAACGGCTGTCCTGGGCCACGGAGGAATAGGTATAGTACAGAGGCAAGCTGAGGACAGTGACACGGAAAATACAGGATTGCCAACTGATAGGATTTATTCATGAGAGTCTCGCACTTTTAAAACCATGAAATCTCAAGACTCATGATGAAAACCACAAGAATTTCAGCTTTTTTACTCATAGCTGCAGAGAAAAGCTTAGAAGCGTTGGCTGCAGCACGGGCTTTAAAGGCTCAGACAATAGAAGACAATGTAAAAGAACCCCGGAACCTCAGGCCTGGGGGCCAAATGTGGCCCTTGGCAGGTTTTTATGTGGCTCTTTCTAGTGTCTGGATATGGCCTCTGGATCCAGTCTCTACCCCCAAACACTGAAAAACTGAACTCCGAATAATGGGGCAGAGAGTAGGGCCTGCACACAAGGACAGGGGGCAGATCCATGGCCCAGACCCATGATCTGGGCCCTCCTTTTCTTGGATACCTCTGTACAGCACCCCTGCCCTTAACCTGTAAGTGGCTCTTGGAGCTAGTACTAATTTTCAATGTGGGCCCTGGGCCAGAAAAGGTTCCCCACCCCTGCCCTAAAGCCTGTACCCCACAGCCAAGCTTCTAAGCTTTGCTTGGAAAAAATCACATGATTTTAATTCAGTCCCATGATTTTAGGGGCCTGATTCACAATGGCTGCACTTTTAGGCTTGGCAATTCTGAATATACCTACAAAAGCAAGAGAGAGAGCAGAGGGGAGGAGAGTCTGGAGAAATAGCTGAGGGTGTATATCGCTTTTTCAGCTATAGAGCTGTGACAGAACAAGGGAAGAACGCTGGCACATGGTGGTGAGTAGTGGAGGAATGAATTAAATAAGGTGAATGCTGAGCTAAGTCCTGTATAGCCCGGGTGGTTTTTGGATGCTTTGTGGTGCCATCTGGTGGATAAATGGGATAGGCACAGTTCTCCTGCATCATTGCTGAGACTGCAGTCATTTAAATACAGGGAGAGAAAATACTAGGAGAAAAGAAGAATCCTTACCAAGTGCCATGTTCAAGTGTTTGACCCAAGCACAACTAGGCAGAGCATGTGGCTATGTTGACAATCAAAACATGCAGTAACTACCAACTGGTTGAGACAGCAACTGTCTTGGAAGTCAGAGCTGAATCCCGAGAAGCTGCTGAGGGGCCTACACACACTGCCTCCCTCATGAGACAAAGGAAAATGTTACCATCATTATCTTTTGATAGTCAGTTAAATATCACTTCCCCTTCAGAGATAGAGGTTCCCTGCATTGCAGGCAGGCCCTGTGTGTTCTACATGCGTCGTTATTTCACGGGGGCTGCCTCCGGAGTTGCTGGGGCCCGAGTCCACAGTCAAGGACTCCAGGTTTTACTCCAGTGCGTCTCACACGTACATTGTGATTTCATGTTTATTCATGAACTCCATGTATTGGCAGAAGAGAGCTGCCAACCCTCCCGTTGTCACCCGGAGATTCTGGGATTGGACCCAGAGTGGCGCCCCGGTTTTTCCGGATCAGGTGGATTAACCTGGAAACACAGGGCTCCATGCTGCAGCGTGGCCACCTGTGGTGGTTTTTTACCTGATACTCCCATAGGCCAAAATGGAAGTGTCAGGTAAAAAAAGACGGAAGGGGGCAAACCTACCAATTTGGGACTCTGGGAGAGGGTGGGAGTGGAGGCTGAGCCCTGCTCAAGCACCTTCCCTGCAGCAGGCACTTTCCCAGCCACTCCCCGTCCCCACTGAAGCAATAGCCACCAATAGAAATATGGCAACCCTGTTGGCAGACACCACGCCCCCCCCAAACACATGGGGCCCTGTGTGGATGTGCAGCCTGCATTAGCCTGGATCTGGCCCTGTCCTAAGTAATGAATGGTAGAAATAGTCTGAACAGCACATCTGATGTCTGACTATATCCAGTGGCGACTGGTGGGTTTCAAGGCTGGTGGGGTGCAGGGCAGGGCCAGAAGTGGGAGGGGCCAGGCCAACAATAGGCGGAGCCTAGCCAATGGTAGGTGGAGCCAGCAGTGCACATGCAAACACAGAGTGAGCAAAGCAAACTATCTTAAGCCAACAATATTATGTGAAGTCTTTAGCACACAACAAAAGAATCAGCATGGAGTTCCACTTGTTCCCAAAACATGCTACACAGTTTTGTTGCAATAAAAGTCATCTGTTGCAACCAGAGAGGGAACATTCATGCAAAGACTAGCCATTAGTGAACCAACATGTGGCAT
>QEPC01013087.1:10657-29885 GCA_003113815.1 Sphenodon punctatus | reverse complement strand
GAACCGCGTTCGCCCATCCCTATCTGTGGTGCTTGTGGTTATGGTGGGGAGGAATAACTAGATCAGCTATTTACTTTCCTCCCAGGGATGAGGAGAGACCAGGCATAAAACAGGATGCTCAAATACATCCTAGACAAAGGGTTAGATCTGTCTTGATTTAGATTATGGGTGCCTTTAGACAGAACAAAATGTGTGTGTTAGGGGGCACAAACACATGTTTATTTCCTGTTAACACCTACTTTATGTGATAACGTTAAAATAACATGATATTGACAAGGACGTCAGAAATGCAAGCTGGGATATCATATGGGAAACTGGTGCGCATGCGTCCTTCCATCGAGGGGGGGGGCGGGCAGTATTAAACACCAACTGTCAATGCGTGTAAGCAGTGCAACATCGCAAACACTTGTTCAGAAGAGAGTTCAGAGAAGGGTGTTAACATCCATGAAACACACATTCAAACACCAAAATATGTTCTGTCTAAAGGGGAAGGAAACATTGTGGGAGGTACAATGTGGTAACTGAAGGAACTAAGGGCAGTACCCAACTAGTGCCTGCCTCTGATGAAATGCTAACATTGCAGAGCTTTAACAAGCCGGCAGGTTGCGAAACACTACAGAAGGAGAGAGACTTTGTTGAAAGGAGTGCAAGAAAAAGTTAGATGGTTTCATTTTTCCTTCTTCTGTTCTTCTCTGCCCACAACACATTAATTCCTCCCCCATTCTACTGTCAGGAATAACACACTTCTATTTTCTGGATAGATCTGTGTTGCTGGGTGGCCCCATTGCAAGGTTCTCAAATGTCCTGATTTTTAGCCAGACAATCCCAATGTTCCCATTGCTACCCTAAGCTCCTTCCAGGCAGCAAACTCCCCAGCAATGTTTCCTGATATGCCATTGTCTTCTTTTTGAAGAGACCAGCCACTGTGGCCACCTCTGTCCCAAGCCAATACCCCACTGACTTGGAATCTTTGGGTTTTGAAACATCACCTCTAGGGTACCTTTAGACACAATAGAAAGGGGTGGCTGAATGTGTGTTGACACCATTGCATAGTCACGTGTATTTCCCCATGTTTAATATGTTCCAGTACTTAGATGCAACAGCTGCCTTTCAATGTCCAGGGGCTAACTGGAGTCCTGCCTGCCCCTCACACAGGAAACTCTCCTTGTAGAAGCAGTCCCTGAATAAAGGGAGTTGTAGTCCATGAAGGAGAGAGGTCAGGTCTGCCCCAAATCATCTGCTCTGTGCTGCAGCTAAACAGCTCATTCTTCACTGCTCAGTGCTCACCCCCTGGGTGCTTTGGGAGAGCACAGTGTGCAGCAAGGAACGAGCTGTCAGTGTGCAGCAAGGAACAGGCTGTTTGGCAGCGGTGCATAGTGAAGGATTCAGGTCAGCCAGGGATTCAGGTCAGCTGAGTGGTTCCCCATGTGGAGAGGGGAAATACTCAACTGTCATCCCCGAGATATCCATGCAACCAATGAGGAGTTAATGGGAGGCTAATGGGGGGCAGACCAGTGGCAAAAAATAGTGACAGTACTTAGACACAAGGCAAACATCTAAAACACCCAATCCCCATTGTGTCTAAAGACGCCCCTAGGCTCTGGGTGAAGCTCCTATTTCCCCAGATTATTCAGGGGTGCTGAATTTTTTTCATGCGAGTGGAGGCTAGGGCCACACTGGAAAGGGTCAGGAGAGTCCCTTTGACCCCCTCCATTTGGTGTAGCCCTGCTCCCTTTTCAGGTCAAAACTTGTGCCAAGGCCCCATGATCCAGGATTGCCCTTTTAGCTATTGACCTCTGCATTGGCTCCATATTCTGGCTTGCTTACCCCTTCAACACTATGCCTACTCATTGGACTGACCTCTTGGGTCGCTTTTAGATTAGATAAATTTGCGCATGGTTGGTGAAAAATGCGCGTGTTTTAATGCTCGTTTAAACACCTAAACCGTTTTAAACGTGCATTTGCCATGATTGTGTAAAAGCCAAAACTGTTTTGAATGTGGTTTTTAAATAATGTGCATGTTTTTAAAATGGTTTTGGCATCCCCTGATCATCAAAGGGACTCAAAACTGGTTTTTAAAAATGCGCATTATTTAAAAACCACATTCAAAACGGGTTTGGCTTTTACACGATCGTGGCAAATGCGCATTTAAAACGGTTTAGGTGTTTAAATGAGCATGAAAACGCACATTTTTCACCAATCATGCGCAAATTTGTCTTGTCTAAAAGCGGCCTTGGCCACTGACCTTGGCATCGGCTCCAGATCCCAGCTTGCTCTACCCACCTGGCACTACAATCCTGCAAGATCTCAACCCTTGGGCCCCGATCCTACAAGGCCTCAATGCTTGGGCTGCAATTTCAGACCTCCCCACCCTCAGGAAAATAGCACAGCTCCAGAATGGGGAAGAATTTAGTACAATTGAGGAAGCCCAAGTAGTATATGCAAAAGAAGGCTATACATACTCTGATGTAGAGGAAGAGATAACCACAGAGCAGGAAGATATGGGGGCCAACAGAGATGGAACTTTGGCCATTCAGGGCTTACTGAAGGCACTGTTACATTAAAGGAAGATGTAAAGAGTATGGTTCACATTTATGGAGGTTAAAACGAGGCATAAGGTTATATATGATTAATTATTAGATTCCCCTGGGAGAATGAGTAAAAAACATATATAAAGGATTGAGTTGCATGACTTAGTGTGAAGTCAAGAGGCTCCCAGCAGGGGATGCATGGAATGGTTGGGTGAGTCCTGTGGAATCCCAACCCCGGAGGGGGAGGATGGCTGTATATCTGTGTAGGATGGGACTGCATAATGTATATGATTTGTACTCTTGTATATGGGGAAATGAGATATTCTACATCCTACTCTGTATTCAATTCAAACCTTTATTGTTTGACCAATGGTCATTAACAATTCAATTCTACAACAATAAATACATCCATACAATATAATATCTATCTTGGCTTATAATGCTGGGCTAATAATAAACCATAACAATAAAAGTGGATACGGAGGCCTGCTCCCACAAGGTATACCTAACCACAAAAATTTTGCCCAAATCAGGGGCGTTGACGCCGAGTCCCCCACTAGATATCTCTTTCTGACTGCCCCAGCTTTTATCTCCCCCCGTGGCCCGTACCTGGTGGTTATTGACTCTCCAGAAACCTTCTCCTAATTTGGAGGGCTTTCCAGCAGAAATTGGCCACCGCTCGGGTAATTTCTGAATCATAAGGGCTGAGTAATTGCTTCAATAAAACCCAATTAGAACGACTCCCCCGCATACTCAGAGCCCCCTGTAGATATTGTATCCTTGGGCCGGCAAGCATAGGACAGTCCAAGAGTATATGAGTTGGAGTGTCCACCTCTCCCCTATCACACAGTGTACACAGCCGCTGGGCATAGGGGGTACCCCTGTAGCGCCCCTCCAGGAGAGCCGATGGAAATCCGTTACATCTCATTTTGGCAAAGGCTGACCTTCTGCCAAAATCCAGCCACTCATGTTGATAATATGGTCTAGAATCCAGTATATTAGGTGCTACAAAATCCGGGGCTACCCTCTGCTCCTCAAGAAGCGCACTTTCCCTCTGTATCTCTTGGTCAGAGATCCTTAATCTAATGAGGCTACTGGCAGCTTCCAAGCCCAGCGGCTTCAGACACCAGGGTGAGAGACCCAATTTAAAGATCTCCAACTCTACCGCCCTCACCCACTGGGCCCCCAGTCCTGCTCCAAGAGCCGCTCCCAGAAGGGAGTTATTCTGAGCAGGGAAGAGAACCACCCTACACCAGAAGCCAGTTATCGTTTGCAGCGCGTGGGCTCTTAGAGATGTTACAAGGGCCTCATACCTTAGGAGGACTTGGGGGGTTTCCCTTGGGACTCCCAGGATCAGCCTTAGGAATGTATTCTGTAGGCTCTCCAGTTTGTCTACATAGGGCAGCCCCCAAATTGGCAGAGCATACAACATCTGTCCGATAGATTTGGCCCGAAAAAGGTGGATAGCTGGTCGTACCAGTTTTCCCCCCTGCCCGTAATAATATTTAACTATTGCCATTGATGATTTCCTAACCGACTTCTTAACTGCCTCAAAGTGTAAATTCCAGCTAGCCACCGCTGAGAATACCACTCCCAGGTAGCGAAAAGATCGAACCTGGTCAATTTGAGTACCATTTATTGCCCAGGCATGTGTTTTCTGCGGGCCCTTTGGTCCCACTACCAAGACCTTAGATTTGCTGAAGTTAATGACCAGCTTTTCTTCCTGACAATAACTCCCAAATCTTTGCAATGCCCGTCTTAGCCCGATCTTTGTTAAAGAAATCAGGTCTGCATCGTCCGCATACAAAAGGAGGGGGACCCCCCTATTGCCAATATTGGGGGGATGTGTATCTGCCCCTCTCATATAGGCAACAACATTATTCAGGTAAAGATTGAACAAGGCTGGTGCCAGCAAGCATCCTTGCCGGACCCCAGATTTTACCTGGATCATCTTGGACAGGGCTAGACTGGGGGCTAACCGTACCTGCAAGGTGTTTCCCGCATGCATCTTAATAAGAATAGCAGCCTAGGGTCTATGGATGATGTCTTTAGTTTTAACCAAAGGCATTCTCTGAAGATAGAATCAAACGCTTTCTCTAAGTCTATAAAGCAAAGATAAAATCTCCGCCCTCTCGTGGTGTATTTTGAGAGTAGGGCGGACAGCACAAAAATATGGTCCATTGTTGATCGGCCCTCCTGAAAGCCTATCTGTTCTGGTTCGATAATTTCCCCACTATCCGTCCAGGCCTTCAATTTCTCAAGCAAAAATCTGGAGTAAATTTTTCCGATCACACTCAGGAGGCTAATTGGACGGTAATTACATGGGAGGCTAGGGTCGTCTTTTTTGTATATAGGCACTATAATGCTGTTAAGCCACGAGGGTGGGAGCTCCCCTGTCTCATTTATATAGGTGAATAACGGGGCTAATCTCTTAGCCCACCACTCTGGATCCAATCTTAGGAGTTCCGGGGGCACAAAATCTGGCCCTGGCGCCTTCCCAGGTTTCAGTTTCAAAATTAATACCTCCACCTCTTCTGATGTCACCAGGGGCCATTGGATGAACCTATGTGAAGGGGGAAGGATTATCTCTGCTATCTCACCCTGGTGGCCTGCATATAAGGTCGTATAAAACTCCTCCCATACCTCTGCAGACACTGCCGGGGACTGCTGGAATCTGGCCTCTTTCCAGGAAGCACGAATTAGCTCCCAAAAAGTTTTGGCATCCCGGCTTTTAGCGGCTCCTTGCAATGCAGCACAAAGGCGGTGTTGCAGATCTTGTTTCTTTGTTGTCAAAAGTTTGCGGTATCTATTCCGCATAAATGCCACTTGTATTCTTCGAGATTGATTAGGTTTACCTCTCAATTTCTTCACCAAACCCCGAAGCCTTGCTCTTGCCTCCCTACATTCCACATCAAACCACGCCGGAGCACTCCCCGGATGAATAAGGGCCCTATCTAAAGGGCACGGGGTGGACAGCAGCGGGGACAGAGTGGCCATCATCTCATTATAATTAGAAACAAGATCTCGTTCCTGACCCTCTGGAATATCCTCTGTTTGAGACGGTAGCGAGGAGTGCAAATACAGCCAAAGGGCAGCACCTAATTCCTCTGACCATTTTATCCTCCTCCTTCCTACAACTCCCTCAGCAATGCTGGACAGCTGATAGCCAGAGCCCATTACAAATGGTGAATCATCAGAAGTTGCCAGCCTCATAACTAAGGGGAAGTGAAAAGATTCAATCCTGGGAGTCACCGACATTCCCTGGATATAACCAAATAGAGCTGATGAGACAAGCAAGTAATCGACCGTACTGGATCCTTGTGGGGCATGAAATGTAAAGTGGCCCTCCCAATCATCCCTTACCCGACCATTTAATATAATTAAATCGAGGTCTGTTTCCAGTTTGTCCATAAACGATTTCCTAGTACCTATCACCCTATCCATCGAGTTCCTAGGAGGAATGTAGCCTCTTATATAGGAACTGTCCAATAATGGCTCCGCTGGCTCTGCAGATTTCCCCAGCCTTGCATTGAAATCGCCTCCGAATATCAAATAGGCTGATGGAAATCTAAACGTGGCCAAAAGGGTCTGCTCTATTAGTTCCATCCCCAATTCAGGGCAATAATAAGGAGATGAGTCAGGGGGTAAATATACATTCCCCAAAAGAATTTCCAGCCCCGAGGGGAAAAGGCAGTAGTAGATAGCAAAATAGGACTTAAATTATGCTATCAACTGAACTGCAACCTGCAAGGAAGCATCTGTAAGCAACCCCAGGTCCCCACTTCGTCTACCATATTGTAGGGGGGGAGAAGCATCCACCCAAAAAGTTTGAAACCCCCTCCAGTCCCTTGGACAGGGAGCATCCGCTAACCATGTTTCTTGTAAAAGAACTATATCTTGCTGCCTCAAAAAATTGAGAAAATCGGCGTCCGACTGGAGAGCCCTCCAGCCTGCAATATTCCAGGACATCACTGATAGGGGAGGATGAGTAACGGGGGGCCGAACTCCCAGTCAGACCTTATGCTTGGGGAGGAGTTTGGGAGGCTGTTTGCCATGGCCTCTTAAGGCTCTTCTAATGGGGGGGACCAGCTCCGATATACCCTGGTTAGATTCAGGGGCTGTCGGAGGGCTCTTATTATCATCGGGGGGATAGTTCCCTAGTTGTAGCACATCCTCCCCGGGTCGTGCTCCAATACAACCCCCCTGAGCACCCTCCTCCCCCCCACACACAAGGTCAGCCTGACAGGTTGGGGCCTCCACCCCTAACATTAGGTCCTCCTCTGTTAACTGAAAACCAGCCTGATGCCCTTCTATCCTTGGGCTTACCTGGGTTTTTATTGGGAGGTTTAAGTTACTTGTCAGGTGACTAGGGTCAGAGGTGGACCGACCCTGTTCGTCAAACATCTCTAAGCCGGAAAAGTCCCCCACAATTGGGGACAGGGCTGGCATATGAGTCTGAAGTTGGGGCTGAACTGATGATACCCAGTCCCCCCTTGACAAAGACTGTACTCCCCCTGTCACTGCCCCAGATGCCCCCTGGTACACACCAGCCCTACTAGCCCTACTAGTCCACCTAATCTCCTCCAGATGGCTACAGAGGGACTCCAACCTTCTCAAAAACCCATTTTGGATTATCATTGAGGAGGAAAGCGGACTCCCCTGGGACCTAAGGTGTGAGGGCTGCGCCACCATCCCATCCTCTCTACTTGTTGTGGGAGGCGCCACCAAGATAGGGTCCCGCGGTAAGTCTGGCATAGGGGAAGGCCTGGCTATAGGGGCTCTCATCTGGGGTAGGTCCTGAGATTTTGCTACCAATGAGGGGTAGGGGCCGACTCTCCTCGTGTGAGCGGGAGAAGATATCCGATCCAATGGGATGGTGGCCTCCGGGCACCGGTTGGGCAAAGACCTTCTACCCCCTGGATCTACAAAGGGGGGAGGTACGATCGTTTCCCTACCCTCAGTCCTACTTCCCATGAACTGAAAGGTTCGTGAGGTAAAAATCCCATTTTCCTGCAGCCATGCTTTTTTAGTTAAAATACGTTCTATTGGGAACGAGGATACAAATGTGACCAGGACGGATTGTCTGTCTTTTACTTCAAAGTGGTCAACAGAGATTATGTCCTTACTAATGAAGGCAGGTTTTTTAAGTAATGGTCTGAGCTGCTCAGCCACATCGGGGGGGGGGGGGGGGGGGGGGGGGGGGGGGGGGGGCGTCGCCCTCTTACTGGGAGTATAGTAAGGTTGCAGGTAACATACGGTCTGAGTCTGCATTTTCTGAGAATAAATGCGGCATCACACAGTTCTGGGGGGGAGGGCTAACATTCTCCCTCCCATTAGGCAGTCGCAGCGGACTCTGCATCCTATCTGAGCAAGTTACTGGCTGGGATTTCACTCCAGACCATCCACGAATCGGGGAATCTCTACGCCCACCAACCCCTTCATGTATCAATTTTTCCTGGATTTGAGAAAGTTTAAAAAACATAAAACGTAAAGTATCTGCTGTTAGAATTACATGCTCTGCCAAAAACGCAGCCAATTTATCCTACTCTGTATGTTGTTAAGCCAGGTCTACTCAAGAGTAGCTCTGGCTTTCTAAAAGGGGGAGGGATGTGTCATAGGGCAGCATGCTGTGGAGTTGCTGGCCCTTTAAGGGAATCAAGATGGTGCCCAGCCCAGAGCCAAGATGACCACTAATGAAGGAGCAGCTGGGCAAGGGTGTGTTGGAAGTCAGCTCACATAGCCAAAGCCAGAGCACTGCAGAGTGAGCTGAGAGAGGCTGGAAAAGGCAAGCTGATGGAAGATTGGAACTGTAGGAGAATCAGAAGTAGGAGCTGGGCTCTAGGTGAAGGAGCCAGGCACCTAGGGAGCTGCTGAGCTAAGGCTGTTGGCGACTAGCAAGGAGCTGCTCTACCCTGCTGAAAGACAAGGTGTGTGAAACCAGCAAGGGAAGGATTGTTTGGTTACCAGTTGCCTTGCCGGGCTGGGATTACGGACTTGGGAAAGACCTTGTGCACTGGAATAGACAAGGGGCCAAACCACAAGTGAGCCAGAGGTGTTGCCTGGCAGTGGTAGGCACAGACTATATAAATAAACTGGTGTTAAATGGACCCCATGTGTCTGGATCCAATTTGGGGTATGGATCCTCTGGGCAGTTAGCCCCTGAGTGCCGGGCCCTGCTACAGATGTATAATTGTATGTATAATAATATTAACCAAAACAAAAAACTTAACAGTTTAAAAAAAACCTTAAATGCACATGAGTTTTCTTAAAATACACCCCCCCCCACCATTCACTACAATTACAATTCAAAAAACCTTCCACTCCATACATTGCAACAAAACATAAATGCCAAAAAAATTAGAAATTATTTCAGAATTTGAGCAATATTTAATATTTTATCCTCATCAACATAATGTAATCTATGTACTTAATTCCTTACCATACATATTTTCATTAATTTCACAACATTCATTTGGGCAGGACAGAGTGGGCAGCTGGCCACCAGCAGCAGCCTCAGCTGGGGAGAGAGGAAGAGGAAGGAGGAGGAGGAGGAGTCCTTCATTTTCCTCTCCATCACCAACATCCACACATGTGGACGATCCTTCTGATGAGGTTGCCCCCCACAGCTGCAGGAGCTGAGTGATGCCCTGAGGACTGGCCAGAGGTGCTTTGAAAGGCTATCCTGGATATGGGCCTTGCTGATGGAGCAGTTTTATGTCCTTGTTCGAAGGTGCTGAGCACACTTGGCATACAGCCAGTCGCTGAGGCAGCAGCGGAAGGCATATCATGCCTACCGGCCGCATCGCTGTGGTAGACCATTCAAGGGGACTTGCCCGGGCAATTGCTGCTGCCTGCGTTGCAGGGGTCAACTTGCGCCATCTGACTGCCCTCCCTCCAAGGCTGGCCTGGCATCCTACCTCCACGTTCCCCTAGAACATATGGCTGACCCTGCAAGGGACCCTGGTGCAAGTACTGCAAGGGACCAGGATTCCAGTTCAGACTAACATTGTAGGAATATCAGAAATGATATTCTGGAGCATCACCAGTGGGGCTGGTCTGCTTCTGCTCTCCCTCACCATCCAGTGGCCTGGCCTGCGTTTAGACAGACAGGGAACCCGCGGGTGAGGCGGAGCAGAACCAGGGCTGGGGTTGATTTGTTTACATCCAAAGACAGAATTTGAGCTGAGAATTCCCAGCTCCAAGTCTAGCCTACTGTCTTACATAGCCCAGGGGTGGGAAACCTACAGCCTCTGGGCCAAATCTTGCCAGTGGATTTCTTTTATTTGTCTCCTTTCCAGTTTCTGGGTCTCACCCGTGACTGAACCAGTCCCGACCACCATTTGTCCCTGGCTGCTCTTTTGGTTAACCCATGTTTGACACACACACACACGCACACCCCACCACCCTGCCTGCCTACTGTGCTTGTGTAGACAAAACCAGTAACTAAAGAAAGGGGAGGGAAAAAATCAGAGGCAAAAAGAAAAAAAAAGTAGTTGGCAGATGATCATATATGTTTAGGAAGGGGGGGAGCCAGTCTAGAACTTCCCTTTCAGGACACTTGGTTCCTTTTTTCTCTCTCACTTTGTGGAACGTTTATCTGCCTCCAGATGCATTTGGGATCAGTTGGAGGCTTCCATCTCTGAACATCTCCTCTTCTTGGCAGTGGGAAGCGATGGTGAACACTGCTGGTGGAAAAGCATCAGGGATTGGCCTCTCTTGGAGGAATTAAAACATCCTTTGGTGTGTTTTTTGTTTTTAAATTTACCATTTAAAGCCTGTTCTAAGAGAAGTCGGTGAATGTGTGAAGATGGCATCCGAGATCACCTACGCTGAGGTGAAATTCAAGAATGCGCCATCAGCTGTGGCACCCAGAGGTAACCAGCAGGGTGTGGATGCGGGTGATGTACAAGGGAACTGGGGATTGGGTCACAGAGCCTTTCACTGACAAGACACCAGTTCCAGTCTAGCCCCAGATGCATGAGGATTGATAGCCATAGGGACTGGTGTATGGAACTTTCCACTCCAGGGGCACCATTGCCAAACCAACCCTAGGCTGTGTGAGCGGATCAGGAAAGGGTTTTTCATGGATACCATTTCCATCCCACAGTCAGGTCAGTGAGGCGACTTCTGTTTTGAGGGCACTGCAATGGTGGTTTGCCCTATTGGAGCATAAGTCACTACAGGATCGGAGCCATTGCAATCCGTACCCTGGTTCTGCTTCCCAAATGCTCTTGATCTCAAAGTACCAAATGGCCAGTCCTGATTTGGTCCTCTTGGTGAACCAGCTCCAGAGAAGCCTAGGGAGGAGTTACCTGCCTTCCTCCTGCTTGGGGCTTTCCTGCAGCACATGCATCTGAAGAAAGCTCTCTAGCTCTGGGGCCTCCCTCTCACCAGCAATGCTCCTTACTGAACTCTGGCTCAGTGTTTTATGTTTGGAGCAAAGCTCAAAACTAGTATGCAGCTTACTGCTTTGTCCAAGTGGAAGCCAATTTGGCTCCCTAGTCATAGTATGGTGCAGGTGTCTGCTCCCCAGAGGACTTCATCCTGTCCCATCTCAAGGCAGGGATGGAGAACATTTTCTCTCCTGTAGGGCATTTTGAATTTAGTACAAGTTGTGAGCACTGCATAGGAGTAGGGAGCGGGGGCAGTTAAGTGGCGTGCTCAGGAGTGAGGGTTTATGTCATGGATATATTCTCTATCATTGAGGGCATGTTCCCATCTCTGCTGCTTTTCCATGAGCTCACTCTTTCAGTGCTTAAATATAGGGACCGGGTTCAGGGGGCAGATCTAGGAATTGGGAAAGGACCAAATAAAATCTACCTGCAGGCTGTATTTGGTCCCTGGGCCTGAGGTTCTTCACCCCAACTTAGGATAACTTATCACAGGCTTTTTCAAACTAGTCCAGGAAGGATGGAAACCAAGCTTCTACCCTCCAGGACACCAGCTCCAGTTTATTTCTGAGAAAATGGTTACCTTACTAGTACCAAACGTAAGAGACTGACAGTCTCTTTTACTGATGAGACTCTGCAATGTTTCCAGCCACACAGACCCATGCCATCCTCAGGCATGTAACAAGTCCAAACTATGGAGTGAGAAAATGNGGGGGGGGGGGGGGGGAGATAAGAAAAAGCAGGGGGGAGGAGGTAATCGTTGGTGGTTGAAATATTTAAGAACAATAGGGTTAAAAACTATTGATGGTGTTGGAAACCAAGAATTGATTGGCAGAGTCAAAGCAGGTAGGGAACTGTGCAACAACAAAGCTATAGGGAGGAGGGTAATCGGAAACAAGTTTCCAGGGATTCAGGCTGTTTGCTTTTTAAAGGCTGATGCTCCTCAGGGGCTGGGCCTGCATCTGAGTGGGGATAGGAGAGAACACAAAAGGTGCTGGACTGGGTCAGACCAGTGGTCCATCAAGCCCAGCATCCTGTCTCAAAAAGTGGCCATTTTGGGTTGGTTTGGAGAAGTCCTCAACAGGTCATAGTGGAGTGATTCATTCCCGGCTGTTCACTCCCAGCTCCTGGCACAGGGGTTACAGCCACCAACCTCCTTGTCTAATAGCCATTAATGAACTGATCCTCCAAGCACTTATCCAATCCTTTTTTAAACCTAGCTATACTACTGGCCTTGACTGCATCCTCTGGCAATAAATGCCACAAGTTAATTATGCGTTGCATGAAAAAAAACACTTTTAAATCTGCTGCCAGTTAGTTTCATGGAGTGCCCCCTAGTTCTAGGACTACTTGAGAGGATAAACCACCAGGGCCAGCCCCAGGATTTGTGTGGCCACGTAGGGTCATTGTGCAAAGTCTTGGTGTGGGGTCTAATTTGCTTAATTTGTTCTCGTACCTGGGCTGCTGCCCCCCCTGGCGCGGAGCCATGTGCAACCGCACTTGTTGCGCGTGCTTAGGGCTAGCCCTGACAACCACTCCCTATTTACTCATTATGACTTTATGAACTTCTATTATAGCCCCTCTCGGTCATCTCCTCTCCAAACTGAAGAGCCTGTACCTATCCAGCCTCTCATTGTATAGAAGATGTTCCATACGCTTTATCGTTTTAGTTGCCCTTCTCTGTACCTTTTCCAGTTCTAGGCTACTCTGCATGGTTCTGCCCCCTGAACCATTCTAGTGACAACATGGGATATTCCTGGGAAACTGGGACTTCACCCAGAGCCTGCAGGTCACCTGAAGCATGAGAGTGTGAAGAAGCAGGCTCTCTATTATTTCCATACTTCTGCAGTGGCTTAAAAAGCCCAGGTCTGAACTGAGTCCATTACTTTTTTACATCCAATAAAGAGATGAATTTTACTTCCTAGGCCTGACTTTTAAATGTGTTGTACAGTGTCCCCCACAAATTTCCTCCTCCTGCGGTTCTAGGGTCATAGAGGTGGGACTTATGTAGGTCAAGAGGATCCAGCATCCCACACAAATTTTAGCCCAAAGTTATGCCACTGCAGTACAGGTTCTCTTTCACGGAGCTTTTAGTCAATATCTGAGTAGTAAGTAAGGGAAAATTCGAGGGGCTAAGGAGATCCAAGAGAGATGGATGGCTCTGAAAGAGGGAAATGAAATCCCTGAAAGACACATGCTGGGGGATGAGTGGGTAGGATCAGAAAGGGGCAATTCTGAATAACCACACAAATTCCCCCGATAGACACAGAGAGGATCTGATTATTACAGAGAGGGGAAGTGCCAGCAATGTATCTGGTGCCTTACCTGGACAACGATGGCTGGGGGAGCGAGAGCAGAGGCGTCAGGGAAGCTGGGGAGCAACTGGATGTTGTTACTGGGCCAGTGACATGAAGTTTTCAATATCATGGGAGTCGGGGCCAGGCCTGGAGCCTCTGGAAGCACAGGAAGCAGGGCTGATCACTCTCTCTTAGTCTTTACATTCCCTATTAGGAGTGAATGAACAGTCCCTGAGGGCAGGGACACCCGCTGGAAAGAAGGGGGTGGGGGCACAGCCCCACCCCTGGTATTTCAGAAAGTTGAATCCCTTTATCAGTAAGTGGGAAATGGTCAGGAATCCAACGGTCACGGGGAGTGGTATGTTTTTATAATGCTTTGGTTTTATAATTGTTTTTATGTTGTTGTAAGCTGCCCTGCGCTGCCTGTGGCAGGAGGGGGCAGGATATTAAGTCTTTTAATAAATAAATAAATAAGTCCGAGAGATGCAGTCTGGGTGGGAATGGACCTGGAGCAGAAGATGGAATCTGCCCCGTTCTGGAAGCCCTCTATTCCCGTGTGCACACGCACTCTACATGCGTGTGGCTGTTGGTGCAACTGTACCTCTTATAGCTATGCCCCTGCTTAGCCATGAACTCATTGGGTGGCCTTGAGCAAGCCAATCTGTCCACTTAAGAGGCCCACCAGGTCACTTCATGGGGGATTGTACCAATTATACTTCCTCTGAGCTGCCAAACCCACTTGTGGAGGGGCAGGGTGATACTACTCAGACAAATCCATCAGCGCCAGTAAAATGACAGGGATAGGCAATGTACAATAAAACTGCCTCAGAAATGGGCAGCAGCAGCTCCACATACTGCTGTGCTGCCATGTTAAGGAGCAGCCGGCAGGCGGTCTGGTCTGTCTTTGCTAGTTTACATCCACCAGAAAGGCTTGGTGCTGGCTGCAGAGGCATAAACCCTGCAGCTTCCCTGTGGGACCAACACAATTTGCTTTGTGTGACCCGCAAGGAGTAAATGTCAGGTCACCACCATGGGTGTGTGTATGGTGGGGACTGGGGAGGGTCAAGAGTGGTCCATTGGTCCCAAGAGTTTGAGAACCACTCGTTAACCATGACTCCGCCACAAATTTCTTGCAACCGCACAGGCATGTTCTGTGCTGCGACGGCTGTGCAGTCAAAGGGCATATTCCTCCATCTGTTCCAACTGTTCAGCTGCCATTGACTTTAATGGTGAGGAACTGTGCCCTAAGTTAAATGAGAAAACTCAGGAACAGAAACACAAGGGCAAGTCATCCAGGAATAGAAGACAGTAGATTCCTGGAAAGAGCAGAAATTTAGCAGATGGGGACATGAAGAATGTTCTCTCTGTTGGAGGCAGGAGGAGAGACATAGGCCATTTTTAGATGAGATGGTACCACGCAAGTCCACCCGTTTAAAAGTGGAGGTGGGTAGGCCCGTGCTCCCGTAACCCATGCACCTCCACACATCTCCCTGCATGGAGCAACCAGGAAAAACGTTGGGTTTCTCTGTGCGGGGGCATGGGTGGCTAGCTGGTGGATGGGGGATCACACCAAGTGCACACCCATCCACCGCCATCTAAACACTCCCCCACCCACCAGCAGTGCGTGTGCGCTGCAGCTCCAGCCAGTCCACACAGTCTCGCCATCCCACCCCATAGAATCTGTCTAAACACGGCCAAAGGTACAAAACTAGCAGTGTAAAAAGACGACACAAGGAGCAATCGGGGAGAGGGAGTGGATTAGCAGCAGCAGAATAAGGTTGGCGCTACATGAGCTGTCCCATATATTTTTGGACACTGAAAATCCTTAATCAATGGGCATTTTTACACACACCTTAAAGTTCCGGATTTACAGCTGTAGACGTGACAGGCTGCCATGGAAACCAAGTGGCCACAGCTGCCTGGAGCAAAACAGTTTACCAGGAGAACCGTTTACACACAAGTTCTGGGAGAAGGTCTATGCAGAAATTCAAAGAGCTGGATGTTTAAGATCTGGGTGAGTGATTTAGACACACAAAGTTCAGGATGTAACAGCAAACATGCAGGAGAAATGTGTGTGTAAAAACACCCCATGACTTCCTAAGAGAGGGGAGACTTTGCATTCCATACCAGGATCCAACAGGGGTATGCACATTTATTTCATGCTGTCAAAGGACTTAAAAGCCTGATTTTGCAACTTTGTGTTCAGAAGATTTGGAAAATGCAGCAGGGACTTCCTTGGGCAAATTTTACGACTGGTGTAGGAAATGAGTCATAGCCACAAGAAGTACATGGTGGGGATGGGGAACAAGAGGATACTGAATCACTGGCACTTTGTCAATGGGGGGAAAAGACTAAGTCTTTGTAGATGTAATCAGTAACTAACAAAGAAAAGGTTGTTCTACAGTCCAATACACACTCTATTTCCAAGCCCTACACAATTGGAAATACAGTAAACTCACTTCAAATAACCTGCTAAACTTGGGTCTCTTACTAACACCTCTTGTACTCCTCCAGTTGCTTCCCTGGAGGAGTGTGCAAATTGTAGCACTGCTTGGGGTGCAAGGAGGATGCTTATTGGAATCTGCATCCTGACCTCCTCCTGTCCACTCCGAGCAACTGCTCATGGAACATGTTTCCGTTCCACACACCCCACCCCGATGCTTGCAACTGGCTGCTGATTTTTGTCAGCCTTTTAACAACTTTCTCACTGGAAGAGACATATAGTTCAACCCTTATGGAAGGGGGTGGTGGTGAGGGGGGAAGGAGAGACCATGGAGGGACCCCCTCCTCCCTTCATCCCTCTGAGGTGACACAGGAGAATGACAATTCCCCTTCACTAAAACAAAGAGACCCCCAGCTCCAGGAGCCCACTACCACATTCTCAGGAGGAGGCAGCACTGCATTCTAAGCAGTTTCCTAGGTTTGCAGCCCCACCATGTTCAGCTTACCCTGCCGGCTTCTCCAGAAATGCCCCCAGTCTAGGTTAGTAGCTTGGGGGAAGGTTGGCTTGTCTTGCTCGCTTCCTGGCTTTGCTGGCCTTCTTTCCCCTATCCCCTCTGGGAAGTAACGGCCCCGAGAGGACCTGCAGGATAAACACACACATGGGCTACCATGAAACTTAATCCTGCCCAGCCATCAAGCAGCTGCCAAGCCTCCCCTCTCCTCTTCCCCTCCCAGCTACTAGATGTTCTTGAGCTGAGCCCACAACAGCAGTGGGAGTAGGAACTGGCAGTCAGAGTGGGCACAGCAGCTCCAAGAACCCCCCTGCAGCGACCTCAGCACCCTCATCCTCAAGTTAGCCCTCCCCACCCACTTCTAGCACCCCCATTCACAAGTTAACCCCCACCTGCTCCCAGCACCCCCAGTCCACAAGTTAAACCCTCCTAGTCCACCCCTTCCCCACCCTGCATTTCAAACTCCTGGGGTCGGGCACCATCTTTCCTGCTCCCTGCTGATGTTTCAGTCCCTCTGCTGGCCAGCTGATGCTAATATGCATGTGTGACATTATGGAGCCTCCCATTGAATAATTTGGGAAATGAAGACATTTTACAATTTTAAAACTACCAGACAGATTTTGAAAAAAAATCAAAAAAAGGAATGCGCCAGAACACACCTCTGAATTCTCTAACAGCACTCCACCTCACAAAAATTATCACAAAGCACACTTTCAACCCAATAAAGAAAGCATCTGAAACAGCCACAGAAAGCAATTTTTACTCCAATTTTCAAACCACTGTAATGTTTTTGTTTTTCATTTACTTTGCATGAAATTTAGACACATTGTACCCGTCTTCCAAGAAATCCTCTCTGCTGTGTTTCAGACAGACAGGGCTGGCCTTAGGAAAAGCGGGGCCCTGGGCGATAGAGATCTGTGGGGCCCTCCTTCCGGCAGCAAAGCCGCCGGCTGCCAGCGAGCCTAGGGGGCGCTCCCTGGCTCAGGAGGGCGCTCCCCAGCTCAGCAGAGCTCTAGCAGGGCACTGGGTGGGGCAGGTTTCCCACTACCCTACTACCAGTGCTGGGGAAGGGAGATAATGCTAATGTCTCCCCCAACCTGATTTCATAACTGAGGCCTGAAAGGGAGAGGAGCCCCAAGAGGGGCAATATGCCACCCTTTGTATCTTCCGAAATCCTATTTACTTATATTGAGTGTTGTTTCCCCCTTAATAATTTTGGATCACTCCCACTCTGCCAACCAAGCCTGACAGAGGAGCAGAAACCCACTAGATAAGAAAGGCGCAAACATTCTTAATAGGTTTCCTCCAATGCAGTTCAATGATAATAAAACTTGATTAATTTAAAATCCTTCCTTTTCCAGGAGGTATCAAAGTAATAGGTAAAGGACCATTTTTGTATAATTAACTCATAAAACACAAATCCAGAAGAAATCAGCCTTATTAGTTCAGTGTTTGATACTCAAAGCTACTTGTTTTTAATAACTAGAACTTTCAGGCTTGTTCACACAAGCAGAATACTTTAAGGTAAGCGCCACAACATCCATCCAACATGTTCTACTTCCCTCAGATTAATCGCTATCCTGGGGTAAATTCCCCCCGTTAAGCCAGGGACAGAGCTACCTCATAATACAAAAGCTATGACATCCGGGTAATTTGCCTCATGCAAAACCCTCACTCACTGTGTGCCACCCCTTCGGGGGCATTCCCACATTTAGATTCTCGCCCCTCCATACCTCCCTGCCTAAAAGCATGGGACGAAGTAGAGTTGGCTGCATTTGCCTGGCTGCCCCATGAGGTCCCACTCCCTCCCCATGATTGGCTGGATCGCAAAGAAACCCTCCGAGCTAAAGCTCCCGTCTCCAAGGGAGCTACATTGGCAGGCCACCGTGAAGGGGAGCGAAGGAAAGGCAGGAGATGTGGTGGGGTTCGGGGGTTAGGTGGGTGGCACAGGGCCCTGGAAGGGAGGAGAGAGGCTGCTTCGGGCTGGGCACACAAGACTGATAGCAGCATTGTTGAGGCAGCCCGGGTGGGAGCTGTGCTCAGGGACACAGGTTCGCAGCAGGCAGGCACAGCCCTGGCGTCTGGGGCTCAGGAAGGGGCAGAGAAAGCAGCTCGGGGCGATGATGGGAACAGCTGGGCTACGAGGCTCAAGCCCCAGCAGCGACGTTAGACCCACCTCGTTGCTACCGTGGCGCTGCGCAACCTGAATTTCCCTCCTGCCGCTCCATTCTGAGCCAGGGCCCGGCTGGCATTGGGGGAAGCGTAGTGGCTGGCTGAGGGAGGCAGGCAGGGCACCGCAGGACAGGACAGCTCTGAGGGCGACCGGGGCCCCCAGGACCGAGGGGCTGAGCCAGGAGCGGCCGGGCCTCGCCCTCCCCGTGCTGGTGACTTCAGGCTGAAGGCGCCTCGGCGGGGTGCGGGGAGAGATCCCAGCCTGGTGCACGTGGCGGTGGCGAGCTCAGAGCGCTGCCGCCGGAGGGGAGGAGGTCAGGTGGTCCCTGCGACGGGCGGGGCGGGGGCCGAGCTAGTGTGAACTGACCACTCACTGATTTCTTGCCACTGCTGCCGGAGGTGGGGCTGGGCCCCATGCTGGCCAGGACCCATCCCTAACCCGACCATTTTTTTTAAAAAAATTTCTTTTTAAGTACAAAATCCAAAACCAAGCCCGCAACCGCGGAGCCCTCCAACTGCGGGGCCCTGGGCAGCCGCCCCGGTCCGCCCCGCGGTAAGACCGGCCCTGCAGACAGATCGGATAAATGGTGCCAGTTCTATAAGGAAGAGATTGTCCATGTGTTAAACAGAAAGATTTGAGCTGGCCTTATAACTCCTGTGTCTGTATAATTTCACAGGCAAATCTGGAAGTAACACTGAAGGTGGATTTGCGGGAGGGGGCAAAATAAATTTGGACACTGCCAACCAAATTTCTGGAAAGTGTTATCTTTAAAACCCAACTGTGAGGAGTTTGTCACCTACTTCGCAGACAAGATTGCTCGGATTCAGACCGACTTTGACGCTGGGTTGATGGCAGTAGGGGAGGAGCGCGGGGGGGCAGAGGG
>QEPC01013086.1:267403-302446 GCA_003113815.1 Sphenodon punctatus | reverse complement strand
GACTGAAATTGGTCTGTTCGGATGACCTAACCCGAACTGGCCGAACCGTACTCGAATTCGAACAGAACTACAAACCTACCAAACAGTTCGTTCGTGTTCGGCCATGTTCAGTTGAGTTCAGGTGAAAGAAGCCCGGTGTCTGAACTCCTCATCATATCTCAGCCAGGCGCCGAGGCGGAGGTCTCATAAGCCCTGACTGCTTCTGGGCCTGGGTCACCGGAACCCTCGCCACCACCGGGGCAGCTACTTGGACCCACCCCCGTTCCACCACAAGTACTGTGTCCCCTTTCTGGGGAGAAGGGGCCTAGACCCTACTCCTTGCGTCCTTGCTAGAGGCACAGCCCCACCGCCGCCCAGCTCACCTTCGGGATGCGGAGGCCCAACATACCTAGCCGGGTTGTGCAGTGGGAAGGGAGAGCCACTGCCCCCCTCAGCTCCTCAAACCCCTTGTCCCATCCACTGCTCAGTCGGACACCAGTTCCCCATTGCACTCGTAACTGTGTCCCCCATCTGAGTGGGGGGGGGGTGCCCACCTTGCTTCCCTCTCCACCAATGCATGCTCTAGTGCCTCAACTCTGGCCAGAATGTTGGGGTCTTCAATTCCTGCCACCTCAGTTTCCTCGCTCCTGTCCAGCCTGTAATGAGACTGATAGGGGGGTTCCCCCCCATGTCAGTATCCTCATCTGAATCATCCCCTTGTTCACCCTCCTGTGCCCGTTCCCCAGGTAGCACAGGAGGAATTCCCTTGGCGTGCTGTGCGGCCTGGTTTGCACCCCATCCTCCAGCCGCGCATCACACTGCAGGGGCGGTCACCTCAGCATAACATGCTGGGGGGACAATTTGTCTTCCCCCCCACCTCAGCTGCCCCGCCGGCGCCCATTCTGGGACACCGGACAGCTGTGCTCCCTGGCCTACTTCTTGACTGCCCAAGGGATGGAAAGCCACACCCGCTGCCTGCACCACCTGTGGCGGGGGAGCAACCCATAGTCACCTACCCTTGAACTCCCACCCAGCATTTCCACTGTAGGCCCGTCTCCCTGCATGGGGAGGCCCAGCCCCGCCGGGGGGGCCTCCATGTGGGGAGACACACACACACACCCGTGGCACCAGGCTCATGGCCCCACAGCAAGGCCTCACAGGCCACTAGCCACTCGAGGACTGAGCTCATCCCAGGGGTGGCCTCAGTGCTCACCACCTTTTTTCCTTCTTTCCGGTGGGCTCACTCGGCCTCTGCACCATGGGCTTATTGCCTCCCCTTCCCTCTCTTAGTTTGTCTCACCCCCAACTAGGCTCTGCTCCTGGGCTGGCTCTTCCGGCCCGCTCTGGGGCCGCGCTTCCTTGCCCGCCCCATCGCACCCTTAACGCCTCTGTCCCTTGTCAGATCGCCACTGTGCTGGGGGACCAACCATGCTGCCAAATTGCCTAGGCCACATGGGACTCCACAGTGCACCGGGACTGTCTGCTGTCTGCTCCCTGCTCTTCCCTAGAATGAGCAGGGAATGTTGCTCCATCACTGGTCACAACACGTGACCTACAGCAGCCAATCTGAAGCCTAGCTTACCATGCCGGACGCTTCTTTGTGGACACACCCGGGAGCCCACGAACTTTGCAGGCACTCCAGCCCTATCTGCCCTGCCCCATTTCTTCAATGGTGCAGCGTGACAATGGCCCCACCGCGGGAGATTCGGCAAAGGGAAAATTTCAGACATGACAAGATCACAGTCAACCACCCTGAATCACGGTGGATTCAGGGTGGTGGCTGTGATCCCGTGCACGTCTGTTAGAGCCCCGCCAGATGTTCACCACAGTGAATCTCTGGCAGGGGTCAAAGCTAACCATGGTTCAGAGGATGGTGCCGGCCCCATCCCCAGAATCGTGGTTAGTTTGACCATGGTCTGTGATGGGCCAAATGTAATGTCTGTTACCTTGGCCCATCACAGATCATGGCCCCAACTGCAGTACGGGATCAGGCGCAGTGGCCGCATTGGCTGCTGCACCTGCCTGTCTTCCCGAGGGCGGGCGAACGTGGCAGGTGGGGCCATGGGGTCACACGTTGCACCGTATGGCCCCACCCCCTCTGAGATTCCCCAGTGTGATGGAAGCCAACATGTCTAAAGGATGGCCAGCTTCATCACTGACCAGGATCTGAGACGGATCCTGGTCCGTGGTTCAGCGTGTTGGGCCTCCAGACCCTGCACATCTGAAATTACCCATAGTTTGTAAATGTTAAACTATCTATCTGCAGAGTAGAAATGTAATAGTGGTTTTATAACCTACTTGTTTTGAGATGTGTTCCCAAGGACAGCTTCACCTGAAAGCCAGAGGCTTAAGATATAAAGAACTAGAGGGAGATGTTTATCATAAAATAGAGTAGTAGTTACAGTTGGTAAGGCCAATAGGGTAACTGGGCTTGATTCAGGCAGGTACTCAGGTGACAGGCAGAGCAAAATTTCATGTCACCATTCTTTGGTGGTGAAAACACTTTTCTTATAAAACCAAGATTTTTTAAAAAAATTAAAATTAAATCCTATAGCTCATTTTTAGGTCTTGAATTTCTTACTCCAGAGTAGTCCCACTGATTTCAGTAGATAAACTACTCTGAAGTAAGTGTGTTGAGGACCACAGCCTAAATAAGGCTGTTTTTACATGGACGGCTCTCCCCCCACTCAGTATTCGGGTGAGTGTGCAGTGTGTGCATGTGTGTGTGTACGTGACCGTTGGTGGGGGGGATGGGTGTGCGCCGGGTGTCTGCCCATGTAAACACCACGGAAAGTGGGTGTTTGTGCGAGTGTGCTCCCAGCGTACATCCACCTCCACCCATCGCATACCAGCCTCCATGGGTGGAGGTGTGTGTGTATCCCACCGTGCCAAAACACGCACCACCCATCACATCTGTCCATGTATTAACGGCCTACATGTCAACTTCTAAAAGTCTTGAGCGCTGTGTTTGGAGTAAAGGGAATTTGTGTATACACACACACACACTGAACATTCTGTTTGGAACATATAGAATTTGCACGCACACACAAACACACACACACACACAGGTGAGATTAGCCTGTTTTCAGCTACCCATGGGCCAATGCAAGATTTTTCCCTAGTTCAAGTTTTTCAGTGTTCTATTCAGTCATATTACTTATAAAGGCTTGTATATCTATCCATCTGCTTTGTTAAGATCGGAAATCAATAAAAGTTCCTAGAAAAGTAGAAATTTGTTTCCAAAGGATGAGAGAGACCTAGCTCTGTGTGCTGTTTGTGGCATAGGTACTCTGCACCTTTGCAAGCAAAGAAACCAATGCTAGCTGACTCTCTGAACAAACCTGTTGGCTGCGCTTCTGGCTGGAAGGTGTAGGCTGCATTGTCATCCCCAAATTGGGTCTGAGAGTTTGGTTTAAATGTTCTAGCTAGAAGAATTTTGCCTTTTTATACCCAGAAACCATAAGTCACAGACAGGAAGGGAAAGAAAAGCTCCCTCACCTCCTCAGACTGCAGGAGACTGCCATTTTGGAAGAGGGCAGCCGTTCTGCGCATGTGTCCAGATGCAAGGACGCATGTGCAGAATGACTACCCTCTTCCAACATGGTACCGACGCCATGTAGGAAGAGGGCTGTGTCAGGCTCCAGGGTACGGAGCTGTGGGGGAAACAAGGAGGGGGAAGGAAGGCCAGGGCTATCAGACTCCAAAGGACGGAGTCAGGGAGAGGGAAGCAAGGTGGGAAGAATCAAGGCCTAGGCACAGGGGGGGAAAGGGTGACCCCAAGGCGACCCTCCAAAACCTCTCAGTCGCTCTCTCATACCCGAGAGATTATGTACTCAGCATCGATACCAGGCATGCTGGTCTAAGAAGGTACATAACTCATCATCGAGGTCAGGGTCCGGAGCCAGGGGAGGAACCCACCGCAGGGAAGTTGGCGGGTTAACCAGTACCCTGGAAGCCAGGGGAAACTAAACATAAACTCACACGGAGCAAGGGGAAGGAACAAAGCAGAGGCTCAGACGGAGCGGGGGGAAGGAACGAAGCAGAGGCTCAGATGGAGCGGGGCGAAGGAACGAAGCAGAGGCTCGGGCAGAGCACGGGGAAGGGATGAAGCAGAGGCTCGGGCAGAGCACGGGGAAGGGATTACGCCTAAGCGTATACCGAGCAAGGGGGAGGAACTGAGCCTAGGCTGTAGCAGAGCAAAGGGAAGGGATGAAGCCTCAGCTCCACAGAACACGGGGACAGCGAACAGGGGAGACGCACAAGATAAAGGGGTCCAACAGGCACGGGACACACACACAAGACAAGGGGGATCAACAGACATGGGACACGCCCCTGAGAAGGGGGAAACAAGCAAGCCTAGGGCGTACCCTTGGGGAGGGAATTGCCAAGCCCTGAACGCAAGACCAAAGGAAGGGGAAGGACACACACTCACCTTACAAAGAACATACAATGGAGAGACAGGGGGTACAAAACACAGTCTTACTACCTGCAGAGGGGCGCGCACGCGCTTTCCATAAACACAGCAACCAGGAAGGGGGGAAGAGACGTTGCTCCATCAGCTTCCTGTGGCCACACCAAGACTTAAATACTCCCTGTGGCCAATAAGGAAGCTGGGAGGCAGGGCTAAAGCAACTGGCTACAGCTGGGAGGGGGCATGACACACAGGGAGCGAGCACACAAGGGAGACAGAAGGGGGAAAACCCAACACCCTCACAAGTCCACCAGGTGGCATAGGGTGCTGGAGAGCTTGTTCAGCACCCCCAAGGGCCATGGGTTCAAGACCCAGTCCTAACAGGCTGTACATATGCAGAATGGCCTTGGTGTCCATTTTGCGCATATGCAGTAAAGAAGAAGGAAGCATTCTTCAGAGTTCCGGAACCAGCATGGGACCTGAAAGATAAGAAGAAAGGAAGAGAAGATCCAGTTTCCTGGCAGAGGAGCCGGCTCTGCTGTCGGTGGCTGGGTCTCCTCCGCTGCCAGGCTTGGCTCCCTGGCGGTGGAGTCGACTCCCACTGGCAGTGGAGGAGACCCAGCCACCGGCAGCAGAGCCGGCACCCCAGCTGGCAGCAACCATCACCCCCCACCCTCCTCCTGGACCCAGGATTGCTGGTAAGATGCTTTACAGGATTGCTCCCAGGCGTGTCAGCAGCGAGTCTGAGTGGTGACCTCAGGGGACACAGTCTGGGCTATGGTCTGCCCAACAGAGCCACAGCATGTTTTAGCCCACCATGACCTGGCCTGGATTGGGTCCACCATGGCCAGCCACCATGGCTGCCCATCATGGCAGGGGGCAGGGCTCTGGACACAGTGCAGGGGCAGGGGCGACTGACCGCATATTCATGCGGCTCCCCACCCTTCCTGTTGGCCTGACCCACCGGCATGTTTGTTGACTGGTATGACCTGTTTTGGACTGGTCTGGTGGTGGGTTCCCAACCCAGGTCAGATTGTGACAGCAGTGCTCCGCCATCATGTTTGTAAACACCCATTGATTATGATAAAAGTTTCCTTTCTTTAAAAGGTGAGTCAGAGTGTGTAAATCAAATGTTCCTATGTGACCATTTCACATAGGGCCTCAACTTCCCTGAATCCAGAACTGGAAGGAGGTTATGGGAAATAACTTACCTTTTCCTCCTCTTTACCCTTGCCCTAATTCTTCTAGGGGTGTACAATTTTGTATCACTTAATTAATTAAGAAAACAAATGGAGCCCCATTTGTTTTTGTAACTAAGGTAATGAAAACAAATGAATAAACAAAAGACATTCATTTTATTTCATTTATTTTTGTTTTATTTTTAATTTCATTTTATTAAAAATAATATTTTAAACATCACTGCTCATGTGCAAAATGGCCACCGAGGTCATTTTGCGCATGCGCACCCATTTCCAAAACAGAGCAGGCAACATAGGCACCATTTTGGAAAAGGGATGCGCATGCGTAGAATGGCCTTGGTGGCCAGTTTTCTCATGCGCAGTGATTATTATTATTGATTATGAATGATATTTATGAAGAATGGTTAATATACGAAAACTGTAGAGTCCTTTATGAAAAACCCCCAAAATGAACAAGTTTTTGGAAACAAAAATGAGGTGCACATTCTGCAACCTCCCTAAACTCTACTTGCCATAAGCACTTCACACCACACACTTGTTTCTGTTGGTGCTTTTTATTCTACTGGCTTCCTCTCAAATTTTAATTTTGCTTTCTATTTTTACTTGTTTGCTACAAGCAACAGTGAGATAACCAATTCCCTTTACAGCTATCATCTATTTTTATCCTTGCTGAATTATTTTTAATGGTAATAGAAATTTGCTTATCTATAATATGTTTAAACAATATGGAGACCTCTGACTCCAGTATAATAGGTTGCCCAGTCTACCAATATAATAATTTAATTGCTTTCTCTTCTTGAATAATTTCTTCAATAATGAAGGGGTATGTTTGGCTCTTGACTTTGGCATGGGATATTTCCCTCTTCCTCCCCTTAAAAGATTTTTTTTATTTCTCCTGCTCGTTTTATTTTTGGTTCTCTGATTGTGGTTCTGAAAGGTCACAGGAAGACGCCACTCTAGAGAATTTTGGTCAACTGTGTTGGAAACTGGAGATAATGAAAGGGGGGGGGAATCTTTAGCCAAATCCAAGAGTAGACCCTATAGGGAATGGCCAAAAAATGGCTGCTCCTTTTCTTACAAGAGATGTAGTGGCTATGTGGTTAAGGAATTCAACTACACAGCTGTGGGTTCAAGTCCTGCTTGATCTCATGCTAAATTGTCACTTCCAGTCCACCCAGCTGTGAATTGGTACCTGATCCATTAGATTGGGAAAGTCAAAAATTATGCTTTGCTGGCCACACCACTCCCTTATATCATAGGCCACAGAAAAGGGTGAACCTTAACCACACGAGCCTATTGGGCCACATGACCTAGGATGGACTTTGACATTTTCTACAAACCTGCAGAATTTCTTAATAAAGACATAGAAGCCTAGGGTTTGAAGGTACCTCAAAGATCATCTAATCCTAACCCTATACCTATAACATGCCTGTCCAGACATACAGAGAGTCTCTTGAACTCATCCCCAATGTCACCCACAGTCCCACTCTCTCTCTCCTGCTCTCACACACCTTTACAGTGGTCCCCACATGGCTGAAAGACTTCCTCCTCCAGTCACAGGCTGAGCCAAATTTTAGGTCCTGGCCAGAAAAAAACCAAGATGCACCAGGAGCTTATTCCTGAGATCTGCCAAGTATTTTATTAGACTTGACAGAATGGAGTGCATGATGTACCTACCATGTGGCACAAATACCAGATTGATAATTGTTTTTCACCCTGTCATACTTCTCCCATGTCCCACTGTGGCCCTTGAAGTTAGCTGGGAGTGCCCTCCTGCATGTATTATTATTGAACATTTATATAGCACCAGCAATGTTCCAGGCACTGAACAATCATGAATTAGATAGGTCCCTGTCCAAGGGGCTGACAATCTAGGAGAGTCAACCAAGAGAGGAGCATGGAGGAGACAGAGTTACATTCACAAAGCTGAGAAGCTACAGGTACGTTGGGTGTTAACGAATGTGACGCTGGCCAGGTTCGCCCACTCTGATGCACCTGGGCCAATCAAACCTCACACGTTTGTTCTGGGCCCTCCAGATGTGGGCCCAGTTCAAACCCCAATAGGTTTGGTGACTGGACCGGAAACATGGGCCTGGAACAAACTGGCCCTATGGTCTGGCCCCACAAGCCACCCAGGCAGACCACAGCTGGGCAAACTGGGTGGGCACATCTGTTTTTGCACCCACCTGGCCCAGGAGCATGGGTTGCCATGGCAGCCAGACATTGCTTCCTGTTATTGGCAGCCATGACTGCCCATCATGGTGGATGGGTGGGGCACCGGCTGCAGTGCGGGGTGGAGCCAGACGGTCACGTGTCATTCTCTGCCCCCCAACTCCACCCCACTCAGCTGGGTTAGGTTAAGGACACATTATTTTCCGTCCCCAGACCTGACCCAGCTGGGAGTTATGGAGGCAGCCATCCCACCCCTGGGTGTGCACTGTGCAGCCACTGTGGCTGCACATTTGTTAACACCCAGGATAATGGCAACCTCCAGGTCCCAGTAAGTCTGGGCCACCTTTACTTACCATCTTGCAGCTGTTAGCTGTTCTGCCTCCGCTCTAATGCTTTGATGAATCTCTCTCCATCTTGGTGCGGGAGGCACAATTTGCAGCGGCTGGAGGGAACCTTGCTCCAAACCACAGCCCGGACCACGCTGCCCTCCAAAGCCCAGTCCCCACATGAGGCAGAGTCACAGCAGCAGCCCCGGGCACTTGCAGAGCGAAGGCAAGCTGGGCACAGCTAGAACAGGGCCAGGTTTGATGACTGATCCTGTGGAATGCTCAAAGAATGTTGCCAACTGAATGCATCACATTTCGTTCGGCTTCAGCTATAGGCATGGAAACAAGTTACAGCAGTGTTTCTCAGTAATATCAGCGAGGGTGGGGCCCTTTGGGCACCAGCCCTTGGGCACCAGCTGAAGGGCAACTCCCAAAAGGCATCGGCCGTTGGCTGGGACCGTTGGCTGGACCGTGGCGCCCGGGGCCCCTTTGCCCTATCAGCAACGAAATGGATGGTTGCTGGAGTATGGTGAGACAGCAGGATCAGCGAGCAGATCGGACCCAGTTTGGTCAGAGGACAGCACTGAAGTGTGGAGAGCTGGTGGGATCTCTGTTGGCACTGGTGGGAGAGGCAGCAGGAACAACAGATGGTCTCAGTTCAGCTCGAGTAGGGGTGATCAGAGGCAGGTGTGATGCTATGAGAGGGAGGAGTGTCAAAGTGAGTGGTTGTGGATCTTGTGGTATGCTGGGCTGGGGGCAGGACCCAAATACGGACTTGGGGGTTGATTATAGCATGCTCCCTCCTTTAGAGACTTTGTTGGGGTGGTGGTGGTGTGTGGTTGCCCCTGGGGGAGCTATTGCAGGGGATGGGTTGGACTTGCCCCTTCCCCCGACTGTGGGACCTATGGTGGGAGGCAGATGTGGGCCCTCCCCCCCTCCTTAGGAGAACTTTGGGCAGCTGGTAGCCGTGTTGGTGGCCATGCCAGGAGCTCATGCCGGGGGAGGCTCATCCAGGGGGGGATGTCCTTTGGATGTGCCCTCCAGCTGGGTTAGACGGCGGGGACCAATGGATGGAGATGGTTGATTAGTATCTGGACAGAGGAAGAGGGGTATATGTTTATTCCCCAGGAAGAGACTCCCCCCACCCCCCTTGGTGAGAGCAAGGGGGTGGAGTAGAGGAGGTCTTCTCCCTGATGGCAGAAGGGTGGAGGTGGAAGATATTTGGCAGGATGGCTAACACTACCTGCGTGTAGGTGTTGGAAGACTGCTAGATGGATGGAGGGCATATTGTATGATTTATGTAAGGGTTAGGGTTGGGAGTTGTGATTGGGGATTGTTATAGTTGAATTGAATGTATTATGATGTATTATTGTATTATGTATTATTTTGCTTGTTGTAAGCCACCTTGAGTTATCTGTTGATAAGAGAGTGTGGGATATAAATTAAAATCGGATTGGATTGGATTGGATTGGATTGGATCTTCGCTTCAGACTCCATGGTCTCCCGGATCTCCAGGTCAGTCTCTGGGTTGGCCAGGTCAAAACTCTTCCTGCTTTAACCTGCATTGGTCAGCCACTTCCTGGTGTTCTGCAGTTCTTGTTACTTCCCCTAGATCTTATTCATTTCACCAGCTGTGAGTCGGCTGCCTCATTCTTCTCCAGCGCTCCTGGGCTCTCTTAAGAGGCCTCCACTCTCCTGGGCCCACTAGCTCTTAAGAGGACAGGTATTACTTAATCCTGGAGAAGGGACCATACCTTGCATCCTGCTACATACATGTGCTTGGCTTAATTTCAAAGGAGAAGGGGAGCCTGACTGAAAGATAGTAGAGGGGACATGTACCATTGGCACATCAAGGCCACACAATAAAGGCACACATAGTGGTATTCTCAGAGACTTCTCTACAATTGTGGAACTCCCTTCACCTGGAGGTTCATCAAAGCCCGAAAATGAGTATTTTCTGAAAGCAATGTAAAACTTCTATTTGGCCAAGCATTATTCATTTCAGAACTACTTTCTATACCCCAGGCAGCCAAAGAAGAAGCAGGCTCTGCTGACCAATCAGACAATAGGAATGTGGTGCACTTGCAGGAGATGAATACTTCTGCTCTGATGCTGTGGACAGCTCCTTAGAGATAAAACATCCAGGGCAACCACACTGAATCTCTACTATTCTGGGTCTGAGGCTAGTTAGTGGGGTCTTACATACAAAAACATGGTCAAATATGCTTCAAATATTCGCTTATGTGACTGTTTTTAAATGAGCACAGCTGGAGGGCAAGTCCATGTCCACTGAGTGGATCAGCC
This sequence comes from Sphenodon punctatus, assembly GCA_003113815.1. Taxonomy (NCBI): domain Eukaryota; kingdom Metazoa; phylum Chordata; class Lepidosauria; order Sphenodontia; family Sphenodontidae; genus Sphenodon; species Sphenodon punctatus. Next base: position 292,055 of record QEPC01013086.1, on the reverse strand, counting down.
AAGGAGCGCCCATGCACATGGAGTGAGTTGGGAGGTATTCAAATGGTCAGAGCCCAGTGAGTCCACAGCCCCCACCCACACGGCTTCCAACCACTCACCCCTCCACCCACCAGCCTTGATCACAGTTTAAAAAGACAAGCATTCCACCCGCCGGGCCATGAACCGCCCAGCCCCCACAACAACACCCTCCTACTGCATGATGTGAACACATGGTGGTTCGTGGGCAAGTGAAGTCACTGCAGCTGATTCCACCTGCCCTCATCAGGAATCTGGGAGAGCAGGGGAGGAGGGACAGGGGAAGGCGGACCCATGCACCCACTGTGACGCATAGGGCCAGCCACTAGCCACAAGGGCATGCATGGCTGGCCACTAGACACAAAGGCACAGGGTGACAACACAAGAAACCTTGGGGCATGTCATACAACCCATGGGCAGCTCAGGAACACAAAGGGGGATGCATCAGGGAGACCAATGGGACAGCAGCTGAAAACACCAATCCCCCCTCCCTGCCAGGCCAGCAGTCCAGTCCCAAACACACGCCCCACACATGGCAGCACAGAGTCCAGGGCAGGGCATGGGGCTGCATTTCCAAGGGGGGTCCTGACCTCTGGAGTTGGGGTGATGAGCCCTGTGCTAGTCCACTAGCAGGGGGACTAAGTGAGCAGGAAGCAGAAACCTTCCCACAGAGCTGCGTGTCTGTGAAAGCACTCTGAAACACTCTGGATTTTAGAGTGGATGTTGGTTCCAATTCTGCTTAGAGGCCACCTACAGAGACAACCTGAACACCAAAATTGTTGGATGCCACTGTGACAGATTGAGCATGAGCAGGAACTCAGCATGGAGGGGCTACCCCTCTAGTCTCCTACACCTACACCCAGGTGGACACTTCTTGTCCCCAATACCCAGTTCTCCTGCTCCTTGATGCTGCCGGCTGTACCCCCATGGAATCAGGCAGCCCAGAGCTGCAGAGTGGTTAGCTCAATCTCTTCAGTATGGAAGAAGGATAGATTTCTCTGAGCAAGCCAGACGTAGGCCATTTTTACACAAGACGCTCCCATGCATGGACACCCCTCGTCCACGTGGAGAAGCATACTGTGTAAATATGAAGGTACGAGGGTGCATGCTCCTGCAACCCACACATCCCCACCCACGGAGCAACTGGTGAAAACACAGCTTGCTCCATGCAGGGGGATACAGGGGGTGGGATGGGTGTGCGCCACTGTGCACCCACCCCCACAGTGGTGTGCCTATGGACTCCTGCCCCCAGCCACAACCCATTTAAAATGGGCTATACTTATCTGCCTTAAATGCACTGCTGCCACAGTCCACCCACGATGTGGAAACTGTGATATTTCCATCTTTATGGGAGCCCGAAAGACACATTTTCACAACCTAACTGGTGCATTAAGCAATAATTAAAGGGGTTAAATATAGAAAGAACCAAAGACGTTCAGCCCTTGCTTAGCTAATCTATTGAAAGGTAAACAATAGACTAAGGTCACCAGACTAAAACCATAAGCTATTGATCTTTAACTGATGGGATCAAACACAAAGCAATGTGTTACCAAAAAAGACAGAACCCTGCACTCATAAAGCAACAGAGTTAATTAGTTCCATGGGGATAGTGGGGATAGGATCTGTTTAAATTTTACAAAAATAGCTCTGGGTTGTCTAAACATTTGGCAGTGAGCAAAAGAAAAAAGAAAAAAAAGAAGCTCTCTGGGTCGTTAATTTTGTTTAGAGCTGTTGAAAAGTTTGATTCATAAGCCATTATTCTCTTAGCAAACATTTTAAAATAGTAAGTGAAACTTATTTAACCGTCTCTCATGCCAGGCTGCACAGTTTGACAGTCACCATTCATCCTTATCTCTTTTACAATGCAAACCAAATGGCATGTTGTTAGAGCTGAAATTAATTGGATACTTTGTATTGTGAACTGCAATTTTGGTACTTTTTAAATACCTGACTTCAATTTTGCAGCTCCTTGCCAAATTAATTACTTCAGCACTTCAGCTGTTTGTAGCTGTTGTTTGTTCGTTTGTTTTGTTTTTGACTTTGGATTTATATTAATTCACGGAATTTTAAACTCTTATTTTGGTCCCTCATCTAGTTGACTACCAACGGATTCATTGTGTGACTCAAGGATACCAATCACCAGCTTAAAGAACTGACAAATAAAAAACTACACAAATAATGAAGCTCTGTTATCTGGGTTGCAAAAGCAAACTTGATTCCTGTCTGAACACTTGAATACAGTGAATTTGATTAATATTGGACACTACAAGCCATCCATCTTGCTTTCATTTTTTTTACTTCTTTCCACTCCCTTTCCACATATATCTCAGGTTTTGTTTGAAGTGCTAAAATAACTATATATCCCAGCAGTGTATAAAGTTTCCCTGGCTGCTCTGGCCGAGCTGGTCTGAGTAGTGCCAATTACATCTGGTGAGATGGCTGTGACCCTTTTTATCAGCTTCAGAACTGGCCACCATCATCCATGCCTTCATAACCTCGAGGCTAGACTACTGCATTGCGCTCTGTATGGGGCTGCCCTTGACGATCATTCGGAAGCTGCAGTTGAAGCAGAACACAGTGGCCCATATTCTGTTGAGGGTGGGTCACCAGGAGCACATTACACTAGTGCTCCAGAGTCTGCACTGGCTACCAATAACTTTCCAAGCACAATTCAAGGTGCTAGTTTTCTCCCATAGGAGGATGGGCCTGCCACAACCCCCCATGAATGGGGTGAAATAAATATCTGTGGTGAATACGTTATCCAATAAATTCACCTGTTTCAGTTCAGATCTGACAAAGTGCCCCATAATTCTGTTCTTAATAATCATCTCCAACATTTTTCCTGTCACATATGTCCAGCTCATCAGTCTGTAGTTTCCAGGTTCGCCTCTGGGTTTCTGGGTTTGCCTTGTACCCATGACTTTTCCAGGACCAGCCGAGAGACTCTTCTGGATGGAATGAACTGCTCACACCACCAGGTTCACCAATTACATCCTCATGTTCCATGCTCTGATTTAGGCCATTTTTAAATGATGCTGTTGTGTGGGGGTATGCCGGTGCGTGCACGGTGGATGGGCGGGTGGTGCACACGGCCACACACACATCCCCACTCATCCCCATGCATGGAGCAGCCTCCATTTTCCTTGGTTGCTCCATGCGTGAGGATGAGTGAGGGGTGAGTAGGGATGCATGTTCGGCTGGAGCGTGCACACACCCCCACTGACCATGCGCGCACGTACCGTGTCGTTCACACGGACCTCTCCCACTCATGGACATGCAGATTTCTGCATGCTCATGCGTGGGAGAGATCCATGTAAAAAGGGCATTTGTGGCAAAACTAATAGGTATCTTTTTATTTGTACATTTTATTTGCATATTCAGATATTCATCTAAATATCTGAGTAATATCTGCATCCAAACAAGTTATTTACATATGCATTTATTTGGTTCATTCAGTTTGGTTATTCAGTTACTTTCTTTTGGCACTATTTAGCATTATTATTCATGTACAATAAACTGAATAAAGCAAATAAACCAAACATCCAGAAACTGAAAAGAAACAAGAAATAGAAAAGAAAAACAAAATGGGACAAATACTCACTCTATTAGATTCTATTTGAAGTGGGTAAATTCAACTGATCATATATTTGCTTTGAATATTTGTTTCACCTCTACTCTGATCATTTTGTCACACATGCTGTCCCTTGATTAGTAGTTGGTCCTGTTTCTCTCCACAATGAAGTATTATCACCAATATACAGCATTTGGACACAGTATTTTATTGCCTATAGTTGGTTGTATCAAGCCCAGGTTCAAAAACATTAATCTTATTAAGGAAATACCAGGATCTGTGGGACTAAAAGTGGTGTATTCAAAATGTACCCATAATTTAAGAACTAAACTATAGAGCAATGCTTTACATAATCTACTAAGAACTGGGGTCAGTGCCATATTTGTTCATTTTCCATATCCCAGAAGTACAATAGATACTAAGCTGAGAACTATTAACAGTCTTAAAACTATTTTGGGGAGATGGAAAGAGGTTGTGGGGTTTATATTTGTCCCCAACAGTGTACTTTACGCACTAAAAGTTTAATTAAACATTTAATAGACTGCTAATTTGTTTTCTGTCCTTTTATGAGTGCTAATATCTTTGTCTTGTTAAATATGTTCTTTGGATTAATTTACAATGCCTAGAATTGACAGAAAGGAAATTAATTCTATAATAGGCCTTACGGACTGAGTTTATTATCTTGCTTATTTCAGACATTCAGACGGTATTAGAAGCTGTCCCATGTGGATGTGCACTTCCAAACTAGCATAGCAAGTGACTTTGAAAATATGTTCAGCAAACACATACTCAAGGTCATTCTACCCAATACTTTACAACTTATTATTTTCACTGCTTTTCTTGTAAAAACACAACTGCTGGAACCTTTCCCAAATATCATTTAACTGGGGAATAACTTAAGCCAACAAATGTAGTTCCAGAAATGTTCTGCTGCAGATAAAGTGGCTAAACGTTGTTGAGTCTTGGGTCCACATGCTAATTTTGGATTTACTTGTAAAACAACTTTTGATAAAAACAGACATGTGGCCAGCAGAACTGCTCCGCAGGCTGCCCCGGAATAGAAAACTGCTGGCAGCATGTCCCAGGTCAGGTCGGGGCGCTGAACTGGGATGTTTGGCTAGTCACCTGAATATCTGAATACCCTAATAAAATGGGGGGTGGAGGGTGGGAGGGATGGGGATTTAAGAAATATGTGAATATTCACTTTGGTGCAAATATATACTTGAAAGTTTTGAAACACTATCTGAAAATGGGAATAATATTCATGAATCTAGAACCTGCTATTGTTTCAGCACTAATACTGGATTAGATCTACAATATCCAATATACACAAAGCAGCTGCCATATGTATTGATGTCACTGGGGCTAGAGACATGTAGTACCTAGGGGAAAGGGAGAATGCATCTGATAAGAACCCTTTTATGATCATGACATAGGGAAGAGGAATATTTTAGGATGGAGTTTGGAATTTAAAATATTAGAATGGAATTTTAACTGAAAAATTGTTGAACTCCATCCTAAAATGTTCCTCTTCCCTATGTCTTTATCACAATCAAAAAAGGGTTCTTAACAAGTGCCTTCTCCTCTTCCCCTAGGTACTGAAATGATCCTTGAGTCCAATAATTTTTCAGTAAGGATGGTAACTGCCTAATGCACAATTGTGCATGCTCAATGTTGGACTGACACAACATGGCCCTAACCATGATTAATAGACTTTCTGTGAAGAGGACAAAATTAGATGCAACAGAACAATGGGAAGCAAATCTCTGTTTTCCATGTTCTTCAGAATGTGGAATCTCTAAATATATTATTATTATTATTATTATTATTATTATTATTATTATTATTGAATATAATCATAATATAGGGCATGCGGTGTGCCTGTCACTCTTAAGATCAGGAGTTATTGGCAGGTCAGTAGAATAATACTGATATTTTACTTTATTTTCAATAAGATTAATGGCTGCAGTTTGAAAATGGAATGATGTCTTCATTCCATTGTGCTTTGTCCTTGCAAGTAGAAAGGATTATTGAAATTTAATTTTTGTGCACTCCAATGTATTTACACTGCTCAGCTTACATCAACCACACTGATACTTGGAATAAAGGGCTCTGGGCCCCCTCTCCCTTCATCAGATGTTAGGCATGGGGAGGAGCATGCAAGCTCCTTCCCCAACCCCAACAGCTGCCTAGCTGCAGCAGGCTTGATCCTGCACTATGACAGAAGTTGGAGCCTCCAGCCCCATGTGCCCAGCTTGTTGGCCCACTTGGGGTGAGCAACAGCTGCTGATGGCTGCAGGGGAGCAGACCGTGTGGCCAGCTCTCCTCTCAGGCCCAAAGTGTAGCGGCAGTGATTGCCCGGCACAAGGCTGCATGGGGATTGAGCCCCTGCAGCTTGTATGTCTGCAGTGCCCCCCCCCCCCCAGTCTGTATCCAGTTACATTGAGGTGATGGTGTTTTATAATAGATTTTAAAAATACAAGACATAGGATGAATGCTCTTAGACTGAGTTTAAGCTTTATTGGGGCTGCCCATCCCACCTACCCCCAGCTCCCAAAAAGAGGAACTCCCATCCCCGCAGGTGGAAGCTGCTGTGAGGGCTTTGTTGGGACTGACTGGACCATTTGCTGCTTCTGGGCTGCCCATCCTCCCCCCAGCTCCCCTAAAGAGGACCTCCCTGAAGGTGGCTGCCATTTGCAGGCCATTCATCGGCCTGTTTAGGGGCCGGGGGCAGAGGGGTTGGTCCTTGTAAACTATTTTAAATTGTTTTTAGGGCTGTTGGTTGTGGTGGGTGGAGGGGATGGCTGAGCGAGAGGAGTATGGATTTTTAGGTGTTCTGTACACAAAGTGTGATAGTAGGGAACACCATATGTGGAGGTTGCGTCTGTCTGTGACTCTGTATCATCTCTGGTACTACACACCAGTCAGCCAGATGTGTGATACCTCGTTTTAAAGGTCTCACCAAGACAAGCCCAATATACCCACCCCCATGTTTATGGGTTGACGGTTTCCAGAGATAGGAGGGTGTACTGGTTCCAGAACTATTACTGGTCCCTGCCTGGTCATGTCACAATGGGTGTGATGTCACAGTGCCCGGTGACCAGTGACCTTAGTGGTATGTGCCAGAGCGACCGGAAGGAAGGGGGGCAGAGGGTACCGAGGGCTGGGTGGAAGGGGACAGACAAGCGGAGGGGGAGGAAATAGGCTTGTGGGGGTGGGTGGGCAATAGAACAGCATGGGAGGGGAAGTAAAACAGTTATGCTGCAAATTACCTTGTTCATTTTTTCAGTAAATCTGTGTTTACGTGACTGTGTGATGGCACCAGTGCCAGGTGACCAGGGGCGTTAATGATATGTACCAGAGCAGTGAGTAGGGAGGGGGCCACAGGGCAATTGGTGCTGAAGGGGAATAGACAAGTGGGGCCAGCAGGGAGGGAATAGGCTGGCGGGGGACCAGGGAATTGGGGGGGGCAGTATAAAGAATGCCTATGCCTTGTATGTGTGGATGCCTTGGGTGTGCATCTTTCCTCTCTTGTTTGGAAGAGAAAGGGGTGTAAATGTGAAGGTCTGAGAGTGAGGTATAGTATCATTGCCCCATGTGAGGGGAGATTATGGGCAGAGACAGGGGTGGTGGTGGTGCCACAACCCAGTAGTGAGAGGAAAGGGTATGAGCACAGGTGGGCAGGTGGAGGATTGTGCCATGACCCCTTTTTTGTTGGGAATTTTTATTAATGGTTAGAAAAACAAAACCCCAAAAGCAGCTTGAATTGTTAGTAGCAACAGCTTAGTAGTAATCAACACCTTGGAGATTGTTTCTAGGTTAAAGTAAACTACTTTATTGAGAAGTACATTGTGATAGGAAAGGCCTATCCCTAGTCTTACTAGCTAGGTGCCACCAGCATGGTGGCCAGACATGTTGAAGGTCAGAGAGAGAAGTTAGGAATGGCGAAAGGTCAGGAAGAAGGAGGAAGTCCAGTAGGAGCTTCCTGGGCACATCCCACCTGGGAGGGGGCTTAGAAGCAGAGATCAGGAAAGGTTAAAGTGACATTCACACTAACTCACTATCTCTACTCCCAAATGCCCCTAGTGGTCATTAGGGTTTGTTGGTGCAAAAGGTGATGTCATCTGGAGCTGTTTTTCCAACACCCCTTCTCATCGCCTGTCGCACCGGCTCACGACTCCCATTCGCTCACGTAGCATCTGGAATCGATTCCTTGGTAGTGGCTTGGTCAGTCCATCTGCCACCATTTCTTCAGTTGGGCAATACTTCAAGTCAATTAGCCCTTCTTCCTGTGCCTCTCGAACATAGTGGTACTTTATGTCAATGTGCTTCGTTCGAGACTTGGACTTCTCCATTTGTGAGAGCTTAATGCAACTCTGGTTGTCCTCAAACATCGTGGTAGGCTTTGGCTCTTCAATTCCAAAGTCCAACAGCAGCTTGTGTATCCACACAGCTTCCCTGCATGCTTCACTAGCTGATATGTATTCTGCTTCTGTTGATGAGAGTGTAACAAGTGACTGCTTCCTGCTAGTCCAACTTATGGCTCCATCTCCATAGAGAAACAGGTGTCCACTGGTGGACTTGCGATCAGCTATGTCTTCAGCCCAATCTGCATCCATGTATCCCACCAGTCTAGGGTTGCTGCTTACTGGAATCTTCAATGCGTAGTGCGCGGTACCCTTCAGGTATCTCCCCAGTCTCTTGACTGCAGTCCAGTCATTCTTGGTTGGGGCACTTACTTTCCTGCTTAAGATTCCCACCGCTGTGGCAATATCTGGCCTTGTCACTGTGGCTATGTACAAAAGCTTGCCAATCGCTTTTCTGTACTGGTTGTTGCCTGCCAGAGGCTCATCATCTTCCCTTTGTTTCAGGAAATTGACATCCATTGGTGTACTGACCTCATTGGCATCTGTCAGTCCCAGACATTCCAAAAGATCCTTGATCTTTGCTTTCTGGTTGAGAAGATAACTTCCATCTTCTTCTTTTTCTATTTGAATGCCAAGGTAGTGTGAGATGCTTCCAAGTTCCTTCACCTCTACTTCCTTGTTTAGGTGCTCAACAATCTCGTGACTGTCTTGCTCCTGTTCACAACAGATGATCAGATCATCAACATAAGTCAGGATATAAGTCCACTTATTGTTTCTGAATCTTGAGTACAGGCAGGGGTCAGCTTTTCCTTGTGTGAACCCTTCCTTAAGCAGTAGCTGATTCAGTTTCTCATTCCATGCTCTAGCTGCTTGCTTCAAGCCATAAATGCTCTTCTGGAGTTTGCATACAAGCTTCTCCCTTCCAGGTTGCTCGAAGCCTGGTGGCTGCTGCATATAGATGTCTTCCTCAAGTTCTCCATTCAGGAATGCAGTTTTGACATCTAAATGGTTAACATGCATCTTTCTGGAAGCTGCTATGCTAAGTAGTGTTCTGATGGAAGTGTGCTTGACAACTGGTGCAAATGTTTCATCATAGTCTTCTCCATATATTTGGGAGTATCCCTTGGCTACTAGTCTGGCTTTGTAGCGCTGTACATCCCCTTCTGCATCTTGCTTGATTTTGAAGACCCATTTGCAACCTACAGGTTTTCTTCCAGCAGGTAGTTCCATAAGTGTCCAGGTTTTGTTCTTGTGTAGAGATTCAATCTCTTCCTTTGCTGCTTTCCTCCATTTTTCAGCTTCATGGGTTGGCATCCTGTCAACATCCTTCCATGTGCTGGGTTCTTGCAGCTCTGCACTTGTGGTGAGGTAGGAGTATTTCAAGGGTGGAACTCCTTTGTTGGACCTCTGTGAGCGCCTGGGTTCTGGCTCAGCTTCTGTGACCCCTTCTGAATCTGCAGCTTCTGTAACCCCTTCTGAATCTGCAGCTGGTTCTGGTTCACAGCTTGGCATTTGGTAGCTGAAGGCCTGCTCACTTGGTTCCTCTTGCATCTGGATCCTTGGCTCCAGGTCTGGTAATTCACCTTTGGTTGGTCTGTGTCTTTCATCAAAGTACACAACATTGCAAATTTCAATATTACCAGTTTCAACATCAAGAATTCTGTATCCTTTGCCTCCTAAAACATATCCACATAAAACTCCTTTCTTGCTTCTGCAATTCAACTTGTTTCTCTTTGCCTTTGGTATATATGCATACACATCACAACCAAAAACTCTGATGTGATTTAGGCTAGGCTTGTGTCCAAACCACAGTTCAAATGGAGTTTTCTCTATGGCTTTAGTTGGCAATCTGTTCTGCAGATAGCTGGCAGTCATCACTGCTTCTCCCCAGAACTTGCTTGGCAAACTTGCATCTTTCAACATACATCTTGCCATCTCCATTAGGGTTCTATTTTTCCTTTCTGCAACACCATTCTGCTCAGGAGAGTATGGGGCTGTAGTCTCATGCTCAATTCCCTGTTCTCTCAGAAAGGATTTCATTTCGTTTGAGGTGTATTCGCCTCCATTGTCTGACCTTAGTCTCTGAGGCTTTCTCCCAAACTTGTTGCTGACCAATGCAACATACTCTTTAAACTTTTCAAACACTTGACTTTTCTCTCTCAAAGTGTAAACATAGGCAAATCTTGAGAAATCATCAATAAAAGTAACTATGTACAGGTTTCCTCCAATGCTCCTTTGCAGAGGACCTGATACATCACTGTGAATCAACTCTAGAGGGCGCTGAGACTTTCTCTCCTCTAGCTTGTGGAAAGCTGGCTTAACACTTTTTGCAGAAATGCAACATCCACATTTGTCTAAGTTCTCAGTACACAGTTTCAGTTTAAAGTCTTTAATTAAATTCCTCTTCTCAAGTTGGCGAATTGAATTAACATCTCTATGTCCCATTCTGCGATGCCAAGTTTTATCACAGTCTCTGTGGGTGCACTTGAGATTGCTTGCTAAATTTGCATTTTCACTGACACTATGGACTTCAAAGAGCTCACTATCTCCCAGAGATGCATACAGGATTGAGTCACCATCTCTTGTTACAAGGCAATGATCATCCATGAATTCAAACTTGCAGCCATTTTTCACTCCATATTTCACAGAAATTAAATTGTTTTTCAACGAGGGCACATACAGAGCCTTATGTATGATTACTTGTTCAATTTCACCATCTGGGAGCTTACAAAAGATTTTTGCTTGACCACGCCCTTCTGAAAAGACCTTTCTCCCATCTGCTAGAGAAATAGGTACTTTGTGATCCAATTCAATTTCTGAAAACATTTCTATATCCTTGAGGAGATTTTCAGTTGCTCCAGAATCAATATAGATCACATCATCTTTTACTTTTGACATGGCGTTAAAACCTTTAATTTTCTCTTTCTCCTTCTGTTTAGAGCTAGCAGTTTTCTCCAGGCTCTCTGTCTGGCTCTTAATGGGCGATTTAGATTTCTCCATTGTTTTGGCACTTGGGCAATTAACACGTAAGTGTCTTTCACTACCACAGGAAAAACAAGTCTTCAACTTTCCTTTCTTTGAGCTAAAGGCTGTAACTTGATCTGCAGAGGTTTGCTTTGCCCTTTTGATAAAGCATTCATGCAACTTGCTAGATAGATAGTCCAATTCAATAACTTTATCTGAAATATCTATAGCAGTTTTCAAATATTCATAAGAAGCTGGTAAAGAGTTCAAGACAAAAGCCACAATCCCAGTGTCTCCAATATCTATTCCCAAAACCTTCAGTCTTCTTGCTAGGCATTGTATTTCACTTATATTCTCAGTAGGACTTTCAGTTTCTCTGAGTTTCATATTGCACAGTCTCTGTATTATAGAGATGGCTTCGCTGGGGCTCTTTCTGTTATAAAGAGTTTCCAGCCTTTTCCAGATTTCACTGGCTAAAGTAACATTTTCAAAATGTATAAACAGCTTAGGACTTACATTGATTCCTAGAATCCCAAGAGCTTTTTCATTTTGTCTGTCCCAATGCTTTTGTTCAGCTCCTGCAGCCGTTGGTCTTTCTGTTGTTAGCACCTCATAAAGACCTTGACTCTTCAAGCAAGATTGCATGAGGAAACTCCACTCTTTGAAATTCGCTCCTTCCAGCTTTGGAATGTTGAAGTTCCCTTGAGTTTTCTCCATGCTGCTTGTCTTGTTCCAAAACAAAAACCAGGTACAAAAATAAGCTGTGCTTTTCTCCAACGAGATTCAATTCGGATTCCAAAAAATCTGTTAGGATCTTCAGGAGGATTCTGGGCCCATAACCCTCTGTTGGGAATTTTTATTAATGGTTAGAAAAACAAAACCCCAAAAGCAGCTTGAATTGTTAGTAGCAACAGCTTAGTAGTAATCAACACCTTGGAGATTGTTTCTAGGTTAAAGTAAACTACTTTATTGAGAAGTACATTGTGATAGGAAAGGCCTATCCCTAGTCTTACTAGCTAGGTGCCACCAGCATGGTGGCCAGACATGTTGAAGGTCAGAGAGAGAATTTAGGAATGGAGAAAGGTCAGGAAGAAGGAGGAAGTCCAGTAGGAGCTTCCTGGGCACATCCCACCTGGGAGGGGGCTTAGAAGCAGAGATCAGGAAAGGTAAAGTGACACTTACACTAACTCACTATCTCTACTCCCAAATGCCCCTAGTGGTCATTAGGGTTTGTTGGTGCAGAAGGTGATGTCATCTGGAGCTGTTTTTCCAACATTTTTGACATGGGGGTTGTAGGCATAAGGGATCAGGGATGGGTTGCGAGAATGGGACTGCCACAACTCCCCCTATGAGGGGTGTTGATATGGGCAGGGATGGGGGAAAGCGGGATTGTGCCATCACCCCCTTGTGAGAGGGGGTGTGGTGCAGGCACAAGGGATATGGAATATGGATTGGGAAGGGGAAGGGGGTGTCCCCTCCTGTCTGTTTTGTAAATCCACCTATGGGGTGCTGGGCTTGGGGCACCCTCTCTGGCTACCCCCTCCTCTAGGTCTTTTCAGGCCCTTTTGTGATTGTGATCTTTGGGAAGAGGGGACTGACAACCAGGAGCCAGGGACGGGGGTCTGTCATGGGGGAAGGGAAGCAGCTATTGTGCTTATTCTGGGCACAAGGAGGTATGGTGTGGGGAGGATAGGCCATTGGAGAGGAGAGGCACTTGGTGTCTGGTCCCTTGTCCCATTTCCCCCTGTCTCAGGATATTTGTGGGTTAAGGCCAGTGGGGCCCCTGATCTGACACTGCTGCTGTTTAATGCGAGGTCAGTGACAAATAAAAGATCTATCATCCATGATCTGATTCTGGATGAGGCTGCCGACCTCATATGCATTACAAAGACCTAGCTGGATGAAGCATTGGTCTGGGCCTGTTTTTTCCCAGATGGTGCCAGCTAGGTACTCTGTGCAGAGAGTTAGGGGTGGAGGGGATGGGGGGTAGAGAGACTGTGATCTGTAAAGACAGCTTGGCCTCTCTGAGGTATCTGGTGCCTGACTCATCTGACATAGTTTGTCCACCTTGTGTCCGATTTGGCTGGGGCTAGACTGGGGATCCTCTTGGTGTACTGTCCACCCTACTGCATGCTGATTCCCTAACTGCTCTAAGAAAGCTGGACTTGGAGAAGGTGTTGGAATCACCTAGACTTATTATCTTGGTGAATTTCATAATTCATCCTGAGACTGTCCTTTTAGGGGTGGAGCAGGAGACCCTGAGAACCATGGACCTATCCCAGATAGTATCTGGCCCAACACATGAGCCAGGACTGTGAGGGATAGGGGAAGTACGGAGAGGTATAGGGGGAAGGAAGGGGAGCACACGGGGGACAACACACACGCTCTAGGTGCTCCCTTCACTAGTGGCAACGGCCTTGGCTCGTTAAATTGTCCCTCGGGATCTTATACGGCCTTTGGGATATATACCCCCAGCCTAGATCATCATGGGGTGAGCACAAGGCCCTATAGCCCAGAGAACCACACGCACATGGGGATGTATGAATGCCGAACAAGGTGGGGGGTGCATGACGGACGGGAAGTGTTCACCCCAGGATAGGGATAAGGGACAGGACAACCACACCATATGGGGACCAGGGTGTGGAGGAAGAAGGGAAGGACCCAATCACACCATTCCACACATTCTGATAGCCCCTCACCGTACCCACACACTCACACACTCACCCACGTACTCGCTTCCACCACATTTTCCTTAATATACAGCAAGAACAATCTCTCCACAACAATGCTCCAAAAGGGGGGGGGTGCGGTATCACAGGCACAGGGCTCTGATTACCAGCAACAGCAGCGAGAGCCGATTCTGCTTTTATCCCTCACTACTTGTCTGCACACACTGGCGCAGATGCTCTGAGTGCCGCCACTGCGAGGCGGGGGGCATGGCCATGTGGGGCGCCTGGGGCAGCACAGCGGAAGTGCATCCCTTGCCTCCCAGCCAATTAGGAGAGGGGGAGGCATCCCTGTCATCAGGGACTCCCCCTGAGGGCCCCGCATGTTCCCTCTGCTGTTCTGGTGGGGTTGGCGACGGGGACACCGGTGGTGCGAACACAGTGCTAGGTGAGGCCGCAGGATCCGCCCCCAGCATCCATCTCTGCCGGACCCCCGCCAGGGCTCTTGGGAAACCCCTCCCTCTCCCCCTGAAACCCCACCCTGGGACCTGACAGGGACACACATTGGATTTGATGTTTTGCACCAGCCTGGAAATGGATTCTGATTATTGGGGATGTTGTAAAGTGACAGGTACATTGCTGGAACTATATAAATGCTTGCTAATAAAATAATAATAATTAATTAATAATAACATTGTTGTCATGGGTCTTCTGAAAACCCAGATCCCAGCCCTCCTATGCCCACGTCGAGTTGGTGGACCGGTTAGCCCTTGGAAGCTAATGGATCCAACTGGTATCCAGAATTCTGTAGCTGAGTTACCTACTGACCTTTATGGCTTCTCTGTTGATGACCTGGTCACCTTGTGGAATGATATCTTGACCATGGCCATTGACATGGTTACACCCACATGTCCACTCTCACCACTGCAGCAGCACAAGTCCCCCTGGTATACAGAGGACCTCAGGTGGCTGAAGCAGAAGGCTACGTGGTTAGAGCGCAGGTAGTGCTTGACTCGCGCTGAAGCTGACAGATTGCATCATAGATCTTTTTTGAAGGACTATGCCGTGGCTTTGATGGCAGCGAAGAAAACTTTCTTCTCCACTATTATAGCATCTGCAAAGTTTTGTCTGGTGGAGCTGTTCTGGGTGGTGAGGGACCTGGTTAATCCAATCTGCCTGTGCCTGGAAATGGAGTCATCTGATTCCTGCTGTGATATTTGTAATAATTACTTTGCAGACAAAATCACTTGTATTCACTATGACTTGGGTGCTGCCACTTTATCTGCAGAATCAGAGTTTGGGGTTATGGAAGCTCAGTCTTGTCCTGTTTGTTTGGATCAGTTTCATTTGATATCACCCACTGATGCAGGGGGGGTTATTGAGGCATTGCGGGCAACCATTTGTGAATTAGATCCTTACCCAGACGTCCTGGCTGGTGAAAGCCACTCAAGAAATGCTAGGGTCGTTGCTGTTGCTAACACATCCTTTCGTGAGGGTAGGGTGTTGGATACCCATAAAATGATGGTTGACTGGCCCCTGTCTTGCTTGAATGCTGACTCCCTGGTGAGCTATTGGTCTATCTCTAACTGTCTCTTTTTAGGGAAGGTTATTGAACGGATGGTTCCCCGACAGTTCCAGGCTCATCTTGATGTCATCAGATTATTGAACTTTTTGTGGAGCTCATTACCAGAGAAGTTTGAAAAAGCCAGCAGCATAACTAGCTTCAAACAAAAATTGGATAAATTCTTAGAGGATAGAGCCACGAACACATACTAGTTGGGGCTTAAACCCCAGTAGCTGGCAGTGGTCAGCAGGAGATGGGTTACACCTCCATGACCTGTATATGTACTTCTCCTGAACTACCGGAGCTGGCCACTGTCAGAGACAGGATGCTGGGTTAGATGGACTGCTGGTCTGACCCATTATGGCACTTCTTATGTTCTTATATAACTATGAACTACCCCAGGGCATTGGGCCTAGTTAAGACCCAGGAACTCCAAGTGAGAGGGGATGCAATAAACCTGTAGAAAATAGCAGAGACCTTTAAGTTTTTCCCCCTTTCCTTTAACAGTCCTCCCAGACTGCAGCGGCGTTCACACTTCCCAGGTTTAATCTCCTCCTGTCAGCAATTACAGAGGGTAGATATTTAAGGCTCCCCTTTAAGCAGAGATTGTGCCATTTTTGCAATCAGTCGGCGATAGAATCTTTAAGTCATGTCGTATTTGACTGCCAACTATATGCCACCCCCTGTGCTAGATTTTTTGAATCCATTATTAATAATTCCCCACCCTGCAGTCAATGAGATTTGTTGGTTCTTCTTCCATCAGATATAGATACTCTTATTGCATTTAATGTGGTCAAATTTTCTTAGTTGCTTTTAGACTAAGGAAAGTTGCGTCTGGGGGAGATAGAATTTGAATTGTTGCTATTTGTGGTTTTTGTTATTCAAGTTGAGCTAACTTGATTTTACTCTATAACTTTAATTTTAATTTTAGATTTTTTTGATATTTTTGTTTTGTATCTTTTTAATGTATGTGTATTTGTAACAGTTGTGCTTGCACAATAAATTCTATTCTATTCTGTTCAATGTTCTTATAAATGACTTTACAGGTGGCCTGCTATCAGCTATCAGGTCACGGTCACTCACTTTACACTCGTGGAGAAAGGACAGGATGGTGGAGATCCAGACTTCAAATGCATGACGGAGGGAAAGTAAGCCACATTTTCTATTGCTCTTACTTCTATATGGATGAGTCTGTTCGGCCACCGGCTGCTTTCCTTTGTCCTGGTGCAAAAGACGAGGTATAAAGGTCTGAGTATTGAACGGGTGCCTTTTGGACCCCAATGTGGTGGTCAGCACCTCTGTGGCAGGTACTTCTGTGCCACTAGCTGGGCCAGGTTTAGGCTTAGGCTTTAGTCCTGGGCTTATTGATCGTATCCCTCAGCTGAGATGTCCTGATGAGGTCCCCACCCCTCATGCCCTGACTAGTCCTTGTCTGAGCTTGCTCAGTACTTAAAGCAAGAGGCAGGCAATGAATAGGTCCCAGAGTCTGCTCCTAGATTGTTGCCCCCTGCTCCTGGAACCTTGTTCCCTGGCTTCTGGTTTCTGTCACATCTCCTGATCCTTGGTTACTGGCTCCTGCCCTTTGAATCCTTGACTCCTGGCTTCTGGTTCCCTATCTCTGTGTCCTGATTCCAGTTCTTGATTTCTAGTTCTGCATTCCTGGTTCCCACCACCCACTCACTGCCTTGGTACCCCACCTTACCTGACTCACCCCCTTTGGACTGCTTCTCCAGTTTAACCTTAGCTGGGACTTTGACCCTTTTTACATGGGTGGCACTCACACATGAACACCCAGAGTGTTCATGCGTGGGTGCTGGTCATGTAAGGCCATTTTCACACAAGACACTCTCCACCCACTACCTGCCCACCACCCACCCATCCACCACTATACATGTTGCAGGGCTGCAGTGTTGCCCTATGGGTGCCCCGTAACATGTATAGTGGGTGGGTGGGTAGTAGATGGAGAGTGTCTTGTGTGAAAATGCCCTTAATCTCATGGGGGTGGGGGGTGCTCCTGTGCACATGCATGCACACCCATCCCCATGCACAGAGGCACCGGCGAAAACAGAGGTGCCTCCATGTGTGGGAATGGGTGGGAGTGGGTCTAGATGGGTGCGTGCCTGTCTACACCTTCCCCCCACCCAGAACACATGGATCACTGCAGACATGGACCACCACCCCAATCGCAGCCCGTGTAAAAAGGGCCTTTGACTATGGCCTTTTTCACACAGTCACTCTAACACTGAAAGAATGGATGTTACATTTTATTATACACGCTGCTGGGCTGTAGGTGTGCTCTGTGGGTGCCCTGAAACATGTATAATAAAATGTAACACCCATTCTTTCAGTGTTAGAGTGTCTATGTGAAAAGGGCATATGGGCGTTTTCAGACAAGACACTCCCCACCCACCTCTCACCCACTATACATGTTGCAGGGCACTCAGGGAAATACTGTAGCCCTGCAACATGTATAGTGGGTATGTTATTGGAATAAGATTTGTTGCCTTTGGGTAATGAGGATTCCTTACCTATGTTGGCAGGAGCAGGCTACACATGAAGGAAGAAGAAAGTATAAGTGGTGGAATGAAATATTTAGGGCTTTGAATTATTTGGGTTTTTCACCAGTTTTGTGCAACGATAAATGTTTCACAGTTGCATAAAATGCTGAAAGAGAGAATCTTAGATATATCTGCCCAGGAGGAGAGGGCTAAGCTAGAGACATTTAAAATGGCAACCTGGTATTTCAAGGTGAAATTTCCTTTTTGTCTAGAACCATATCTCTGTCTCCTGACAGATCATCGATTAAGGAGAATGTTAATGCTGATACGGATTCAATTATTTGATTCAACCGTGAAGAAAGGTCGGATGGAGAAAATTGCCTTTGTGGATAGAATCTGTTTATGCACTTGTCAAGTAGAGACCTTCGAGCATATTATATATAGTTGCCCTCTGTATACAGATCTTAGATCTACATGGGTACTTCCTCTCTTCCCTGATAAACAGCTTCCACTTGCACCACAGGGTATAGTTAGGTTACTAACTTTAGACACCATTGATAGTCTCAAACCCCTGGCCCTTTTTTATATCTTGGCTCAGCACCATAGAAGTATTGTTGACTTGCCATCCAGGGTTTTATGTCCACATATAAATGCTAGAACCAATGCCGGATACTTATAGTATTGTTAAAATAGATGAGCCCCATTGGAACTCCTCTGCACTTTATGGGGAGCTGATAATATATTGAATATGTTTTATTATAGCTAATAACAATAGCGGTTGAGAATATTGGATTAGGATACAATTGTTTTATGCTTTTTACTCTTTTTTTTAAAGCTCAACTGAGCTATTAAGATGGCTTATGATGCTTGAATTTTTTGTGTACCATATTTCAGTTTTATGATAATGGACTTTGTCTGTATTTGTATTGTTTCTGTCTTATTTTGTATCTCCTTTGTATTTCTTTTTTGTGTAACTTTTTTATTGTCATTGGCTATGGCAACAGCTAACTGCCTGAATAAAATTTTGTACTTTGTACTTGAGTCCTTGGTATCCACTTTGCCCACTCCCACCAACAGAAACCCCTCTCTTCCTAGCTCCCCCCCCCCGACCAGCATCAATCCACCTCCCCCTGCCTTCCCTAACTCCTCCAATCTCCTATCTCTATTCAGTTCCTGATACCTGTTCAGTCCCTTCCCCCTTAAACCATCACCCACCTTCATCCCTGTTCCATGTATTTTGCAAAATATTTTCCAGATTCTGCAATCAGAAAATCCAGTCTCTGTGAGCAGAATAAATTATGCAAAATAACTAAATTATACAGAATTATTACATTTTTAATACACTTTCCCTAGTGAGAAGAGGAGCTCTAACTACTGGGAGTAGATTTTTAAAGGCAAAAATGGCACATGGATGCCTAACTCTCAGTGAAAGTTAGGTACTAAAGTACCATTTGGCATTGCTCCACGGAACAGCATCATGCGTATGTTACAATTCATAATTCAAAAGAATATGCACTCATTTTTTGAGCAAAATTCATGAAATATCTGTGTAGAGGAATGGCCATTAGATCATTTATAAAATATACAGCATGCCTCAAGCTTAGGACTATTTGTGACTGATTGCAAGATAGGATGAATACGTCAAGTCCTCAAGTTTTGGAAGGATAAAGCCAGATAATGCGTGAGAATATAAAGCGTAACCGACGCGTTAGCCTAAAGCAAGCATCATTAATATTACATAAAACATTACCTTCACGCTTTAAAGATCTTTATGGATTTGTGTGGATTAAATAAGGTCAGTAAAGCAACAGATCTTACAAAGCACAAAGACATGGGGACATACTCATTTCTATTGCTTGCAGTTCACAGCATAAATAAATTATTTTCTTGGAATGATGCTACCTTGCTAAGCCAATGCCACAAAAGCTATCCTGCAGACCATTTGTGCCTGAAAGCGGTTACATTTACCTGACTTAAAGGGCCAGCACAAAGCATCACAATTACAAGAACTGTTGGTAATGGAACAAATTGCCAAAGGAGTCTGCAGAATTTCCTTCAAACCATGCAACCAGGGGGCGTAGTTACCATGGGGAGTGGGCGCTCAGTTGATCTCAGGCCTTGTGCCTGTGATGGGGAGAGTTACAAATGGCCTGAGAGTCACTACAAATTCGTGTTCAGACTGGGTGGGGAAGGGGAAAGTACTGGGGCCAGCACTCCAGTCCACGCCCAGCTTCCACCCCCGCTGAAAATTTCCTAACAGCACTCAGGCCTTGCCAGGAAGGGTTTTTTCAGTGTGGGCAGTGGTGGAATGCTAGCTCCAGGCAGCCTCATCCACTTTGAAAACCTTGACAAGTTGCTGCAGGGCCAGCTTCAAGTAGGAGGCCAAGGATGGCCAGGAGCACCCTTGAGAGGGCTCTCCCAGAGCTTCTCTGCAAGCTGTAGGGATGGGCGAATGCGGTTCAGAAGTTCAGAGTTTGGCCTGAACTCGGCCTGTTCGGACGACCACACATGAACACGAACACGAACATACTGAACAGAACCGAACACCGAATGGCAAAATGGCCGAACAGTTCGGTCAGTTCGGATCACGTTTGGGTGAGTTCGGGTGGCAAAAAAAGGTTCACTGTAAGGTCAAACGTGACAGGAGGGGTAGTACTAGTCAGGAGCAGACTTCCAGGCACCAGGGGTGGAGAGGCTTGCAAGAAATGAAACTATCTGCCTCCCCCCTTCCCAACACCTTCTGAGCTAGTCACTGTTCCTGAACAGCAGGCGTTGAGTAGGATTATTAGATTGCTTTAAGTTTCATTTCAGTTTTGTACTGAAATGAAACTTAAACCTTAAACTGAAACCTTGTGTTTGTGATTCCCCCCCCCATCCCATATAGAGAGAGATAGAGAGATATAGATATAGAGAGATAGATAGGTTAGGGATAGTAGTTGTAGGAGCTAGCTTAGTGATAGAGATAGCGTTAGTGATTTAGTTTTAGTGTTTGTAGGAGTAGCCCTGTGTACTTATTAGATAATCCATTTAGTTCATAGCATTTAGAATAGTTAATAGCAGTTAGATTTAGTGTAGATAGATAGATAAATATAATATTAGATTAAAAAAATAAATTAAAAAAACCCATATAAAAACCAAAAAAAAAATAAAAAACATAAGAAAACCATATGAAATCCAATAAAAAACCAAAAAAACATATAAAAAAACACAAAAACACCCATAACAACATTTCCCGAATGGCCGAACAGAACGACCGAACGGCCAAACAGAACGGCCGTTCGGCCATTCAGAATGGCCGAACAGAACGGCTAAACCCAGCGAACTAACCTAACTGCCGAACCGAACGGACGAACCAAACGCAGCCGAACCGAACGGACCAACCGAACGGACCAACCGAACACAGCCGAACTGAATGGCCGAACCCGAACCGCGATCTGTTCACCCATCCCTAGCAAGCTGCCTGATCCTGAGGCTCACAGCGGCAGCCTGCAGTGACACTCCTGGGGGCACCTCCCCACAAGTGGCAGTGGCAAGCTGCAATGGCTCCTGGTTGTCTTCTCCCCCAAGTGGAGATAGCAGTGGCAGCTCCCAGTAGGTTGGCACAGCTAAGTGTGACAATCTTAGTTATATTATTAGACAATGGACTATCCTCATTCTTCTAAAATCAAGTTGATGACCTAGTATTTATTCTGCATTAATTTTTTTTTTTTAAAAATCTATTTATTTTGTTATATTTATTTTTGTGACAGATTAATAACATTTCATTGGTGATGATTAAATAGTTCCTGAAAAAGGAAAGCATATTATGTAGAGCTGAAGCAGGACACATATTTTCTACTTGCAGGCAATTCCCTCAATTTTGGGCAGCCTATCAAGTGTCCAAGGAGTACTTCTGCACCAGTGTAAGCACTCAATGGACTGGCCAAAATGGGGGACAACTGGACAGGGAAGGGAAGAGAACCGTGGCCAGCACTGCAACCCCAGCTTCCACCCCACTGAAAATTGTCCACAGGTAGAATCCTCCTTACCATTACATGGAAGTAGCTGGGGGAGGAGAGCTCTGGGTGCAGCAGGAGGAGGGGCCTCTCTCCAGGAGGAGTAGCCAGTGGCAAAGAGGAAGCGTGAGCTTACAGCCAGCCAGGCTCAGCTTCTGAATCGAGCCGCCTTCCTCACTGTGAATGTGCCCCACTCAGGTTTCCTCACTGCCACCAGCCACTCTTTACAGAGAGTGCCCCTACCCCTGCTGCCACCAACTAGAGCCCCCACACCACCTTCCAGGCCATCCTGGCTGTACTAGAGCTGAAATGAGCACCACGTATGTTCTTGCGAGATTGCCTGAGATTCTTGCAGCCCCCGGCGAGATTTTGCGTATGTGCAAAAGGACTGTCATGGCCATTCTGCACATACGTGGCCCACTGGAGGCCATTTTGCACATGCACCGAGAATTTTTTAGAATTCTTGAAAATTTTGTGAGATTCTCAAAACCCTAAAAATGCTATGCACATGCCCAAAATGGCCACCAGGGGCCGTGCATGCTCAGAAATGAACACAATGGCCATTTTGGGCATGTGCAGTGTCAGTTTTTGGCTGCGTGAGTTCCACACAAGAACAAGTTGAGAATTGGCTGATTCGCAACCCATTGTCTTTCTCACAAGTCTTGGTGAGAAGCCGATTCTCACCAAGATTTAGTGAGACTGCTAGGGTGAATTTAATCTCTAGGCTGTATTGGTGCCCTATGCAGTCCTGCAAAGTGCATGGTTGTTAAAGCGATGTTAAAGTGGAGTTATCGTTATGTCTGTTTTCACCCAGTGTGGGAGATGGGGTACCAGGTTAGAGATTTAAAACCCTAAAAATGCTCTGCGCACATGCAAAATGGCAACCAGGGACCGCACAGGAGCAGAATGGCCACAGCAGCCATTTTTCACATGTGCAGAGCTGCTTTTTGGCTCTACTGTGCAGCAAGTTTTAGCTGTGCAATTTCACAACACCCCTTAAGTGGTGTGGTTATGTCAGAAAGGGGTGAATCAGCCCTTTACCCTGCCTCCACTTTAGACAATTACCTTTATTTCTGGGTTTGTTTATTTTTAATGACTTTCCTCTTTTGTTTCTACCTTCAGGGACCTATGTTCTCTGTTTTCTGCATTAGTGGCAATTGGGGAAAATGCAGTGAACATGGGTTCCTGTACCTAGTGCATTGCCATAAACACTCTTGGAAGGGGACAGAGCTGGCATGGGAGACAGTGGGTGTCTTTAGACATAACATCACCAGGTGTCTGGATGTGTGTTTTGACCTTGATATGACACCGGTTTGGCCCTGTGTTCACCATGTGGCACTGCTTAGACACACAGCACATCTTGCGGCAAATCGGTGTTTTGCTCGCCACCCAATCTCAGCACACAAGCACTGCCACCTTGTTGCCCGTGTTGTATCTACTAACACGCCACGCGATATCATTTGACACAACATTGGCCACATGTTCAGCCAGAACATGTAAATTGTCCTTGTAGTGCAATGGTGTTTACATTGTGCGTTCAATGGGTGGCCAAATGGGTGTTGGGACTGTTATGGTGCTTACACACAATGGTCAAACATGTGCTTAGGGGTTTTGACACCCGATCTTTGTTATGTCTAAAGACACCCTGGGACTACTCAGATACTTCTCTCAAATAGCTGTCATACCATGAGTTTAGCCTCTCTTAAAGTGCTTTGGAATTATTTATTCCAACTATATTTCCCACACTCTACCCTGAGGGAGATGGGCTACACTCTCCAAATTGCATGTCTAAGTCCCATAATGCAATTGCATAGATATCAGTCTGCTCTCAAGGGGTTTTGGAACTGACAGAAATAATAACATTCTGACAACATTTTCCAGCTAGCTCCAAGAGCTTGTCAAGTGCAAATATTCTTCAAAGTCTGTAGCATTAGAGGGAGCATCTAATATGACAGATTAGTTGTAAAATATCCTTTCCTCTACATTGTTGGGCAAATGAAGGATAGTTGTCCTTCCTTCTGCATGATAAAAGATACTTAGAAGTAATTAGTGAAGTAACTTCTAATTGCCTTACAGCGGTAGCTGTAAGGAAGTTCAATGCACAACAACTCTCCATTATAAGCAGGGGACTACTGAAGTCCCAATTTTGAGGAAACCACTTGAGATACATTTCTGATAATTTATCCATGACTATAATTTATGAGGACTATCATACAGATCCATCAAGAAAATAAAATGTTATGACTGTTTAAAAGTTAATTGGTTATGGTCAAAATGCACACGTTCTCGTGATTTTGAAAAGTCTACAACTTTTGATACTGAGTGAAAAGTCTTCAAGTTTTCCAAAGGTGCAGACTTTTCACTCCTATGAAAAGTTGCAGACTTTTCATAGAGAGTCAAAAGTACAGAGTGAAAAGTCTGCACCTTTTCATAGGAGTGAAAGGTCTGTACCTTTTCAAAAGTTGCAGACTTTTCACTTGGTATGAAAAGTTGCAGACTTTTCATACAGAGTCAAACATACGGAGTCAAAAGTCTGCAACTTTTCACAATCAAGTGAAAAGTCCGCAACTTTTGAAAAGGTGCAGACTTTTCACTCCTATGAAAAGTTGTAGACTTTTCATAGTCAAAACTCTGCAACTTTTCATACCAAGTGAAAAGTTTGCAGCTTTTGAAAAGGTGCAGACTTTTCATGTGGAGTCAAAAGTAGGAAGTGAGGGCGGGGGGTGGGGTTTGACATGAAACTCACTAGATCTTCCTCTTGCTGGCTTTCTGAGGCAAGTGGGTAATTGACATGAAACTGAGTAGAGCGTAAAGTCTTTGTGACAGAGCTGGCTCCCGATAAAGTTACATGATTTTAAAAAGCAGAGTCACGTAACTTTCCTTATGCTGTTATAAAGTTCCTTATGCGAAACTTTAATTTATCATCATAATTCAACAATGAACAATATTTTCAGAGTGCATTAACTCTGTTTCTTGAGAACTACATTCTGTACAACAAATTCTATAACGTTC